>JAOTQJ010000111.1:2983072-3019869 GCA_025642045.1 Solanum sejunctum
GGCCTGTAGATGGATTAATACCCATAATTGGATCCGTGAAAATCAAACTAGAGAAATCACTTTCTGAAGTTGATTTTATGAGTTCAAACTACAGGTTCTACTTCAATTTATGACATGTAACATGAGGCTCGTAGTTGGGACTCTAAAACTCTGATCGGCAGTCTCTGATAAAACAGTCAAAACTTTTTATTCTGAACTCCGATTGACATAAACTTGGTGGCGTTGGAAGGAAGACTCATAGACCTTTACTGATAGGTCATGGGCCACCTACTTCTTTATATGCTGAAAGTTCTGGTCATTTAAAGTTGACCCTTGCATGAACTAATGAGAAAACTTAGTCGATTAGGTCATAGGAATAGTTTGAACTTGGCTTGGTGTTTGTGCCTTACGACCCTAAACCACATCCAGTACATCTACTAAACTTAGTAAAGGACCTTAACTTCACTTGTGGTATTCCACCGGGTATGTTGTTGTTTGTTGTTAGTAAAGGACCTTAACATATATGTACTATTTCGAAATCATCAAATTTGAGCTTATACGCATACAGAGGATGGTTCGGAGGTTCGCGTAGAAAATTCGCCTGATGCCTCCAATTTATTGATCAGCCTTGCTTGGATTGGGACCAAGGACGTCATGTATGTTGGAAAGGCATCAAGCATTGAGTTTATGTGAGTAACTTTTACCTCCCCCATAGTTAGGTATTGAGTCTTCCATCTATAGTCGGAGTTCTCAATTGCCCTGTTCCAGATTTCAACAAGACTTAGATTATCTCCCAACGCATTCCAGGGTAGGTTATTGGTTGAGTCCCAACTTCACCTCCTAGGATTGTAGCCAAGAATTCCACGTTTATAACTACATTGATAGAAAAAAAAAGCTTTTCCTTCTGTTGATGTGCAGGCCAGATATCCATTCAGAAAGGGCCACAATCACCCTTAGGAACTTCAACTGTTCTTTTTCGGCATCACAGAAGATATGAGTGTCATCAGCATATTGTAGACGAGTCACCCATAAACTGTTATTGTGAATTCCAGCTACTTCAAAGCTTTTTATCCCCCATACAGATTAGCTATTTTGATCATATTGTTGAGGCCTCCCATAGCAATCACAAGCAGAAAGGGTGACAAATGATCTTCTTGCCTGAGACCGCTTTGTGCATAAGTGAACCCTGGTGGGGATCCATTTATATGAACAGAGAAGCTGATGGTTGAGATGCAAACTTTGTTCCTGTCTATTCAATTCTGTCCAAATCCCATCTTCTCTAGCAAATTGAACAGATAACTCCAATTAACATGATCATAAGCTTTCTATGTCCAGTTTGTGTATGAATTCAGGTTTATTTTGTTTCAACCTGGACTCGATTGCTTCATTAGCAACAAGAACAACATCCATGATCTCCCCACCTTTAAGAAAGTCATTTTTTGGGAATATCTCTGACAGAACCTTGAAGAATATGTGTAAATGCTTCCAATCAAACTAACAGGTCTGAAATCCACACTAATATGTCTGAAATCCCTTAGTTCTCTAGCACCTTTCTTTTTAGGAATGAGAGCTCTAAAAGTTCCTCTACGAGGTAGTGGTAAGGTTTGTGTATATTCTACCCTCCCCAGAACCCACTTGTGGGATTCCACTGGGTATGTTGTTGTTGTTGTTGTTTAGCTCTAAGAGTTGCATTGAAGCTTCTTTCAAAAACTTCTTGAACATAGAAGTTTTGAGCAGCACTCATGATGTCGTGTTTCACTGTCTCCCAGCACTTGATTAAAAAAAAAAACCATGTTAAACCCATCTGGGCCAGGAGCTTTGTCTGCTGAGCACAATTTCAGACACCTTAGCACTTCATTTTCATCAAAATCACTTTGTAAGGCTTCCCTTTCCTCCTCAGAGAAGGACCGGACAGTTGTCAGGCCTCCACTCTATTGTTTCAATATAGAGCTTTGGGTAGAAATCACCAATTTCTTCTTCAGTTTTGGCAGGCTTTTCAAATACTTCTCCTTGAACTAGAAGTTGATCACAGTTGTTGAATCTTATATGTGCACTTACCACTTTGTGGAAATACTTGGTATTCCTATCACCGCCATTTCACCAGAGAGCCCTTGATATTTGTCTCCAGGGATTTCTTCATTTTTGATTAATTCCTCATATGCCATGAATAAAGTATCCTTATTAGCCCCATCTCCAAGTCTGCCCTTTTCTCTAGCAGTTTCTTTGTTTGATAGTCCATGTTTTCATTCACCTTTCTGCTCTACTCTGAGTTTGGATTTAAGAGCTTTCAGCTTACATGCATGTAAATACTTCGGCTTCCCTAAGAAGTTGTAAGAACTCCACCACTCTCTTATTCTGTTAGACTTGTATGGAACTTATTATTATTAATATTTTTTGTATTGAATTTTTAATGTATTTTTCAGTTTTATTTTTTTATTATTATGATGATGATATGATACGAGCTTAAATGAAGAAATAAAGATTCATATAGCCGATCCCGACTTGTTTGAGACTGGCGTAGTTTTTATTGTTGTTGATGTCTGGACCAGTTTATGCGCACTTTGAATATTCAACCGGGTACTGTAACCTCTCACCAGCACATGCACCAATGTACTGCTTAAACAAATGGGATGTGAATCTTCTCTCCAAAGTTTCAGTCACTTCAATAACCACTATGCCAAATCTTGAGGTTCAATCATCCACCATGAAGATGGCATGGAGTGCTTGATTTTGTGGATAATGAATACATGACTCCTTTGGATTTAAACTGACATGGTTCAATCACCATTTTCAGTTCAACTCATTATTGTTCATAAAATAGTAGTGTGCAAACTTGAATTTAAACTGCCGTGGTGGGTGATTGAACCTAAAGATGTGATTAAGCAGCTTTCAGCATGTGTTTCCCTGTTTTCACCTAGATTATAGTGATTCTAATAGTTAAAAGAAGTCAAATTATGTGTTCAAATCTGCAGGTTTTTCGCTGAGGTGTTCACAATCTGCTGGAATATTTGGCCAGAAAATGAAGAGGGAATATGAAGGTATGATATCTTTCTTGATAGAACAAATTATTAGATTTCTATTTTATTGGTATATCCTTGGCCATAGAGCTGTGAAAATGGGTTTGACGACTCTATTTTTGCCTATACCATAGCATTAGATTTTGTGATAGCTTTCAATGTTCTCTCTGATTCTTGTCCTTTTCTCTATTTGGTTTCTGTTTCTGATTTTGATGTCTTGTATTGCCTCCTTATTCATGCCTTGATTGCTTTCAGGGGAAAGTATTCAGTCACAATCTGTGGCACAGCTAGATGAGCCCGTACAACAAATGAACTCGCATGAGGCAGGTGAAGAGATGCCTACGAGAAGATTATGCAAGGTAAAATTCCGATCCCTCAAACAAGCCTCTGAGATTATAATGGATCGTTTAGCTTGATTCCTTCACTTCACCGTTGCTTGACTTTTCAGAAGCTGAAGACTTACTCGAGGAGAAAACTGCTAGAAGGCACTTCTTCTACCAATCCTTCCAAATCAGCTTCTCCTGCGGGTTCTACTCCTGCTAATGAAGACAGGACTAGAGCAGACAACCAAGTAGCTGCTGCTGATACACCTTTCTCTACTCCTGCTAATGAAGACATGACTAGAGCAGACAGCCAAGTTGCTGCTGTTGATACATGTTTCTCTGCTCCTGCTAATGAAGACAGGACTAGAGCAGACAACCAAGTCGCTGATGATGATACTTCTTTCTTTGCTCCTGCTAATGAAGACAGGACTAGAGCAGACAGCCAAGTTGCTGCTGTTGATACACGTATCTCTACTCCTGCTAATGAAGACATGACTAGAGCGGACAACCAAGTTGCTGCTGCTACACCTTTCTCCACTTTTGACAAGGTATCTCGCCCTTTATTACTTGTTTGTCGTTATGTTTTATCACCCCATCATTTTGAGAGCTTTTTATTTCAGGATGGCGTGAAATTTGGTAATGTTGAAGATTTCTTTGCTCGAGTTAATGGACAAATTAAGCGAGCTCAATCTCTCAGTTTTTGTGCTGATCAGTCTTCTCCCATGGATGACAAGATATCCGCCACGCAGAAGTCTACACCATCGGCGGAGACGCTTGCCTCAGCGAAAGCTGATCTTAAGAGATTACTGAGCATGCCTTCTCAATGCATGCTTCTACGAGAAAACTGTGCAGCATTAAGTGCAGCACTATCAGTTTATGCTGCAGCACCTGATTTATCAGCTGAGAGAGCGCTTGCCATGAAGAAACTCAAAGAGGACCTTCCACACTTCTTTGCGACCTTGCGCAGAGCTCAGAAGGACCAAGCTGAGTATTATAAAGAGTCTGCCAAGAACATACTCCTCATCGACAAACTCAGAAAAGATCAGGAACTTTATGCTGTCCTCAAAGACTGCAGTGACAAACTTGAATACCAAATCAGCATGATGGAAGCAGGTTTGAAGGATGCCAAGACAAAACTAGAAGCAATCCAGCAGCAACAACTGAATTTGGCGAGGAGGTGCTTTCAAAAGTCCAGTGCTTTTGATAAATTCGAAGCTGAGTATCCTGTCCTGAAGGAGATAAAGAAGGTAGCTGATGCAGATATTGCTCGATTGGAAGAAAGCTTGAAAGACTTGAGGAGTAGGATAATTGACTGATTGCTTGCATAAACTGTTCTTCCAGTACTAGACGCACAGGCCCAATCTTATAGAACGACGATTAGTAAAAGTTGATAATGTATACAAACATGTTTATATACATTGTATTTGTGATTTAACTGTTTATGCACATTTATACTATGCTATTTATGCATTTACATATTTGTACAAAAGTGACAAAATAGATGGTGATGGCAGTTCATCATAGTGAGACACTCTAATTGAGAAAATACTTGCAGTTGAAAAGAGGAGTGTTTTAAGTTGTGGATATGCAGTGTAGTAAGAATGGAGTATATGTCAGCTACTGTTGGATTAGTGCCTGGCGGCAGCATATAGAAAGTTGTCCCACCGGGAAATGCAGTGGTGGGCTAAGTTGTTCGAACTCGCTATAAAATGTTGCTACACCTTTGTCGAATCCTTCAAAAATACACTATGAAAGATTCGATACGCATCCGTCGACATTTGGGCAACATAGGTGGTGGGTACTGGCCAAACAGGAACAAGACCTTGGGGGGGCAATTGGAGCCACAGGTGCAAAATTTAACCTCTTTTGATTAGTTATTGTATGAGATCTATTCAATGCTAGATGCAGAGACATATAATAGAATTGATATAAACATCATGAGTTGTTTTGTAATAAAATCAGTTGTTGCTGTCTAAACAAAATGAATTATTTATTAAGTGACACCGTGGGTTGCTTAAGTCTTGTTTTTAATTTTTTTTCACGTTTTTAAAAGATTTTGAAGTTTCAATTAAATTAGCAATATCTGACAGAGATCAAAAGTGCTCATTTTTGACAAATTTAAAGGATAAAAATGCTATATTTTACAAATTCAGAGGACTTAAAGTTGCTTAGAAAATACTTAAGGGACTATTGTGAACATATAACAAAAATAAAGTGCCATTTATGTTCTTTTCTTGAAAAAAAAAATCAAGCATCTCCAGCCTCCCAATTTTTATTCCATCAACCTAAGTATGTTTTTATTATTATTATTTATATAAATATAAATATATGACAAAACATAGAGAAACAAAAACATCTCAAAAATGGAAGACAATAACCAAACCCCCACAAATCCCAGAGTGGTTTGCTGCATAGGTGACATCCATGGCTACATAGTAAAACTCCAAAATTTATGGTCAAATCTTGAATCTTGTATTAACCCATCTGATTTTGAGACTGCCCTTGTCATTTTCTTGGGTGATTATTGTGATAGAGGTCCAGATACTAGTAAAGTTCTAGACTTTTTGATTTCTTTGCCCTCAAAATACCCAAAACAGTCCCATGTTTTTCTTTGTGGGAATCATGATTTTGCATTTGGGGCATTCTTGGGTGTACTTCCAAGTCCACCTGATGGGTCTGAATTTTGTGAGACATGGAAAGAGTTTGAAATGAATGAGGAAAGAGAAGGGTGGTATAAAGGTGAAGGCTTTGAGAATATGCATTTGCAAGGGAGGAGATGGGCTGGAAATCATACTGTTAAGTTTAATGCTGTAAAGGGTATTGATTATAAAGGATCTATTTATGATGCTGCTCCTACTTTTGAGTCTTATGGTGTTCCTCATGGTTCTGCTGGTATGATTCCTTAGTTTCCTCTCCTTTTTTTTTTTTTTGGATTAGGACAGAAGGTTAATAGGTAGCTGGCAGTTCTCTTCTTTTATGCAGGATAGACTTGGTGGTTGTACATGTACCAACTTTCCTGCTAGTAGTATTAGTAAAATTCTCATAATTTCTTCACCTGTGTTTTTTGGGCTTCCTTTATCCCATCGCTTCATTGTCGCTATTGTTCTTTCTCCTATATATTGTGTACCACTCTCCTTTTCGCGTCATTTAGTTGTTGTTATTGCTTTCCTTGCTGTATTCCCTTGTTCAAACTGTTTTGCTATGTTTTATAAGCCGAGGGTCTATTGGAAATAGTCACTCTATTTCTACGAGGTAGATGTAAGGTCTACAAATGCTCTACCTCCCCGTACCTCACTTGTGGGATTGCACTGGGTATGTTGTTGGTTTTTGTCTGTTCAATGGGTTGCTAAATTCTATCATAGACAAAAAAGAGTTTGAAAATTAGGTATGGCTTCTATTTTTTCCTTCCTAGCAGATGGTGAATATTGGACTCCTCTTCTGCTTCTGAATATGGTTTATAATGATGGTGATTTTGAATCATTCTTTTTTAGCTGACGGAAGTTGAGCATTTGTATTAGTGCTTCAGAGTGGTTGCATTTATCAATAGCTTGTCTTTAGTCTTGGTCGAGTTGCATGGTCCCCCTTTCCTCACCCCACATATTATGGTTCCTAAGTTCATAATCATATTATGAACTTATAGACTGATGTAGTACCAATAGTACCAAACAGTATGTTGATGAGGTTCCAATGTACATGCTATTTGCAAATGATATTGTTTAACTTACTAAATCTAACAGGGGAGCTTTTGAAAAGTTGGAATACTTGTTCTGAAAAAGGTTTATCTTTATTTTTCATTTTCTGGTCTCGTGTATTGGAAGTGTTTCAATTGATAACTGTTTCATGTGATGACAATGGCCTTGGATCATTCTTTTTAAGCTGGTTGTAAGTTGAGCTTTTGAACTGGTGCTTTGGGGTGGTTCGTTTTGTCAATAGCTTGTCTTTTGTCATTGAAGTGATGCGCTGTTTCTGCTCCTCATATTATGGTTCCTAAGTCCTAACTAAATATTCGTTTACTTTACTTATGGATCCTCATATTGTGGTTCCTAACTATGTCGTACTTGTTTACTCTACTATGGATGGGGTAGTACTGGTATACGCTATACTGGATGATGCCCCATGATACATGCTGTTTGTGAATGATATTGCATTAATTGAGAAATGTAATCAGGGAGTCGTTCAGAAGTTGGAACTACTTAGAAGTACTATAGGGTAGGATAAGTCAAAGTAAGACAGAATAAGCTTCAGAATAAGTAGAAACAAGAAGAACTATGTGCATCGTCTGGTTCCTAAGTTCATACATGAACTTATGGACCAATTAGTGCCAAAAGTACCAAACAGCATGTTGATGAGGTTCCAACGTTACATGCTATTTGCAAATGATGTTGTTTAACTTACTAAATCTAACAGGGGAGTTCTTGAAAAGTTGGAAGACCGACTTGTTCTGAAAATGGTTTATCTTTATTTTTCAGTTTGTGGTCTTCTATATTGGAAGTGTTTCACTTTATGACTGTTTCATGTGATGATAGTGGTCTTCGGTCAATCTTTCAAGCTGATTGTAAGTTGAGCTTTTGTCCTGCTGCTTTGGGGTGGTTCGTTTTGTCAATAGCTTGTCTTTTGTCATGGGCGTGATGCACTATTCCCCCACCTCATGTTATGGTTTCTAATTTCTAATTAAATATTCGTTTACTTTACTTATGGATCCTCATATTATGATTCGTAAGTACGTAATACTTGTTTACTCGACTTGTGGATGGGGTAGCACCATAGGATACTGGATAATGCCCCATGATACATGCTATTTGAAATGATAAGGAAGGGAATCATTCAGAAGTTGGAACTATTTAGAAATACTATAAAAGTAAGCATTTTTAGGATGTCGAAGTAAGACAGAATAAGCTTTAGAAAAAGTAGAACCAAGAAGAATTATGTGCATTTTTTAATTAGTTTCATGAGAAGAACGAAGGTGAGGTGAGACTAGACAGGATTGTGGTGCATAAATGAGGACGACTCAAAAAAATAAGCTCAATCTTCCAGGAGAATGACATGAAAAACAAAGATGTCACATATTGAACTAAAATTAGATGGTTGAAATGGAATAGTTTTATCGAAGTTTTATTTGATTGGAAGATAACTAACAAAGTGAAAGGCAATGTCTATAGAATGCTTGCGAAGATAGTAAATATTATATGGAATGTTGGGGATCTGTAACCCACCATATCTACAAAATGAATCTTGCAAAATGCAAGTGTTAAGAAGGATTTGAGATTGGGCAAGATCTCCAACAAGGGTGCGAGTAACACAAATAAATAATAAATGAGAAAACAGATAACGTAAGATTGTTTGACCATATTCTACAAAGACTTCCATATGCACCAGTCTGTAAGGTATGGTGCTATAACAACTGAGGGTGATAAGAGGGAATGCGATAGACCTAAAATCACAAAGAGGGAAGCTGTCTCAAAGACATATCTCGAAATTGTTATGGATTTAGCTAAGAATAGAATACATGGAGCGTTATCAGTTAGCTATATTAAGACTTAGTTGTTATTGCACTTACATGAGGTTTGATGGTTTGCAAGAGGCTTCTTATTATAGTTACACTTATATGTCCACGTAGAAATAAGTGCGAGGTTTAGAAACCTTCTAATTTCAGAGAACTACGAATTTACTTTAAAATACAGATCATCTAGTATTGGGAATGAAATGAGTTACATGTAGGATTTATATGACTGAGTCTATCTAATTTGGGATTGCAGCATATGTTATTGATTGATTGACCATCATAATGTGCTATCCTGATTCTGTATCAGCAGATTATCTGTAACAATTCCTTGTTGGATCACCTACTCTGATTTGCGTAGCAATGTTTCTGTTCTCCTCCATTCGAGAATAGGGGTATAGTGTGTCATGCAACTCTTGTTGAGTAGGAATGTTCATCTAATATAGGCAGTGTTCCTTCCTGTCATACTCGAGATTGTCCCTTTTTTCATATGGCATTAGGTGGACCTCTGGAGAACTTGATTGCTGATAGCCCATTCTATAAGACTATTACCAGTTACCAAAAAAACTACTTCCTCCGTTTCAACTTCTTTGTTTGGTTTTGACTTGGCACGAAGTTTAAGAAAGTAAAAAGACTTCTGAATCTTGTAGTCTTAAACTAAAGATATGTAGAATGTACAAAAATGTTCGTTGATATTGTGGTCTTAAACATGCCACGTGAAAAGTTAGAATTAAATAGTTGACAAAAAGGGGAGAGGTATTCTTTTAAAACGGACTAAAAGGGAAAGTAAAACAAATTAAAACGGAGGAAGTATGAGGATTATTAATTCTGCTATTGCAATATTACGTAATCACACAATAATCCTTTTCTTAACAGTAAGGTTTTACTCTTTGCAGATCTTATGAAGGCAGTTCCTGATGAGCACAAAAAGTTCCTTGCCAATTTGGTTTGGATTCATGAAGAGGTAAACTCGTTTGCCTTTACCATTCTTCCGTTTTCAACTTCTTTTCATCCATTGATCCGTCCCTTAACTTTTCCACAAGTGCCTTAAGTAGGTTGCGATCTAAAAAGGATGTTTTAAGTTTTGATTTTTGCTTTATAAATGAACTCAAAAGTGCTCATTGATTATGTCATTGCATAGCCAACATGCAACAGTAGCACGATTCAAGATTTAAAAAGTTTCTTTCTGTCTTTTGCTTTCTAGGACGATGTTCCCATAAAAACTGAGGAAGGAATTAAAAGGTGCAAACTAATCGCTGTTCATGCTGGCGTGGAGAAACACACACCTGTTGAACAGCAGATTAAAACCCTGAAAGCAAAGGACACAAGGATTCCTAAAGTTGCTGCCCTTAGTGGAAGGAAGGACGTATGGGAAATCCCTCAGGTCACTTCTCTTTAATGCTTCATTTACAAAATTTTCAATGCGATCACTAATCTTATGTTGCTTGAACTCTTCAGAAGTGCCACTTGGTGCATGTAATTCAATACTGGTGCTACAACACTTCTGAAGAGTCTGACCAACATAGTTGACAGTATTCATTATATCATGTCCTATACTTTCAAAGAACATCATGCAAATGGATTCTCCAACTAAACTTGATTGTTGTGCATTGTTTTTTCAATAGGAACTGACTAGAACTCCAACGATTATCATAAGTGGCCACCATGCGAAATTACATATTGAAGGCCTAAGACTGGTAATAGATCAAGGTGGTGGATTTCAAGATAGGCCAGTGGCTGCAATAATGCTTCCTTCAATGGACATTGTAAGGGATACTGATCATTTGGTGAACTAAGATTTTGTTTTTGTGTCAAGTTATTGACACTTTGTTTGAATCAGAAATAACCAAAGTAAATTGCAAAATATAACAAATACAAGAATAAAGGTAACTTTTGGATCAGCTACCATAGTCTCTATCACCATATTCAGTTATATTTGCTTCTTTCATTTTCTTTGGCTAGACTTTTGTTGAATGTAGATCAAAGATTCAATACAGAACCACATTATGTTGTAAATTCTCTACATTTCGATATACTACTAGTATGCGGGGGATTTTTCGGTTATTAATGGAATTATTTGCCATAATAAAAACCATGAATGTCATTTTTATGCTGAAACAAATTAACTAGACTCAATTGAAGGGAAGTCCTGGAGCAATGGAAACAAAGAGTGTTCATCTGATCATCTTTGGGTGAATGTAGTCAGCTCTACCTCTGTTCTGCTATGTCTTGATGGTAATACACACAAAAACCTGAAAGTTTTGAATTCATGTTTTGTGGTCCATAAATGCCAACAAAGGGATGCAACCACAAATTTTTTGGTTAAATAGAGTTGGTTAGTCATATTCTCGCAAAAATTAATCGACTAATACCATATGAAAAATTGAGAAAGCCTTGAATTTCAGTTTCATTACCCCTAAACTCTAAAAAAAAAGTGGCATGTTCGTGTAGAGGCTATGGGTATCATTTTCTAGGACATTATAAATGCAACTAAAGGTCAAATAGAGTTTCTTAGTCATATTCCCAAATATTCATGAGATTTTATTGGTCAAGCAATAGGAATTAGACGATTTTGACAGATTTAATAGGTGTTAGCCCACAGTTTATGGCGCTTCCCGGGGATCCGAGCCATCGTTCTTGAAAAACTACAATGACCCATCCGTAACGAGCCCGATAAGAGGCCCAGGTGGTCCGAAGGCACTGCAGGATGCCTGATTGGATTTTATAGGCCAAGTAATAGGAAACATGCGATTTGAATAGTTTTTCGTGGGTGTTATCCCATGATTTATGTCGCTGCCCGGAGATCTGGGCCAACTTTCTTCAAAAATTACATCAATTCATCCGTAACGAACCCAACAAGAGGCCCAGGTGGCTTAAGGGCGTGGCAGTACACTTGGTAGGATTTTATGAGCCAAATAATAGGAAATAGGCGATTTGGACATTTTTCATGGTGTTAGCCCAAGGTTTGTGGCGCTGCTCTGGGATCCGAGTCAACTTTCACGAAATATTACACCGACTTGTCTGTAATTAACCCGACAAGGGCCCAGGTGGCCCGGTGGTGCCGTAGGACGCCTGGTAGGATTTTATGGGCTACGCAATAGAAAATAAGCGATTTAGATAGTTTTTCATGGATGTTAACCCACGATTTGTGGCACTGCGATTTGTGGCGCTGCCTGGGGCTCCTGCGCAACATTCTCGAAAAATCATACAAGCGGGTTCATAATGATCCCGACGGTGTTGACGGAGGCTTGGTAGAATTTTATGGACCAAAGAAAGCCGAAACAAGCGATTTTGGCAATTTTTGTGGTTGTTAACCAATGGATTCTAGCGCTGCATGGGTTTCCAGCGCAACATTCTCGAAAAATCATATGAGTGGGTTCGCAAGGATCCCGACAAGAGGACGAAGTGGCCCGACGACGTTGGCATAGGCCTGGTAGGATTTTATGGGCTAAGGAAGCCGAAATAGGTGATTTTGGCAATTTTTTGTGGGTGTTAGCCTACGAATTCTGACGCTGCATGGGGTACTCGATGCAACATTCCCCAAAATTCATATGAATGGGTCTGCAACGAGCCCGGCAAGAGGCCTAGGCGGTCCGGAGGCATTGGCGGAGGCCTAGTAGGATTTTATGAGCCAAGGAAGCCAAAACAAGTGATTTTCGAAGATTTCTATGGGTAATAGCCCACAGAATCTCGCGCTGCATGTGCTCCGGCGTAACATTCTTAAAAAAATCATTACGAGTGCATCCACAATGAGCTCAACAAGAGGCCTAGGTGTCCCAGCGGCGTTGGTGGAGGACTAGTAGAATTTTATTGGCCAAGGAAGCCGTAATAGGAGATTTTAGTAGTTTTCTATGAGTATTAGCCTATGGATTTTGGCGTTGCATGGGGCTCCGGCACAACATTCCCAAAAGATCATATGAGTTGGTCCGCAATAAGCCTGACAAGAGGCCCAAGTAGCTCGACGATGTTAGCATAAGCTTGGTAGGATTTTATGGGCCTAAGAAGCCGAAATAGGCAATTTCGACAACTTTCTATGGGTGTTAACCCACGAATTCTGGCGCTGGATGGGGCTCCGACACAACATTGCCGACAGTCATATGCGTGGGTCCGCAATGAGCTCGGCAAGAGGCCCAGGTGGCTTGGTGGCATTAGTGGAAGCCTGGTAGGATTTTATGGGCCAAAGAAGCCAAAACAGGTGATTTTGACAGTTTTCTGTGGGTGTTAGCCCACGAATTCTGACGCTGCATGGGGTTCCATCATAATATTCTCAAAAAATCATACGAGTGGGATCACAAAGGGACTGACAAGAGGCCCAGGTGGCTCAGTGGTTTTGGCGGAGGCCTGGTAGAATTTTATGGGCCAAGAAAGCCGAAACAAGTGATTTTGACAATTTACTGTGGATGTTACCCCATGGATTTTGGCGATCCATCGTGCTCTGACGTAACATTCCCAAAACGTCATACAAGTGGATTTGAAGGGCCCCAACAATAGGCTCAGGTGGCTCGGTGACGTTGGTGGAGACCTAGTAGGATTTTATGGGCCAAGGAAGTCAAAATAATCGATTTTGGCAATTCTCTATGGGTGTTAGCCCACGAATTGTAGCGTTGCATGAGGCTCTGGCTCAACATTCCCCAAAAATCATACGAGTGGGTCTGCAACGAGCCCGGCAAGAGGCCTAGGTGGCCTGGCGGTGTTATCGGAGCCCTGGTAGGATTTTATGGCCAAGAAGCCGAAACAGGCGATTTTAGCAGCTTTCTATAAGTGTTAGACCACAGATTTTATCGCTGCATGGGGCTCCGGTGCAACATTCTCGAAAGATCATACGAGTGGGTTCGCTACGAGCCCAACAAAAGGTCTAGATGGCCCGGCGGCGTTGGCGGAGGCTTAATAGGATTTTTTGGGCCAAAGAAGCCGAAACAGGCGATTTCAATAGTTTTCTATAGGTGTTAGCCCACGAATTCTAGCGTTGCATGAGGCTCCGGCTCAACATTCCCTAAAAATCATACGAGTCGGTCCATAACGAGCCTGGAAGAGGCCCATGTGGCCCGGCAGCATTGGCGGAGGCTTGGTAGGATTTTATAGGCTGAGAAAGCTACAACATTCCCAAAAAACCATACGAGTCGGTCCCCAACAAGACCCACAAGAGGCCAAGGTGGCCCGGCGACATTGGCGGAGACCTAGTAGGATTTTATAGGCCAAGGAAGCTGAAACAGGAGATTTTGGTAGTTTTTTGTGGGTGTTAGCCTACAGATTCTGTCGTTGCATGGGGCTCCGGCGCAACATTCCCTAAAGATCATACGAGTGGGTTCGCAATGAGCCCGACAAGAGGCCCAGGTGACCCGGCAGCATTGGCGGAGGCTTGGTAGGATTTTTTTGGCCAAAGAAGCCAAAACAGGCGATTTCGGTAGTTTTCTATGGGTGTTAGCCCACGGATCCTGGCGCTGCATGAGGCTCCAGCTCAACATTCCCTAAAAATCATACGAGTGGATCCACAACGAGAATGGGTGCAAGAGGCACAGGTGACACTACAAGAGGCATAGGTGACACTGCAAGAGGCACAAGTGGCCCGGTAAGAGGCACAGGTGGCCCAACGATGTTGGTGGAGGCCTGGTAGAATTTTATGGGCCAAGGAAGCCGAAATAGGCGATTTTGGTAGTTTTCTATGGGTGCTAACCCACGGATTCAAGCGTTGCATAGGGCTCCGGCATAACATTCCAGAAAAATTATACGAAGGGGTCCACAATGAGCCTAGCAAGAGGCTCAGGTGGACCGACGGTGTTGATAGAAGCTTGGTAGGATTTTATGGGCCAAAGAAGTCAAAACAGGCGATTTCGGTAGTTTTCTGTGGGCGTTAGCCCATGAATTTTGGCGTTGCGTGGGGCTCCGACGCAACATTCCTAAGAAATCATACAAGTGGGTCCGCAACGAGCCCGACAAGAGGCTCAGGTGACCTGACAGCATTGGAGGAGGCCTGGTAGGATTTTTTGGGCCAAGGAAGCTAAAATAGGTTATTTCGGTACTTTTCTATGGGTGTTAGCCCACAGATTTAGGAGCTGCATGGAGCTTCGGCGTAACATTATCCGAAAATCATATGAGTTGGTCCGCAACGAGCCTGGCAAGAGGCCACCTCGTCGTTGGCGAAGGCTTGGTAGGATTTTATGAGCCAGGGAAGCCATAATAGGAGATTTTGGCAATTTCTATGGGGGTGAGCCCACAGATTTCTGGGGCTGTGCTCCGGTGTAACATTCCCGAAAAGTCATACGAGTACATCCACAACGAGCCCAGCAAGAGGCCCAAGTGGCCCAGCAACATTGGCGGAGGCCTGGTAAGATTTTATAGGTTGAGGAAGCTGAAACAGGAGATTTCGATAGTTTTCTGTGGATGTTAGCCCGTGGATTCTGACGCTGCATGGGGCTCTTTTTTTTGGCGCAACATTCCCAAGAAATCATCAGTCCGCAACAAGCCCGACAAGAGGCCCAGGTGGCCCGATGGTGTTGGCGGAGACCTAGTAGGATTTTATGGGCCAAGGAAACCGAAATAGGCAATTTTGACAGTTTTCTATGGGTGTTAACCCACGAATTTTGGCGTTCCATAGGGCTCGAGTGCAACATTCCCAAAAAATCATACGAGTGGGTCTACAACGAGCCCGACAAGAGGCCTAGGTGGCCTGACAGCGTTGGCTGAGGCCTATTAGGATTTTATGGGCCAAGAAAGTTGAACCAAGCGATTTCGAAAGTTTTTTATGGGTGTTAGCTCACGGTTTCTAGTGTTGCATGAGTCTCTGGGGTAACATTATTGAAAAATCATACAAGTGGGTCCGCAACGAGCTTGACAAGATGTCGAGTTGGCCAGACGGCACCGCAGGACGCTTGGTAGGATTTTATGGACCTTGTAATAAAAACAAGCGATTTGGGCAGTTTTTCATGGGCGCTAACCCATGGTTTGTGGCGCTACCAGAGGATCCAACCAACTTTCCTAAAAAATTACACCAACTCATCTGTTGCGAGCAAGGCTAGGGGCCCAGGTGGCCCAATGGCGCCACAGGACGCCTGATTAGATTTTATGAGTCAATCAACAATAAACAGACGATTTTAACAATTTTCATAGGTATTAGCCCACGGTTTGTGGTGTTGGCTAGGGATCTGGGCCAACTTTCCTGAAAAATTACATCGAAACATTTTTAATGGGTCAAGCAAGAGGCCCAAGTAGCCCGATGGCGCCGCAAGGATGCCTGGTATGATTTTATGGGCCAAGCAATAAGAAACAAACGATTTTAATAATTTTTCGTGGGTGTTAGCCCACTATTTATGGCGTTGCTAGGAAAACTTTCTCGAGAAATTACACCTACCCAGCGTAATGAGCCCGGCAAGAGGCCCAAGTGGCTTAGCGGCACTGCAAGACGCCTAGTAGGATTTTATACGCCAAATAATAAGAAACATGAGCTTTTGGCAGTTTTTTGTGGGAATTAGCTCACGATTTGTGACGCTGCCCGGGAATTCAAGCCATTTTTTCTGAAAATTACATACTCATTCATAACGAGCCCGAAAAGAGGCCTAGTTGGCCCGGCGGCGCCGCAGGATGCCTAGTAGGATTTTATCGACCAAGCAAAAGGAAACAGGTGTTTTAGGCAGTTTTTGGTAGGTGTTAGCCACGATTTGAGGCATTCCTTGGGGTTTTGAGCTAATTATCACGAAAAATTACACTGACATGTCTGTAACGCGCCAGGCAACAGGCTTTGGTGGCCCTATGGTCTGAGGGATGCCCGGTAGGATTTTATGGGTCAAACAACAGGAAACAGACAATTTTGGCAGTTTTTGTTAGGTTTTTGCCCATGCATTGTGGCGCTACCTATAGATCCGGGCCAACTTTCCCATAAAATTACACATCGACCCATCCCTAAAAGGCCCGACAAAAGACCTAGGTGGACCGACAACGCCGCAGGACATCTTGTAGGATTTCATGGGCCAAGTAATAGTAAATGGGCGACTTTGGCAGTTTTGCCCACGATTTGTGGCGCTGCATAGGATCTGGGCCAACTATCCCAAAATATTACACCGACTCATCTGTAATGGGTATGGCAAGAGGCCCAGGTGGCACGGCCGCAACGCAGGACGTCTGATATTATTTTATGAGCCAAGCAACAGGAAACAGGCTATTTTAACGATTTTTCGTGGGTGTTAGCCCATGGTTTGTGGTGCTAGCTAGGGATCCGGGCTGGTTTTCCAAAAAAATTACACCAACCCATCTTTAATGGGTTAGGCAAGAGGCCTAGGTAGTTCAGCGGCTCCGCAGGACGCCTGGTACGATTTTATGGGCCAAGCAACAGGAAACAAGCAATTTCGGTAGTTTTTCGTGGGTGTTAGCCAACAGTTTGCTGTGTTGCTTGAAGATTTGAGCCAACTTTCTTGAAAAATACACTAACTCGTCCGTATTGAGCTTGACAATAGGTCGAGGTAGCCCGGCAATGCCGCAGAATGCCTGGTACAATTTTATAGGTCAACCAATAGGAAATAGGCAATTTTGGTAATTTTTGTGGGTGTTAGCCTACGGTTTGTGGCGCTGCCTAAGGAATCGAGCAAACTTTTTCGAAAAATTACACCTACCCGGCGTAATGAGCCCGGCTAAAGGCCCAGGTGCCTCAGCACCACCGCAGGACGCCTGGTAGGGTTGTATGGGCGAAACAACAAGATGCAGGAGCTTTTGGCAGATTTTCGTTAGTATTAGCCCATGACTTGTGGCGCTACTCGGGGATCCGGGCCATCTTTTTCAAAAATTGCACCAGTTCGTCCATAATGGGCCTCGCAAGAGGCCCAGGTGGCCCGGCAACGCCGCAGGATGCCTGGTAAGATTTTATCGTCTAAGCAACAAGAAACAGGCGATTGGGGCAATTTTCGTAGGTATTAGCCCACGATTTACGGCGTTGCTCGGGGATCCGGGCCAATTTACTCAAAAAATTACATCGACCAGTCCTTAACGAGCCAGGCAACAGGCCCTGTGGCGCTGCGACTCCACAAGATGCCTGATAGGATTTTATGGGCCAAGCAATAGGAAACAGACAATTCTGGCAGGTTTTTATGGGTGTTAGCCCAAGGTTTATGGTGATGCTGCAGGATCCGAGCCAACTTTTCCCAAAAAATTATACCGACTCATCCATAATGAGCCCCGCAAGAGGCTCAGGTGGCCCGACGGTGCCGCGGGATGCCTAATAGGAATTTATGGAACAAGTAACACAAAACAGGCGATTGACATAGTTTGCCATGAATGTTAGCCCACGATCTGTAGCACTGACAGGGGATCTGGGCCAACTTTCCCAAAGAAATACACCAGCCTGTCCATAACGAGCCTCGCAAGATGCCTTGGTGGCCCAACGGCGCCGCAAGATGCATGGTTGGATTTTATGGGCCAGACTACAAGAAACAGGCAATTTTTACAGTTTTTCATTAGTGTTAACCCACGGTTTGTGGCGCTGCGAGGGGTCTGGGTCAACTTTACCAAAACATTACACCAACTCGTCCGTAACGAGCCCGGCAGGAGGCTCGGGTGTACCAGCAGCGCCGCAGGACGCCTGGAAGGATTATATGAGCCAAGCAAGCAGAAACAGGTGATTTTGGTAGCTTTCATGGGTGTTAGCCCACTGTTTGTGGCGCTGGTTGAAGATTCGGGCCATCTTTTTCAAAAAATTATACTGACCCATTCGTAAGGAGCCCAGTAGGAAGCCCAGGTGGCACGACGGCACCGCCGGATGCCTTGTAGGATTTTATGGCCAAGTAACAGGAAACAAGCGATTTTGATAGATTTTCGTCGATGTTAGCCCACAGTTTGTGGCACTATTTGGGGATTCGAGTCAACTTTCGCGAAAAATTACATCGATCCGTCCGTAACGAGCTCGGCAAGAGGCCTAGCTGGCCCAGCGGTGCCACAAGATGCCTGATAAAATTTTATGGGCCAAACAACATGAAAGAAGCGATTTTGGCAGTTTTTCATGGGTGTTAGCCCACGATTTCTAGCGTTGTCTAGGGATTGGAGCCAACTTCTTCGAAAAATTACACCGTCCCATCCGTAACGAGACCGGCAAGAGGCCCTGATGGCCTGGCAGCACCGCGAGATGCCTGATAGGATTTTATAGGCCAAGCAATTGAAAAAAGGCAATTTGGGTAGCTTTCGTGGGTGTCATCCCACGATTTGTGGCACTGCTCGGGGATCCGGACTAACTTTCCAAAAAACATACACCGACGCATCCGTAATGAGCCCAGATGACATGGTAGCGTCATAGGATGCCTGGTAGAATTTTATGGGCAAATCATCAGGAAACAGGACATTTTGGCAGTTTTCATGGGTGTTAGCCCACAGTTTATGGCGCTACCCAGGGATCCCGGCCAACTTTCCTGAAAAATTATACTGGCCCATTCGTAACAAGCCCGCCAAGAGGCCTAGGTGGCCCAACGACACTGCAGGACGCCAGACAGAATTTTATAAGACAAAGCAGCAGAAAACAGACGATTTGGGCAGTTTTTTTTGTAGGTGTTAGCCCACGATTTGTAGTGCTGCCAGGAGATCTGAGCCAACTTTCTAAAAAAAATTACACGATCTGTATGTAATGAGCTCGGCAAAAGACCCAAGTGACCCTAAATGCTAAAATGAATTAGATGAATCACAATAGAGGTTATAGTAAAAATTCACTAAATCATTACAAATGATACTATAAAATTTGGACAAAAGACAGCTTGTCAATCATATCCTACAAATCGACCGACTAACACACATAAATATGAATTGTTCGGAACCCATAACTGAACTCATATCTTATGAGTGCAAAATAACTACACATTAAATAATATTCATTACTTTCGAAAATGAACATCACATTTTGAATTGTATATGTATATTTATCGAATTGACTATTTGTCTATCAAAATAATTGTATATATGTTGTTAGTATACATATGTAATTATATATCTGATAAGAAATTACAAAGAGAGAGAGAGAGAGGAGGAAGGGGGAAGAGGCGAGAGTGAGAAAAAGAAGAAAGAGAAAATAACAACAAAACCTCAATTATAACTATAATTGTAATTTTTTCAAATTATAATTATACAATATAAATACATATCATATATTTACCTAATTACGTTAATTTTCCCCCTCTTTTTTTCTCCTTTTGGGCCCTGAAAGATGCATGCAAGATTATTGAAGTTTTCAATGTGTACTATAACACACGAATTTTTCAAAAATTATCATCAAACTCTGTTTTTCGTGAAATCCATAATCCAAACGACTTAGGCATCATAATGACTACCGAGTTGTGTATACTGCTTATTTTACTTTACATTCAAATCAAAGAAAATCAGCTCAAACGGTCACCAAAAAAAGGGAAAAAAAAAAGGTAACTACATCCTTGGCCAACCTAGACGAGAAAAATGAGAAAGAAAAAGCAAGTATATCCTCAATAGCCTCACACCATTATAAACAAATAACTGAAGCATGCGATAATAAGCGAAAAGCTGAATTGATTAACAGCAAAGTGCAAACCTGTAACTTTGACGATTATAAATAGTTCAGATGCATTAAAATGAACTGCAACTAGTAGGCATGACATTGTTATCACTCATCCATACAAGTCATTTGTGATTGGTGTTTTAAACCGCAGAGAATGAGGCAGATGATTGCTCCAATTGACACATGATGGTGTATAGCAAGCTCTGATGACAATTCTTTCGGGGAGGGGATAAAAGAATGAGGTACTACCAAAGCAAAAAATGAATGTAAAGAGGATGAGAACCATCTCTAGTCAGACAAAAAAGTACTAATTTAAGCTCTAAAGATGTTTTATTCATGTCAAATTACAGTATTAACTGTTCTAAGTATATCAACTGTCGAAAGATAGTCCAAAGTATGTAATATGGAAAAAAACTAATAAGTACTATTTTTACCTGTCCTTCCACACCCCAGCTCCCCCAAACATTTGGAGTGAGGATGTTTTCTCGCAGGTTTCGTATTCTCTTCCCATCTGTAAATTGGAACATCACGTGAACAGGGGAATTAGGAGAACAAACAACTAGCCAAGAAAGGAAGTTAGTCGGCTTCTGAACCAGATTCATCAGAGCCGGAACTGTTGCCCTTGTTATGGGCTGAGCCATTGGCCACAGCTCCTTTACCCTTTGTTTCCTTTGTATCTTCTTCATCTTCGCTGTATTCACTTTCATAATCATCGTAATCTTCTTCTTCTTCTTCTTCCTCCTCCTCAATTCCATCCTCCATGGCAGGAGCCTCATCTGCAGCAAAACCACCTCTGGTTCCAGCTCTGCTGCGTTTTGTAACCTTCAACTTTATATTCGACTTTGCATCACAACCAATCCAAGAGTCACACAAGCAGAAAGAGCTCAAGTTGTAGTTCCCCTCAGCTGGTGCTTGGAACTTCCCCATTACCAGTCTTGAACCATTTTTTACTTTCTCGATTGCTTCTTTAACAGCAACTTTTATTTCCCTAGCACTTGCGCCAGACCCTTCCTTTGACTCCTGAATTGTTTTTGATACAGCAATTATTGCTGTAGCTTCATCCACGAAGCTAACCTTCTGGGAGAGCCACACATCATTCGAAAGGGAGTCCGCAAGCATCAGCCAGAAATTCTCCTCTTTGTCAAAAGGAAAATATGGACAATGTGGAAGGGCACGTATCAAGCCACTACCCCGGTTAAGAGTAACCCAAGCATGCATGGTAACGATGTCACCCTCTTGAATTCCCTCCTCACCTTCTGTCTCACATGTGATATCAATTGTCACCGAAGGCATCATTTCAAGAACCATCTCCACATCGTGGGATTCACCATTGGAGAACCCAGCAACTTGAGTCAGCAGCTCTGCACGTTCATCTGGTGTCATGTCACGGAAGTCTTGAAATGTACGAACTTTCTGTACACAGAAGAAAGAATTAGGGATATTCAAACAAAAGGCTTCACTTGGCAAAGTCCACACTAAAACTTACTAATCAATACAAGCATTTAGGGATATTCAAAACAAAAGGCTTCACATGGCAAAGCCTGAGCTAATACTAACTAATTGATACAAGCATACTGCCACATGAAAGAAAAAAAGCAAGCTGCCACACCATTTACATCACAAGTAAAGAAAGAAGTTGCTTCAGTAAGAATACAAGCGTGAAAATTTAACACTGCGCGATAAATTAACCTGAAAATCCCACAACCAATGTAAATGTTGATTCCTTTAATTAGGGCAGTCACAATATTCTTATGAATACAAGAGAAGCACCATTAAAGGAAAATATTCCAAGGTAATACCAAAAGACCTTATAAAATTGTGACTTCCATTGTTCCATAAATGTGAATTAAGTTTACACCATTTCTCAGATTTTGCATATGAAATAAAGAAAGAAGAAACTGATTAGAGATGTCATTGGACTTCACAGTGAAAGCATTCATTGCATAGACTAGCCACTGTTACACACAGAAAGCAAGTGTCAATCTTTAACTATTGAAAGCATATATTTGTAACATGCTAAAAGTATGATCGTAAACTCAAAATAAACAAGCAAAAAAACAACCAAAGCATTTTTCATGACATCGAGTACTTATGAAAGTAATCACCATTAAACCAAGTGCATAAATCAAAACAACTCAACCATTATGGAGTAGAAGTTAGTTTTTCCTGATAAATATTATTGAGAGTAAAAAGTATCGCAGATAAAATTTTGGAACAAACCAAAATACTATGATAAGCAGCAACAACTAACAATCCTCCATAATGAAAAATCAAAGTTAAATAACATCCCATACACTCAAAATGGACTGTTCTTTTCTTTTTTAATCTCGGCATAGTTTGGCTTGTCTCTACTCAACACCTCATTTTGAACCAGGATCGTTATCCGGACAACTTCCTTTCTTATCCCTTTTCCTCTAACTATTGAATTAAATTAAAATTCAAAACCATAGGCAGGTAAAACTTTCCCAAACTGACCACCAAGGAACCAATCAGAGATACAAAAGCAAGCTGCCGACAGCTGATATCAACACCAGAATGAAGTGACGGTCAAATTTTCCTCTAACTATTAAATTAAACTAAAATTCAAAACTTTCCCGAACACCACCAAGGAACCAATCAGAGATACAAAAGCAAGCTGACGTATTGGAAGCAGCACCAATACAGATAGTTAGCAACAATCTCCATTCCAACATTCAGTAAGGGGCAGGCATTTAGAAAGCTTGAGGAAGAAATGACAAGTAATAATCACAACCTTTCTCGCTATCTTTTTAACAACAGCCTCACTAAAGTGTGGCAGCTGCAAAAATGGTGCATAACCTTCACTGGATCCACCTGCTGCTTTCCTTGCACTGAGAGGTACTGCCTGAATCATTAACAGTAAAATGCATTAGAAATGAGAGAAGGAAAGAAAACCAATTGTGCCGGCAATGTGTGCGTATGAATTTTAGTAGTATATAGGACTTCGTAGATCCTAAAATTTTTAGAAGGGATGGAAACAGCCTCGACTTCCTAACAAATAACTGTTGGAAGTTCCAAATGTTATGCAGAGAAACCTCAAAAAAACAACTGAGAGAAACAAAATGAAGGTTGACAAGAAACCCATCTTATTATTTGAATGCATGAATCTCAAAAATATGTGACGCAAAACAAGAATAAGCAGTGATGCCCATATGAATATCTATCCATGATTATGCCTTCAGACAATATGATCGAATACTTCAAGATGATAATTGCAGTTAAATGTATCAATGTACAGCCAACAGAGCATGATTGCAATCAAAATGATGGCTAAGGTACACAAGATGATATCCAACAAGTTATAATGAAACTGTGTTACTTTTCTTGTGTTCTAATGGAATAGGGAAAAGAGAAGAAAATGATAAAAAATACGTTGATAAAATGGGATGAGACAGTTGCACATAACAGATGTAGAAACTAGTGATAATTTTTCAGAAGAGAACTGGCTCTCTAGAAAACCTAACCTGAACAACACTCTGAGACAGTTCAATCACTCCTATTGCAGGTCTTAGCCATCCATGCCCCACCGGAGGGCGTGGAATAATAGCCATCTGCATGTAACAAGACAAACTCCTTCCATTACCATAGCAACTCATACATATTACTTGATATAGATTAAAAAAATGGAGCATAAGAAAAATGAAAAAGCTGAACAGCTGTATCCCTGGGTTACAAAATGGCATTGCCCCTCCTCTCTCCCATACACAGCTCAAAGAAAAACATAATCAATTTGTAATTCTCTGAACACAGCAAGCCACTGTTTAAACCATTTACAGGGCACTACTTGCGTGTTACTTCATATCCTAGAAACTATGTATTGCCATATCTTCACAATTTTAAGATGTGGCTACCTTTTTCTTGTCATAGTAGTACATTAACCTCATTTCCCTTCCTCCGTCTTCTTTCTCCTACTTCTCACTATATGTGTTTTTTTATATTATACTCCCTCCATTTCAAAAAGAATGATCTCCTTCCTTTTTAGTCAGTTTCAAAAAGAATAACCCATTTTCTTTTTGGCAAAACTTTAATTTCAACTTTTCACATAGCATGTTTCAGGCCACAAGATTAAAGGGCATTTTGGTACATTTAACATAACTTTAATTTAAGACCACAAGATCAGAAAGTTTTTTTTATTTACTTGAACTATGTGCCAAGTCAAACCAGGTCATTCTTTCTGAAAGGGAGGGAATAGTTAATTATGCACCAGATATTTGTTAATTTATTATGGTTACTTCATAGAGTGACTAGCGTAATACTGAAAATAATAAGGTTGATCCTAAATCCTAGTGTAGGTGTTACCATATATATGCAAGGGCGTCAAAAATATGTCAATTATCCCCAAACTACATGGCATATGATGTTGAATAAGTGAATTTTTTTACAAGTGATTACGGTTGGCAAAATGGGTAAAATCTATGGTAATCCATTCAACCAAGCCCATTTTAAATGGGTTGATTATCCAATCATTTAAAAGTGGATCAAATATGAATCAACTCATGTTATTCATTATAAATATGGATAATCCATGACAGTTCGGGTAAAAATCGATCCAAACTGATAAACAAATCAATTTACTTAATTTGGTTTTTGATTTTGTAAAAACCGAAGAAATAACCGAAATGAACTGATAAATTATATCATATTTTGTTAATTATATATAATAATATACTGTTTTTTACGCAGAAAATGAAGAATTCTAATGAAAAAGAGTAAGATATGATGCGTCTTTTATTTGTGCAACAATATTCATAGTTTATGAATTATTCCGTTAGTTTATGTTGTCTGGTACACTGCATTAGCTAACAATATAAGCAAAGTTAAAACATAATTGAAATTTTGGTAAAAAGAATTATAAAATCCAAAATGGGCACAAAGCTAATTCATGTCCTTTTGAATAAATTGTTGTCTTTTTTCTTCTTTTAAATATAAATCGTTTCTTTTATTTTTCGTATATGACTAATAACCGAGCAATCGAACGGCCAGTATTGTGAAAGGCAATCGCCTTGTCGCCAATGGCGAGGCGAGGGGACCCTTCATCACCTTTTAGCTTTGTGGAAAGGAGATCTTCAAAAGGCGACGCCAAGCAACAATGGCAACAAAGGCGGGAGACGACAAAGGCAAGAAAGGCGTCACCTTTTTTATTTTCTTAAAAAAACAACTCATTTAGGGTGTTTTAAAAGTTAAAAGATAATTTAATGGATTTTCTTCCAAATTTACACAGTTGCACTCTTAGACTTACATTGCGACTCCAACCCGCCAAACTTCTCCAGCGACCCGCCAAACTTTTCTGGAGACTCTAAAGTCCAACCCATATGCATTTCTTCTTTTCTTCTTTAGATTTCATTTTCTTGTCTTTATTTTTTCTCCTTCTTCTTTAGAGTTACTTCTACCTCTGATTTTTTTTTCTTGCTATTGACTTTGATTTAGTTTTATTCTCATTCAAGTTCTAGACTTTTGGTATCTACTATTTATTTTCAGTTTTTGAATTGAAATATTTGCTAATATGTTAGTGAGATTGAGATTTTGATTATTTATATATGCAATTAAATATTTAATTTTTTGGTATTAATTAATGTCTTACTTCAAAAAGGCGAGACCCTCGCCGCTTGCATTGCCTTGTGGCGAGGCAAACCCTTGGCGTCTTTGGCCGTACAATATACTGATAGAACAAACGGATAACAACCAATCCAAAAAATATTTTATATTCGATTTAGTTTGATTTTAGTATTTTAACAACAGATTAAGATAGTTTCATTTTGGTTTTGATCAATACCAACCCTAACCAACTAGTGAACACCATTACCAATGTGTATCAATCAATTGCACTCCGTTTAAGTGTGCGAGGGCGTAGAAACCTCTAAAAAGTACAACACTTATTAAGAATGTGTTTGGGTATGAAGTAAAATATTTTTCAATTTTCTAATGTTAGGTTGACTTAAATGTTTTGAAAAATGTTATTCAAATGGACTTACTTTCCTATAATTTAAAGAAAATGATTTTCATACATAAAGGGATTTTTTTGCTAAACTTCCCTTAAATCAAAACAATATTTTCCAAAACTTTACTTAAACATTACTAATCGAAATGAGTCCAAACTTGAGATCTAATTTGACCCACTAGACTCTCAACTCTAACTCAGGACCTAAATTTTGACCTCTGGACCCCAACTCAAGACCACTTATTTTATTTTCCATCATACCAAATACACCCTCCTAAAAGGAGAAAGAAGTTGTGATTTGGAAGTACTTATTTCTTTACCCAACAAGGAGCAATGGATAATATGAATATATCCCTATCATCCATTGGGTTCACCCATTTATCCATATCAAATATAGAACAGGTCATATATTATCCGTTTTCAACTACCTCATTTTCGACCAACCCATATCTGACTCAACTAGCTCGTTTGCCTCCCCTACAAGTGATGTTGAAAAAGTGAATTAATTCACATGACTGAAGCTCTGTCCAATTTAATTCAAGATTGGACTTAGATATTAGAATTAGCATTTGGTTTACTATTGTATTGGTGGTGGGAAATGAGGAGTTGAAAAGGGTTGAGAAAAGACATGTCATCATCCAACAAGGTGAAAAAGGGATCTTATTTTAATTTTGAGAAAAAAGGTTTGATCCATTTTCTATGTAGGGGTTATGAAACATCTATAAAATTTTATATATTACACCAAACGTTAAGCACAAGCATTACTCTTGTTAATAGAGATACTTGGATAACACCATCGAACCTCTGGATTTAAATAGAGATCTATATGTTAATTACGAACTTAATTTGATGCAAGGAACAAAACTTTTGGATTAAATCATATAGTTGGTCTTTCAATTAGATACTTCTATGTTATATATAGTTAATTAAATCACATCCGAAGCTTATTTAAGATCATAAATACATAATATACAATCCCTTAGCTATGTTTTTAAGACTTTTCCTTCTAGTCAGACCAAATTGTTCTGCTTATACTATCTCATAATATATTTCTACAAAACACACCATCAAAACCCAATTATATATATTTATCAAATTAACTTTCCATTTTTCGCAATCCTACTGCTGAAACAAAATGCATTAAAACCAAATCCGCGGAAGAAATGACAGTAATCTGATTACCAACTCATTCCTGCTGCTCCTACAAGTCAAGAGAGTAACACAGATGCCCCAAGAAAAAAAAATGAGTTATCTCGAACTTGCAGAAGCCTTCTCCCCTGTGATAGAGATGCATTATATAGATTTATGTATGTTCTTTGCTAACTAAATAATTACCACAAACCTATTCTCTGGGTGGGATCAGTCAGCTATACTATGAACATTTCGATCAATAGCCATCCTGAAGATAATAACATAATGGTATTCCCCTTTTAACCCTTTCAAAATCAGCTTGTCATTCTATATATATTTCCCACCTTGTTAGGTATAGTTCCTTTTCTAATGACAATTACCACATATACCATGCAAGCAGTAGATGAAAGCACCACTACCAACAGGGACGGACCTAGGGTATAGGTAGGATGTTCATCCGAACACCCTCGACGAAAAATTTCATTGTTTATACAAGATAAATTATTTACAATTACGTATATTTATTAAATTTGAACACCCTGAACAATAAGTGAAGGCTAGAAGGCTAGTGTAGTGATAAGTTTCCTTAAAAATGAACCTGTGCCACCCAGGTTCGAATCCCACATAATGCACTGCGTTCATATTTTTATATTTCGGACCCCCTGAACGAAAATCCTAGATCCGCCACTGACTACCAATAACCTTAAGAAAAGGAAAACCAGCACTAACAGTAGTATTAAGACTACAAACAGAATGAATGGTGATACCTTCATCAATTCTTCCAATAGCCGAGGTGCAAGTTCAAGTACGCGTCTGAAATCACGCTGTAAAGTTGGAGACAAGGCTGCTGTCTCACGTGTCAATTGGGCTTGAAGCAACAATTCAGTCTGCAAGCAGAGTAGTAGTTCTAGCTATATTCTTTTTTTTATTAATTTTGAAAAAAAAAAAAAAGGACAGTTGTGACAAGGCTTTGACATTGGAAAAAGAAGAGAGACTGTGCATACCTTTACTAAAGCAGGATGCTGCTTCCAAAACTTAGCCTGTTCTTGCCGAATATTCTTAAGATCCAAATTTAGCTCACTTCTAACCAAGACAAACAGTCTCTGCAGAGGTTCTTCGTCGGACCGCCGAACAGGAATATCCATGAATTCAGAAGCCTTGATGAAAACATCCATGACCTTGCTGCATCATTGAAGCAACATTACAAGAGACAGAATGGAGGAAACAAAAGCAACATCATCCAAGCAAGAGACGACTAACACATAGTGGAAGAGGAGAGAGAACTATCTGATTCTAGAATATGGACTAGAAATCAAAACATCGCTATGCAACTATTACACTGACAACATTTCAGCGAGCAAATGTGATTTTTCAACATTATGAAGCAATCTACAAACCAAGGTGTGTATAAGTAGAAAATCATATAGACTATGTCTCTTACATACCTTGGAGCTAAAGAAGGTTTCATTAAGTGGTAATATGCGGCTAATGTTGAGTGCATGACATAGTTTCCGGTATACTTTGACGACCTAGACAAGTATATAACAGAAACTGTCAAGGGTAGAATTATACAGACTCCAACAATTCCAAGCAACAGTATTCCTTCGGATGCTCCATCAATGTTTAGAAGGAACTGAGGGAGGGCAATGCCCATTTGAAGCCCCTGCAGGAAACACAAAAGAGAAAAAACATATTTATTAAAAAAGAGTACAGTCCGCTCAAATGAAAAGATCATGTCTCAGACTAAAAGCAGAACAACTCGATGTCGACATTTTCATGTCCTCCTATCTCCCACATCCACCGAACAATGATAGAAGTGAATTACCTGCCGTCCATCAGGATGGCCATATTTTTCAAAATTTTCCCTAGATATCGGATCTGTCAGAGCCTGATAAGCCTTTGATATATATTCAACAAAGTATGAGTGTGCCTCTGCAATAGAAGAGATGAACTGTCATGGCCAAGCGCCTGCAAATATAGCTAGTCACGGTAATACCTAGTAATAGCTCTGTATTCAACCTGGATCTGGATTTTTATCAGGATGATACTGAACAGAAAGTCTTCGATATGCCTTCTTTATTTCAGAGTCTGACGCTCCATGTTCCAGTCCAAGAATACTGAATGGCTCGAATATTTGTACCTACAGAATAAAATGTTTCAGCCATGTACACAGGGAAATTCTAGAGGACAGTGTGAACATTGATAAAGATGGCGCTTACAACAATGTGCTCTTAAGACTAATGGAACTTGAACTTATCCATATTATTATTACTAAGTAATAAATGTGAACAATCCTAAGCAGGAGGGTGTCAACATGTTTGCTTAGGATCTATCAGACTATCACCAGCTGGGGCCCATGAAAAAATTTTTTGGACTCAATCTATATTTCGTAGTCACTCCATTCAGTTTTATTTGAGCACTTTAAATTTTGCACGCCTCTTAAATTAATGATTAACAAGAGTATTTAATTACAATATCCCATATTAAATGATATATAATCACAAGTCTTGACAAATAATTTGGGGAATAAGTAATCAGTGATCAGGGTAAAACATGAAAAAAAAAATCTCTTATTATGTTAAAACTGAGAAGTAAAAGTCAAAATTATAATAATAATATAGTGGAAAAATATTAGTGAACGAGGAGAGTATTTGCCAGCTTTCTGCTATTTTTTCAATAGTAAGATTTACCCAAAAATTCAAAGAAAACTTTGATGTAGCAATTGCATGCTCCTTTGTTAACATGGAAAAGGCAAAAAATTGATCGTGCCATCGCTTATATCATTTCACTTCTAGGTTATCTGTTTGGCTATAAATATCACAATTCACATTTTTCCGGATAAATTTTAACGTATATGAAGATCTGTGTTTAAGCATGAAATTCAAAATGTAATTTGGAGATGTGTTTCAAATTTGGAAAACAACTTATAGCTTGTTTTTCTAATGCACTTCTACAATAGTAGTACATTCAACTATGAATATTATACCACATATTTGTAAAAAGTGTAACCAATTGCTATAAAAAATAATGTTATTGAGCCCGGGCACAACAGGGCTATCATAACTAATATGCGCACACACACACGACCATGGGAATTTGACATCAGTAAACGAATTCCTCAGTCATTATGTAAGTAAAACATTTATGATATGTGAATTCAAAGACTTACCAGATATGACAAACAGAGACAAACACTAAAATACTTAGGAACACAAATGTTGTACTACTGAAGACAGCACTAGATTCAGGAACATGTACACATTATCTTATAAATAAGAGTTGTTATCAAAGGCGCGCTTAAGCCCTAAACCAAAGCTCAAAACACGTTATGCGCTTCGCCTGGCTTAATGTGCGCTCCAGTGTCATCATCAAGGCTTTAAGACATACTTTTCCGTGTGAATGAGCACTTCCTAAAGAGGCGACACTAAAGCATTGATATTTCACTTTATCGTAAATACAAACAATTGTCATTCATGCTTATAATTACTAGTCTTGGACTGAGCATATATATATATATTTGTAGGTTTTCTCCATTAGTGCCTTTTCTCGATAAAGCCCACTCTTCATTAGCGTTTAAAGCCCCAATGAACATTAGAGCTTTTTTGCTCTTTTCTCTTTTGATAACACCCTGACAAAGTTGAACATATAGACGAAAAGACATTGCATTTTCCGAAACTTTTTTTTGGGGGGAAACTGGCAACTTTTGCATTTTCCGAAACTATTACTACCGATAGTCTCATTTTTTCCAACCTACGGAGTTCTTGGAAAAAGGTTGTGACACACTTGCATTTCCGACAAAGAAATGGCTATCAAGTTTAAAAAGAAGAACCAGATAAACAGCAATTACCTCAGTGCTGATATGCTTGATGTAATAAACTAGAACAACCATGACGATCCACAGCAATACAAGGGTCAGATTACTGTATGTTGAGAAGTTTGAAATCTGAAAATCAAAAGAAAAAATAAATAAATCCAATTACAGAATTTAACTTCAATATTAAAATCCAGAAACTAGGCTATATAGAAACTTGCCCGCCTGAATATGGACTTGTGATACTTCCCAGACCGAACGCAGACCGAACACTGGCAATTGATTTTGGCAGCTTTTTTCTTGAAAGCACCAAATAAATTGACTATGGTGTAAGGAACTAATGGAAGAGCCATTAAAGTCAAGACGAAGATGGGAAAAAGTGCGCTGTTCTCTTCAGAAGCCCCCATATTGATTTTCTCTTAGAATGTAGAAGATATACTCCTGAAATGGTGATTCCTATTAGAATACATCCAGAAAGGGCTCAAACCAGCCTTGATATACAATTCGAAAAAATTATATACTTCAAAAAAAAGTTTATCAATCTCTGCCTTATATAATGACAAGTTTAGCTAAGCTGCACTAAGCTTGATATACTACTGAAAAAATGATCGTTTTCAAATACAAGATCATCCAATTCAAGGACAAACCATTGGTTCAAAACTACAGAACCAAGAACTAACTACAAAATAAGGACAAAACAGTGGTTCAACACTACCTACAAAATTGTACATATTAGTTCAACTTCACGTATTTTCATCATGAGAAGTTCAGCTATGTGGGTGCAATTCTGATCCATCAAAAACAATCTAGCACGATGATAACAATTTGCAGAAGTTCCATATCAACTTTCAATAAATTGTATATTCAAAGCACTCAAAGGTGTGGCCTAGTGGTTAATAAGGTGGTTTGAGAACTACGGTGATTTCTTTTTCCGTTTCTAACCTTCCATGGATAAAGTTAGCTTGGGAGGTATCTCATGGAATTAAAGGAGCTAAACACCACAGGTATCAAAAAAATTGTCTATTCAAACTTTATTGACACTTCTTTACCAATCACAAAATGGTGATCCCGATTCACAGCAAAGCGTCCGAAAAAATGAACCAAAAATCCCCAAATTCAGTTCGATCTAATACGGAACATACATAAAAATAATAAATTCGACCGATTAAAGGAAGAACCAAAAGCAGATGAAGGAGATACATACATAAAAGAGGCAACCAGATTTGATGAATGCATTAATATTAATTGTCTGTATAACCTCAATGGCACACTTGAAGGAAACAAAATACCCTAAGGCTTGTTTGCTAGGTGCATAGAGCTATGCATCACTAGTAATATCTGTATTAGTTATATTATAGTGATAATGCACTATAATACTGATTTTTGTAGCTAAAAGTATTACGAAACATTACATAACTAGAAAATGATATTTTTTTGATAGATACAACAACAACATTACCACAATGCCTCAAAGGCTCCCGCCCATTGCGGGGTAAGGGAGGTCGGATGTACGCAGCCTGACCCTTATGTTTAAGAACATAGCGCAATGAAGTCTTAATTTTATTTTTTAAAAATTTTTTTTGCGCAATTTTGATAATTCAGGTAACAATTGATTCTATTGAAATCCAAACTATGAATAAGACAGATTTAAATAGCTCTGGATACTGAAAATCAAACTCATCAACTCACACAGATATTGGACATTGTATATTCATTACGAAAAAAAATTCAGCAATTAGTTTTGCCCTAGCAAACAAAGTGCTACTCCTATTCGTTAGTCCTAGCAAAACTGCATCATATATACATATATATATACCGTAATCAAGGAATTGACTCACCGTGAATGCAGATCGCCGATGCCGTATGTCGACGGAAGTTCGCCGGAGGAAATCCCACGGTCGCCGGAGTAGCGCAAAATCGCGAAGCACCGACCGGGCCGAGGTGCAAATTTAGATCGGTTAGACGGCTACAGTTCGCTTTCTACTGAAGTATATCAAACTTTATGTTATTTGTTATTATAACCTCAGAATTATCTTTATTATCTAATTTAGCTAACATGTTTTCTTATATATCTTCTGACCCCAAGGTTATGATTTTTTTAGTTCATTTTGAGTGTAATACTTTTCATAAATTTTTTATACCTTCTCGACTTAACTTCAATAATTAATTTATATTTGAATACTTAAATTATCTTATCAATCATCGAATATTGTTAATAAAATAGCCCTTTTTGTTATATTATTTATTTTTTTCACATATTTTACAAAATATTCGTTTCGATTTAACATCAGTTGTCCAATAAAAAATTCTTTCCTAAACTCCATACATGTTTCTGAGTATCTTAGTGTAACAAGTTAACAACAAATATGATTACAGGGGTCGATGGATTGCCCCTCATCGGCAGCTAGAGGAGGAGAAAGGAGTAATATTTTGTCATAAACTAGGCATATATTATTTAATTATTCTTTTTTTAAAATGAAAAGAATAAAAAATGGACGTATATCATTGATGTTGAATTCACAAAAAAAAAAACATGTTAAAGAATCATAAGATTATGAATTACTAAGTAGAATAAAGAATGGATAAAATAGAATAATCTGACAGAAAATCATACGATAAGAAAATAGAAGAGTGTTTCACAACTTTTACGGTTAATATTAAGTAATTTTGTCATAATTAAATAAATATAAAAAATCATATATTATAAGATTTGAAGTAAAAATTCATATAAATAATTTAGGGACCAAAATGTTTTATCCCCAAAGTTGATGCATGTAAATACTAACTTTTTGGAACATCAAAGTTTGTTAACTTTCAACAATGGAATAAAAGCCTCATTCAATTGGTGTAATGACCTAAGCAGACCAATTATATCATGCCACGTAAGCTATTTGACGTGGCCCATTTAAAATAGCTTATTAATTATTTATTGTTATAGACAAAACTAAAGAGAAGTAGAACTATTGGTAATTAATGATAAAATCTAAACAATGTTCCATATAATAGTGAAAATTTGGGGATAATTATTTAGCAAATAATCATCTTTTTATTTCTTTTATAAATTAATGGATTATCTTAGATCATGGTCTAGAGATTTTCTTTTTTTTTCTTATGTAATTTAAAATTTTATAACAAAATATTTAATCACGATCTTAAAATATCGTAATTTATAATAAATATGAGATAATAATTTAATATTTTATTTATAATATTGAGAATTATATGAAGCATGAATAAATATCGAATTCGAATTTAACACTATTTAAAAAAATAAAGGATATATTCACATAAATTCTATAAATAGCGACAAAATAATCTTTAAAAGTCAGAAACATTTTTAAAAAAACAAATATGAAACAGATAACTATTCATTTTTAATTTTTTTTTATATATAAAAGTAGAAGAAAGAGATAAGGTATTAAATTTTGTTATAAGGTTGACATATAGTTTGACTCTTTATTTGAGATAATTATTACCTAGTAATCATCAAATAAAGTTAAATACCACTTCAATAATAATGCACTTAATGAGCTTTTTAGTTGATTAGCATAATTTGTTTAGTGCAGATTAAAGTGTGTAATTTTGTCACATTATTCATAAGGGGTTCGGATGTTGCGATGAAATAATTTAGAATTACTTTATTTTAGTTAAAGATTTCGAATTGAAAATAGAAAAAATTAATTGAGAACGCACCATCTTCAGAAATAAATCCTATAATATATGAATTCAAATTTAATCAAGTTTCAATATAAATATCAAATACTAAATAAAAAATATATATATATTTATTATAACTCAATCTACTAGGTGTTCATAACATGGAGAGTATTACGCTTATCAAAACGTCATCACATTAATTAACTCAGATTATATGAAAATAATTAACATGTCGTAATAGGATCGAAAATTTTTTTGCACCTAGACCATATTGTAAAGTATCAATTATTTTGTTTTCACGACTTAGATATTCTTTGTCAAAATATTGACAATTTTTATGATAGTTTCTTTTTGTATATTATATGGATGATCCGATCCATGAGGATCATGACTGGGAATTGTTTGATCATCTTCTCCGAGGAAGAGTCGAAATAGAATCAATTTGAATTCGAGATCGTTATTTGAAATCATAGTGAAACACTAGATTTCCTATCTCATGTCTGCTTTGTTTTTCATTTTTGTATTGAAAAAGTAATAAGATTGAGAGGTGTTAAACTTTTTATCATCCTGATGTCAAACTATTTTTTCACAGGGCCTACCCTACAATATTATCATTGCAGTAGAGTTTAACCACTTATTTTATATAAATTAAATAAGGTATAGGAAGAGAACAAATTAATGAACTAACTAGCACATTTTATAGGTGCACTCAATTCAGTAACGTTTTTCAAGTTTTATATAATATTAATTTAAGTTTAAAATTTTTGGATTTGAACCTCGAACATGAAATTGCATTTGGTGTAGCTGTGTAATTGGGAATGTTTTACTTTAAAAATGTTATATTCATCGTGGATATGAATGAGTTGAGTCTAGGAAAGATACATGACATCAAATGAAAAATCAACCAAGTAAGATTCAATGAGACTCAAAAAGACCAGTATATATAATATTAAGCACATGACATCAGCAGAGTTTAACCACTTATTTTATATAAATTAAATAAGGTATAGGAAGAGAACAAATTAATGGACTGACAAGCACATTTTATAGGTGCACTCAATTCAGTAACATTTTTCAAGTTTCATATAATATTAATTTAAGTTTAAAATTTTTGAATTTGAACCCTAAACATGAAATTGCATTTGGCGTAGCTGTGTAATTGGGAATGTTTTACTTTAAAAATGTTATAGTCATTGTGAATATGAATGAGTTGAGTCCAGGAAAGATACATGACATCAAATGAAAAATCAATCAAGTAAGATTCAATGAGACTCAAAAAGACCAGTATATATAATATTAAGCATATGAATAGTTAGATGGTTATTACATATGCTAAAAACGATTTATTTACTTTGATTATGATTATTATATTGTTTTTTTCTTCATTGGTTCATTTTACCATAATAATTTTGAATTAATTCATGTAAACAAGATTGGGCATTGCCCTATTTTGGAATTAGTAGATGAATTTATAGTAAGCTAAAAATCAAGATATTATTGGTATCTTTTCAATATAAGCATATGGTGACAAGTCAATGGAACTTAAAAGAATATCCTATCAAAATACTCTTCAACAAAAACAATCTAACTTTTAATTGGACATATTGAATAATGCCAATAAGAACACCAAAGTTATGATGAGTAAAAAATATCTTTTCATTTATAATTAGAGATATTATATTTTAATTTGAAATATCAAATAAATCTGATAAAAGGCGACATTTTTCTTTAAATAAAATTATTTCGTGAACCCAATATATATATATTACTCATCAATTGAAAATAAAATAAAAAGGAATAATGCTACTAAACTCACTAAAGGTCAAGATGGGATTAGAAGTAACCTACATCCTTCATTGAAGGTCTTTAGTATGAGTTTGAAAATAAAATTATATTTGATAGGAATTACTTTACTCTCAAAAGTAAAAT
>JAOTQJ010000111.1:3021095-3031684 GCA_025642045.1 Solanum sejunctum
GATTAAAATTTTGTCTTAAAATATATTTCTTAATCTGTGTGCATTATCTTAAAAATTCAGTTAATATGAGACAGAGGAAGTATATTTTATCACTACTAGTGGTGATCATTATGATAAAATTAAATAAAATGTTCACGTATAAGTTAAAATAAAAAAAATGTTATTATCAAAATCTCTATTTAGAGATATCATGTGACCCTTTTTCTTATTACCATCTTATAAAAATGACTTCAGAATCGAAATAACATTCATACTAAATTACATAATTGAATCCCTTAAGATAGTGATTAAACAATCACAATTACCATATCAATTAAAATTCATATATTCAATTTCGATTTACATAAAATTGAAAGATATCATTCATACAAATAATTTGAATCTACAAATACAAAATTAAAAATAAAAAAATATTTATCATCTGAATAACTTTCTCTCATATATATGACTTATTCCTTATTTTTAATAAAAAATAATATCACATCAAGCCAAATATAAATCTCTTTAAAACCCACAAAGGTATATAATCTCTTCACTAACAAATAGAAACCTCCTCCACTCAGGCTCTCTTTCTCTCTCTCTCTCTTCACGCTTCTCTTGGCGCCTTGAACTCAGCAATTTGACACTCAGTTAGTTACTCCAATCACTTATCAGATCTCTATTTTCTCTCTTCTTTCCATCAAGGAATGAATCAAAAGATAGATTCATAAAAAGCCTAAGGAGAAAAAAGAGAAAGAAGGGAAGATGGTGTATACTCTTTCTGGAGTTCGTTTTCCTACTGTTCCATCTGTGTACAAATCACCTGGATTCAGCAGTAATGGTGATCGGAGGAATGCTAATGTTTCTGTGTTCTTGAAAAAACACACTGTTTCACGTACTGCTCCGTCTCTGTTACTCACTGTGTGTGTGTGTGTTTTTTTTTTGGAGGTGTGATGTTTTGTGTGCTTGGGGGTTCTTAGAAGTTTGGTATTGTGAATACCCTTTTGAGTATAGTGTCTGAGAAAGCATAAATGATGAATCTTGATTGACATTATTAAAGGTTGTAGCTTTTTGAAGTGTGCTTAGCTGAAATTGAGTTTGGCTTTTGTGTGTGTGTTTTGGAATCTTGAGGTGGGTGAAGGTTATTTCTTTAGTTTGTGTGATTGGGGGTCCTTGTAAGTTAGTATTGTGTATACCTTTTGAGTATAGTGTCTGAGAAAGCAAAAATGATGAATCTTGATGGACATTACTAAAGGTTGTAGCTTTTTTAAGTGTTGTCAGCTGTAATTGAGTTTCGCTTGTGCGTGTGTCTTTATTAATCCTGATGTGGGTGAAGGTTCTTTGTTTGGTTTCTGTGATTAGGTGTTCTTGTTAGTATTGTGTATACCCTTTTAAGTATAATGTCTGAGAAACTAAAAATGATGAATCTTGATTGACACTTGAGAATGAAACAATGTGAGTTTTCATGGAGAAACTTGATTGACGTTCTTAAAGGTAGCAACTTTTTCAAGTCCTAATTGGATCATGGTTCTTTCTTTGGTTTGTGTAATTGGAGGTTCTTAAAGTTGGTATTGTGTATATTCTTTTAAGTATAGTACCTTGAGAAAGCAAAAATGATGAACTTTGATTGACATTATATTCTTTGAGAAAGCAAAAATGGTGAGTTTTCATGGAGAAAATTGATTGACATTACTAAAGGTAGGTAGCAACTTTTTTTCCAAGTCCTGATATGAGTAAAGATTCTTTCTTTGGTTTGTGTAATTGAGGGTCCCTTGAAGTTAGCATTATACATACCCTTTTAAAGTTTGTACTATATTCTTTGAGAAAACAAATTATGAATTTCATGGAGAAACTTGATTGACATTACTAAAGGTAGTAGCTTTTTGAAGTGTGGTCGGCCGTAGTTGAGTTTGGCTTGGGTTTAAAGGGACACTTTATATGGTTCTTTCTGATGAGATCTTTATTGCCAGAAAATATGAGTCGTAAGAATCAAAGTGTTAGGACTGTCTTTTTCTTTTTTTAGTGATTAGTTTTTTTTTTTCTTTACGTGATTTGTTGAGTTAGCAGTGAACGTTGAGGTTTTAATGGAGAAACTTGATTGACATTACTAAAGTAGCAACTTTTTCAATTCCTGATGGGTCAAGCCTCTTTCTTTGGTTTGTATAATTGGGGATCCTTTAAAATTAGTGTTATATCCTTTTGAATATATTGTTTGAGATGGCAAAATTTTGAATTTTTATGGTTGGTCGGCGGTGTAAAGGTAGCAATATTTTGAAGTTTGGTCAGCAATCATTGAGTTTGACTTATCTTTAAAGGGACTTTCTTTATGGTGCTTCCTGGTTAGATCTTTATTGCTTCGAAGTATAACTTTTCTGTAAGAATCAGTGCTAGGATTTTCATTCTTCTTTGCCTACTCAGCCTTTTTTTTCCCTCTTTATGTGATCTGTTGATTGAATGGTTGAAAGACTGAAAGTTGAGGTTTTTGTCTGAAGAATTTGGGCTTCTCTTATTAATAATTTCTAACACAGTTTGAATATTTAAGGTGTCGAGAAAGTTGTGCATTTGGCTAGCTACTAGAGGGGTTATCTTGATGGCAGAATATTTTAGAAAGGGGAAGGTTGTTTGCGTCAGTTGGTGTTATATGTTCAAGGAGACGGAGAAGATGTAGGATCATTTTCTTCTTCATTGTGGTCTTTATATGAGGTTATGTGGGATGTGGTTTGATTGGACTGTTTGATTCTTAGACTAAGTAATCTAACCTTTTTCTTCCCTGAACATGTAGTTGACATAGTTTGGTAAAATTGTGATTGGAAGGAAAATTACTTGTTGATTGCTTCTGGAGCATCATTTTCTAATCACACAAGTCTTTGCTTTTTTCAACCAATGATTAATTGACATTTATGTAGCCTAAGTTTCTCTGAGTACTGGTCTTTTATTGTGGAGATACAACTAATCTGATATATGAATGTAGGGAAGATCTTGGCTGAAAAGTCTTCTCAAGAGTCCAAATACCGACCTTCTACAGTTGCAGCATCGGGGAAAGTCCTTGTGCCTAGCAGCCAGAGTGATAGCTCCTCATCCTCAACAGACCAATTTGAGTTCAATGAGAGAGCTCCCGAAAATTCCCCAGTATGTTACATTGTTCTCCACTCGCATGATAATAGACTCTTCTTTTGGGGTGGGTGGGTGGAGGTGGCAGATTTCACGCAGAAATCACTTTTAGATAGATATCTTCATGAGTCTGCTTAAATGTTGTTATTGCATTTTGTTTACCAGAGAAATGAATTTGGAGATTAATTTGGTCAATTTGCCCATAATTGTTTATTTACATTCCGTGTTTTAGGCATCAACTGACGTAAATAGTTCGACAATGGAACACGGTAGCCAGATTGAAACTGAGAGCGGTGACGTTGAGCCAGCAAGTGATCTTACAGGAAGTGTTGAAGAGCTGGATACTTCTTCATCACTACAACTGCAGGAAGGTGGTAAACTGAAGGAGTCCAAAACATTAAATACTTCTGAAGAGACAATCATCAATGAATCTGATAGGATCAGAGAAAAGAGCGTTCCTCCACCTGGACTTGGTCAGAAGATTTATGAAATAGACCCTCTTTTGACAAACTATCATCAACACCTTGATTACAGGTAAAAATGTTTTCATTCATCGAGTAATTTGCTTATTATAGAGTCGGAACTCATCTATAGGCTATTGTACTTTGTGCCTGTGATGGTCTGGTTGATTATGTTTAGGCATCTTCATACTTTCATATGCTACTGTAACCAGTCCATTTGTGTACATATATGTGAAATCTTTCAGTACTTTCTTCAGCAACTCAGTTGCAAATTGCCGTGCATGTCATAGGATTAGGAACTATCTTTGAGGGTAATATGGCCCTGCTATGCATCTTGTCAAACTTTAATTTCTTTTATTACCCAATCAAACTCTAGAGGCTTCTGTTATACTGTTTCAGGTTTCTTACCCCAACGCCACGAGCCTCATTTCACTTCTGCACTTAGCCCACTTATGTAGGTGGTACCTTTTTGTTTCTGCATTTCTGTCCCATAGAAATGCTTCTAAGCTTGTCACTCATTCCTAGAACTCAGGAAGGTGATGATTGTTGGAAGAATCGTATATAGGATGCTATTAATAAGTACTAGTCTGCCACCCAGTGAAAGATAGTGCCTCTTCCAGTAGAGTCTTCTCTCCACCTTCTATAACTCCATTCCTCTCTGCTGTCCCTTTATATTTGGTCACAAGACAAACAGTCCTTGGAAAATGGGTAGTTCACGAATTCTGTATCACATCATTTCAGCCAGTGAATGCATGTTGTGAATTTCATTGACTGAGAAGAACAAAGTTTGGTTCATGTTGATTCTGCGGCCAGGAACTCACAAAGGCAAATCAAATGATTCTTAGGTGTATCAGTTGTCTCTCTTTAGCATAACATAATATGCTGTTATCATGCATAACATATGAGGGTAACGGGTGCATTTTGATGGTCTACTGGCTCCACATTAGATCCCTTTATCCTTCCCTTGTCTACATCCACTTCTAGCATATCTCTAAGTACCTCAACGGCTCAATTTATTTTTGGTGATGGACAAAAAGGGTGATAAGTGGTCAATGAAGTGGGTTGAGCACCATGAGGTCTCAGGTTTAGAGACAAAAATACTAGGTGATTTCTTCTTTTTTTTTCTAACATTGGCCTGGTAGTTGTTGGTGAGAAGTGGCAGGTACTCCGTGGAATTAGTCGAAGTGCACAAAAGCTGGCCCAGACGCCTTCCTTTTTTTAATAAAAAGGGGGAGATAAATGATCACCACTTCGGTGAACAAAGAGGGAGATGATCACCTTGTGCCAAGCCTCTTTGGGAGGGGATATGACCAGATATGTTATAATTTTCAATAGCGCAGGAGCGGTGTATGCATTATGGAAACATGCTCTATTGAAACTCTTCTTGCTGAGCAAGAGAGACACCTCCTAATTAAGAGGCTTTACAATATTTTAGCCATCATTTGTTTGAAACATAAGCTTCTTCTATCTGAATGCTCTTAGTATTTCTGTTTTATCATTGTCATCTATGCTTGTTTTCGGTTGACGTGATTCTATGTTGGTTTTGCTTGTTCTTCTGCCTAGGTTTGATTATTTGCTTTATACATTCTCCATTTTTGTCTCCCAAGTCTAAGTCGTGAAAGACGCAATGGGTCCACAGCACAGCTATATGCTAGTTTAATTTCTTGTAGCAGTCTGCCATGCTTTGTATTTTGGTTCTTCAGCAATCCTGTTTATTCTTCAACTTTCCAATTTTACTAACTCGGAGAACCAAATGCTCACATGCACTTCCAGAATCTTTATTTTCTCTGTTGATTTCTCTTTGTTTGGACGTCCTTGTTCTCGAGGCAGTATTTTACTTTGGTTACGGCAATTGTGGTTTTGCTCTTGGTGTTATCTCTCTGCCTCAGTATTTATCTGCTTCTTTCAGCTCCAAGCAGCAGTGCGGTCTTTCTCTGCATTTCCATCACCTTGACATGGCCAGCTACAATCTAAAGTCCTTTTTTCTATGCTGTTCACTTTTAGGTATTCACAGTACAAGAAAATGAGGGAGGCAATTGACAAGTATGAGGGTGGTTTGGAAGCTTTTTCTCGTGGTTACGAAAGAATGGGTTTCACTCGTAGGTAATAACTGCTTCATTCTTATTTATTTTTTTATCTGAAGGTATTTGAGACCGGCTGCAAAACCTTTTCAAACATTTCATGCTATAATGTGATTCTTTGATGCCAACTTGGTACTATACCTATAGAATGTGATACAAGGATTTAAAGGGCGACTAGAGGTTGTAATAGCTGCAGAAAAAAGAAAGAGAAATAGATTATGGTTTGTATTTAGAGACATGCATATATCAGCAAGTAATTATTGACATGTTCAGCGTTCCTAAAAATAGGTGTTATGTGGTTTCTAGCATTCTCTAAATATTATCTATTGTTGAAAGTTTTTCTTGAGTATATGCTATCCCACAAAGACCTTATTTTGAAAAAATTTAAAAGAAGGCATGTCATATATTGGACTTTGAAGTATCTGTCTCAAACAACCGGAGTGAATACTGGAAAGTGACCTTCCAAAGCTAATGTTTATGAGGTAGACGTTTTGGAGCTAATGTTACACCTAATTGTTGGAAGAGAATCTATATACTTCAGTGATATAGTTTTTCCCGTTACTCTAGAATCTTTACTTTCTGTTTATTTTTTCCTGGGATTATATGTACGTTATATACTGTAGATGCTCCTCCTCCTCCTTTGTAAGTTTGCTCTCTTGAGAGGGACTGAAATACCTCTTTCTGACAACCTAGAAATTTGTTGCCAGTGCTACAGGTATTACTTACCGTGAGTGGGCTCCTGGTGCCAAGGTCAGTGTTTCGTTTCTTGTTTTGTTTTAGATTCCCTATGATAAAAAGGAGTACAACCCTCAACAACCTAACTAATCCTCTACCTTAATCAGTGTCCTCCGTAATTTTCTCTAAACCCAACTAGCGATTTCTGACAGTTCTTTCTGAATTGGAAGAGCAAGAAGCGAAACTAGAAGAAAACTTTCTTTTTCTTTGTGGATAACCAATTCAGTTTGAAATATTGTGGGGATAACCAATTCAATTTCAAATATTGTTGGGATACTTACCCAAGAAATGGGTCCAAAAAAATGGAAAGATCGGAACATGGGAATAGATCTGATACCAATACAGACTACCTATTTCAATTATTGTGCTTTCTGAAGTTGCGTACGCATACAAAGGTTCAAGTTCTGATTGATATTTGCAGAGTTGATTGTCCCTCTCAAAAACAAAGATTTGAAGTGGTCTATAATTTACTGAGTATTCAGTATTGCACACACATTCGTGTACCTTTTGCTTCTAGCGAGTAAAGTATCTAATTTGGCATGTAAGAATTAGCTCGGAAGATAACTAGAGAACGAATCAACTCGAGATCAGCCAACTAAGTATAAATTTGTCTCAAAGAATCAAGACATTATATTTTGACCTGCCTTGCGTTCTGCCAGTATAAGTACCTATAACAGCAAGCCGAGTGGTTTGTCTTTTGGTTAGTGGGTCCTTTAATCAGAATAAACGTTGTTGCTGGATTTTTATCATGTCAGATGTGTATTTATGACAGAACATTGTTCTACCAAAGCTGCACATGCTGATGTTTTCTGCAACCGATTGCTAGAAAAACAAGGTTTATGTGCAGTATATGGTGAAATGAGAGATAAGTAATATGAAATAACCTGGAAAGTCATTGGTAATCTCTACTTTTGTGCCTGTCAGTTATACCAACTTCTCTGTATTTTGTGTATGACAATATAGATTTGTTGAAAGTCTGATTGCATGTATATCCTCTCCGTTCTTTTGCAGTCAGCTGCCCTCATTGGAGATTTCAATAATTGGAACCCAAATGCTGACGTTATGACTCGGGTATGTTCCCCATAGTACATACCCAATAGGTTCTGCTGCCATGTCTGAAGCCTTGTGTTCTTTTCATTCATCTGTCTTTGCTATTCATTTCACAGTTCCTATCCAATTTCTCGTATTCTTATTTTTGTTTACCTTTTCTATTACCCCCTTGTTGATTGAGTTTTATTCGCGTGTGATCCCCTTCTCTAATTTGCATGTTACAAGAAAGTCTTTACAAGAAATGTGAATTTCTTTAGATTTTAAAGTAATCCTTCTTGACTTGTTTCCAGTAATGTTAAGCTTTATGCGGTGATGGAATGTTGCATAAAACTAATTCATAGTCTATAAGCAGAATGAATTTGGTGTCTGGGAGATTTTTCTGCCAAATAATGCGGATGGCTCTCCTGCAATTCCTCATGGGACCAGAGTGAAGGTATGACTCATTTTCTATGGAGCTCTGATTGACTTTCAGGTATCTTATGCATTGGCTGTCGAATCACTGTTTTCTACCTTTTTGGTTAAAATACTTGCGTCAAAGCTTCAAGATTTTTTTAAAAAGTTATATCGGCCTGTTCACTTCAAAACTTGATAGCATCCCCTCCTATAGTGTCTAGTCTATGTCTGATCATGGTTGTTCTATGCCACGATTTGCTAATATTTGCTCTTAATATACTGAAATGTAGATACGTATGGACACTCCATCAGGTGTGAAGGATTCCATTCCTGCTTGGATTAATTTCTCTGTACAACCTCCTGATGAAATTCCATACAATGGAGTATATTATGATCCACCCCAAGAGGTTACACTCTTTTCTCTCTGCTGTTGCTAATAGTCTAGTATATGGTCTTGTATTTGGTTCCGCATTTAAAGGAATGTGGTGAAGTGGTGAATCCTATGTTACCTGGACTCTCCAAATATGTTGTTGCACCCATGTCGGATTCTCCAAAAAATGTACTACTGTGGAGAATTTGACATGCACTTGTCTACATTTTTGTAGAGTCCAAGGTCCAATCAACATAGGGTGAGTCACACTTCCACATGGTAGCAGAGGAGGCAGATATCTTCGGTTCGAGTCTCTATGTCAGCTATTATCAAAAAGAATTTTCTCGTGCTTGACCATGAAAAAAAATTAGATGCATATATGAGGGGCATGTTGAAGATATAATTAAGTAAATTAAATTGTGCTCTTTCTAATAGCTCAAATTTTTAAGTGAGATGGTCACACTTCAATGGAGTGCCCAATCATCATCACATTATATAATACTTCGAGATATTTAAGTATTTTTAAGAAAATATAACATTACTATATATAGTCTCGGGAGAGGAGCTTGGGTTCACGTGAACTTGGTGAACATCCTCGCATACGCCTCTGATAAGCAAGATGAATACTCACTTAGTACTGGTGGAGTAGCATGTATCCTGGTGGAATAGTTGAGCACATGCAAGTTGGCTTGGACACCACCATCAAAAAAAAAAAGGAAAAAAGAGAAACTAAGTGATGAGCAAGGATTTGTATGGCATAGATTTTTCAATACAAAAACTACAGAATATCTTGACTTGTTAATATATGGATTGGAGCTAGTCCATGAAAAAGCATAGATTGATAGTCTTATGCAGAGTTATCAAAAGCAAAAAAACTCAAGGTTCAACGGGGCTTTAACCTCAAATAAAGTTTGGGTTTTAATGGAAAAAGGTGCAAATAGAGAAAAATACAATTATATATGTTTAGTCTAAGACTAATAATTATAAGCATGAATGACAAATATATGAATAAAGAACTGAAAAACAACAATTATGATAAAATGAAATATGAATGGTTAAGTGTCACCTCTTCAGAAGAGGCTCATTGGCAAGGAAAAGTATGTCTTAGGAGTTAGAACCTTGATGAAAGCATGCATTGAGCGAGTAAAGTGCTTAACATGTTCTAAGTCTTGCTTCAGGGCTTGAGCTCTCCTTTGACAACGCTGGTCTCTTACCAACTCTTCTTTTTGATATTCTCCTTGTATATTAGTTTAGTTGGTTTTGTTCATTACCTTATTTATTAGTGTGTTGCATAGCAGTTTGTGATCTAGAAGTTTTTTTCTTTTCTTTTCCATGGAAGTGCTTGCATTCCCTTGCTAATTTCTGCATCCTAACAACTGCTATTTCATCTCTGTCTTTTTATGATTCGTTTTCATTCTTGTAGGAGAGGTATATCTTCCAACATCCTCGGCCAAAGAAACCAAAGTCGCTGAGAATATATGAATCTCATATTGGAATGAGTAGTCCGGTGCGCATCCTTCCTCTTTTACAATTTATGAATCTGAGTTCTATCTGTAATGACTGCCGTATATGTGAACATTTAATCATCAGAGCAGTTATTTCTCTGAAGTGGTTGTCGAAAGGTGAAGTGAGTGATTGCTGGTTCCTTAATGTTTTGATGTGTGGTGTCGTGTCCTGGATTTTAAATTTATGAACCAGATGTTAATCTTTTTCATTGCTGTTCTAGAAATGGCATCTGAAGGTCCCTTATCGCGTTTTGATTTTGTCCTTTACGAAGAAATTATCTCCCACAATAAAAACACGATGGAGAATAGGGAGACTAGAACATACTGAAAATTTTTCCAATGTATTCTTTTTACTCTTTTTGTTCTCCTATTACTATCCTTTCTGTTTAAAGGACCTGGTCTTTGAGGACTAAATAAAAGGCAGCCCGGTGCACTAAGCTCCCGTCCTGGTATGGGTTCTGTGGAAAGACCAAACTACTAGGGTATATTGTATGCAGCCTTATCGTACATTTGTGCAAGAGATTGTTTCCACAGCTCAGACCCGTTACGCCAATGCTCCAGTACAAGATACCTTTTTGCCCTACCAAGATGTTTTGAATGTTCCCAGCTGTTCATACCAACTTCTTCATTTTTGTGATACTTTTGTATATTAAAATGTTATGGTACAAGAGGTGATTCCTCGTGCATATATATGTAGCTGGAAAATGTGATGCTCTTTGAATATTTGGCCCCTTTGTCTTTATCTAAAAAGTAATAAAATATAATATTTGGCCCCTTCTTTTATTCCTTGTTCTACCAAGATACTGGGATAGGATTTAAATGCTACATATTTTTTGGCTTTGGAGTATGATGGAATAAAGCAAAATGGCTCTTTAAACTGTCTGCGCTTCTTTCATTTGTGAAG
>JAOTQJ010000111.1:3114806-3135645 GCA_025642045.1 Solanum sejunctum
CATAGTATATTGCAATTTCATTAATTCTTGAGAAGAAAGTCATGTGCAGGAAATACCTCTCTTCTCTCATAAAATATAATATTTAATAAATAAATAAATAATAGTTTTATCAAATGTAAAATAGGTTAAACTAATTCTAATGATTCGATAGACTTGAATCTTATTCTTACATTGATGTAATTCGTTCAATTATACATGGATGAAGACATAGTCTCTTTGGATCCAGTTGAATTTCATTTGTAGGACGAGACTTATAAAGATTGGTTGATTCTTATCAAAGAAAGACAAGATTAATCGACGCTGTTCAAATAAGCATAGGCCAATTAAACGATATTTCCTTAGCTATTGGGGTTATGAATTTTCAGTTTATGAGATTCGTAGTCGGAGAGAAGATCATCCGTTTGATTGAAAGCACTGCTAATGAAAAATTACCTCTTACTATAATGTGTGCTTCTGGGGAGGCGTGCATACAAGAAGGAATTTTGAGCTTGATGCAAATGATTAGATTCAATTCGTTATTTATACGTTATCATTATTATATATCTTGATACCTAGCTAGCAACTAGACCAAATATTTTGATGAATGCTAAGTTTTTTTCTTCTTTATTTGGTATTTTTCCTCATTTAATAAAATTATATTTATAACAAGGTATTAACAATGTCTCAAAAGAAAGATAAAAGGAACAAAAAATAGTACTAGACACCATTGGTCAAATCTCAAAGGTGAAACATCCTTTTCATATTTAAGCTAACAGTACTTGTTGCCCTCTTTTTGTCTTAAAAGTTGGCAAGCTAACTAATCAACACTATTCTCTTATTCAAATCATCTTTTCTTTCTAATTTTTTTTAAAAAAATTATCGATATCTGATATTTATATTGAGACTTTAAATATGAATTCACGCCATATATAGGCCTCTAATATGGAAAAACGCTTTTTGTGTACCAATGTTGATATCTGATATTTATATTGGTACCTTAAATATGAATTCACGCTATACGTAGGCCACCAATATGGAAAAACGCTTTCTATGTACCAAAGTTGATATATAATATTTATATTATATTGGGACCTTAAGTATGAATTCACTCCACACGTAGGCCTCTAACATGGAAAAGCGCTCTCTATGTACCAAAACTCTCTTAACTATTGATAAATATTTGACGGTGAATACTGTGATGAAGCCACCCTTATCCCGAGCGAGAAGAAAGAGAGTGAATTAGATAGAGTGACCTATAGAAAGTCATACAACTATATGTTGAATTCTCTTTGATTCATTAGTTTCTTCTTATTTTATTTTTTTAGTGAAAATTATGAATCTACATTACTAAGTAAATCCCGTTAATATTAGAACTATTAACTTGAGGCTGCTATAGAAATTCATAAATTTTGAATATTAAAATCGTCGTGATTGAAAATAACTACACATGAAAAAACTTCATATCATACTGTTTAGGGTACGATCCTTCCCTAGATTTTGTATAAGCACGAAATACTTTACATACCAATTTTATTTATTTTTGGTCTTTGCATAATTAATCAACCCCACACAGCTATATATCTGAAAAAAAGTACTGTTAATTAGGAAAACAAAAAGAATGTAAGTTTTAAAATCCAATAAATAAACAGTTGTAACAATTAATTATTTATTTTCTTTTAAAGATTTTTTTTATATATATATATTTGCATGCTGGTCCTGTACGTACATTGCAGTGTTATTACGTATTACTATAAGTGAGAGTCAGTATATTAATTCGACTGTTGTAAGTTTGAGTAACAAAAGGTCAAAAAAGCAGAATCCAAAGCACTGTTCTAACCTAATCAAACCCTACTCCTATAAAGTAACCAAACCCTACTATTGAATAAGACATTTGATCGATCATTCGATAGCGTGTATAAGAATAGTATTAAATATGACGTATAAATAATGTTGAGATTAATAATAATGTCATCATTATTTTTTTTCCAACTGTACTTTGGTTTGTTTTACAATTAAATGAGTAAGATAACTGATCGATCATTTGATAGCGTGTATAAGAATAATATTAAATATGACGTATTAGAAATGTTGAGATTAATAATGATAATTTTATTATTTTTTACCAATTGTACTTTGGTTTGTAATATAATAAATGAATATGACGTAATAGAATAAGAATAGCGACAAATCAGGTGAACTAGAGTATAGACAATAGTACTTCCTCCGTCTCAAAATAATTAAATTTTTAAGACTTTTTTTAAGGTTCAAAATAATTGAATTTTTCAAAGTTCAAGATGAATGTTTAAAACTTTTTCCATATTTATCCTTTCATTTATTGAACTTTTATATTTTCTAGGAAATAATTACACTATATATTTATGAATTTTACAAAGGTCAATAGTGGAAAGTATGGTGTAAAGTTTATCTTTAAATGTTTTTCTTAATATATGTGCATTACTTTATAAATTCAATTAATATAAGACAAAGAGAGTACAATATATTATTAATGTCATGATTTTTTATGTATAAGAATAATACTGAAAAATAGTAACTTATATTTGCGTTTAGACATCATATGTGTATTAAAATTTAGTGTGAGTATATGTATTCTTATACAACTTATCAAATAACCCATATTAAAAGTATTAATGTATTATTGCTATGTAATTTTATGACTTTTATATATTATTATAAGCATTTACCATCTGAGTTATTTCATTTTTATTTTATGATATTGGGTTCAAGCCTTTGATATTTAAGAAATTGTGGAAGGTAGTGAATGTGGGGCAAATAATTTCTACTACCCCACCCCCACCCTCCAAAAAATTAATGATTCAGACATCGAATGTGAAATCAAGAAGAAAACTTTATATATGCATTCACTATCAAGAGTTGCCCCTTTAAACGATCTTAAGCATAGCAAATTTTGAATTAGTTGAAATTTGTAAATGTGCGTCCAATATCGAATAAAAAATTAAAAAACATCTTACAAGTGTATCCATAGTATACATTTTATCTTATAAATAAAAATTGTTATTTTTTCGAATTACTAATCCAACTTTTATAGATCATCACTTTCACGAGGTCTTATATAGGTTCAAATTTCAACATTTATTTATTTAAATTCAATTTCAATAAATAAAATAAAAAATTCTTGAGTAGTCTACTTCCTTTTGAAAGATAAATTCCTTAACTTTTAATAATTAAAAGAATACCTTGGAATCCATAAGGGATTTACTTGTCTATATATTGTTCCATTTGATCGTTTAGGTCTCGACTTCACCTCAATAGTTAGGCTAACATGCCCTTAAAGTCTACATGTGATAGATAGACTCCTGGAATCATGGCATATTTACTTATTTGAACATAATTTCTTTTCACGAAAATAAGAGAAATAGTTCATTAATAAAATACGAGATAATTTATTTCTATCTGTTCTAATATTAATAAACAAAATTATCTCTTATATATTACTGATGAAAGATGAAAAAATATATCGTAGAATTAGATGAGATACACACAAGATAACCTACCCACAACGATTATATATATATAAAAGTTAAAGTCCACTAGTGGTTTTGTATCTCGTGATCCTTCCATTCTTATCCATCCTCCTTCACTTTGATCATTTGTCCCCAAAAAACCCTTCACTTTCACTATTTGTTTTCCTGTACATCAAATAAAATGAATATATATAAAAAAAAAGTGAAATTAAAATTTTAATTTTGTTAGTTTTGAATTTTATAATTATAATTTCAAGTATTAATAACTGGTCTAAACGTAATATTTATACATATTTAACAATCTTCTTAATATAATATATTACAACAATAACAATAACATTACCTTAATGTCTCAAAGGCTCCCGTCCATTGCAAGGTAAGGGAGAGTCGGATGTATGCAGCCTGACCCCTATGTTTAAAAACATAGCAACCCATGATGAGCGTTGAAAGTTGCATTGACTAACTGCTACTTCATAATTGAAAGAAACATAGACAGTTTAAAGAGTCATTTTGTTTTATTCCATCGTACCACAAAACCAAAAAATAATAAATCTTTGACTCTATCCTAAATTAATATAATATATTATTTAAATAAAAATTATTGAACTCGATAAAATTATGTCAAGATTTTAACTCAGTACATATATAAAAGAGTGAAAAAAGTTTTTCCATTTTTTTTCAAAGAAGACAAAAAAATGGGTCCATTTTTTCCAATACTCCTTTTTCATACTCAAAATCAAAGTTTTTTTTCCTAAAGCACACACCTCCAACTTCTTCTTCTTCATTTTTCTTTCTTGCATTATTTTCATTTAATTTTAGATATAACATAGTTTGAACCAAATTTACTAGATTTCAAATGAACGATTCGTAATATATATATTTGTCTTTGATTTTTTTACTTGCTTTGTTGAAATGGAAGATCAATATGGAATGGCAGATCTAAGACAATACATGAACGGAGGAAGGCCGATTTTCAGTTCGATCCAACAACAAGTACCACCAGAGTTTCTACCTGTCACTTCTCACCAGCAACAGAGGAATCTCGGGCCGGGCCATCACCAGTATAATAATATGGTGATGGGTTTGACCCAGGTTCCTCCGCCCGGGCTTCCTACTCCTCCTCATCACCAGCATCAACACCAACAACACGAGTTTCTTACAGACTCGAGCCCTGTAGCTGCTACTACGAGCGCTGGATTTAGCGGGATGGATCAAATGGAGGCTTGTGGTGGTGGTGGAGGAGATGGAAGTGCACGGTGGCCGAGGCAAGAGACACTTACACTACTTGAAATCAGATCAAGACTGGATTCAAAATTCAAAGAAGCTAATCAAAAAGGTCCCTTATGGGATGAAGTTTCAAGGTACATACAAATATAAATATACATAATATACACAAAAAACCTAATTCACCATTTTTAATATTTTTTTGTGTTAATCCTACAAAAAAAAATTAAAAGGCAAATCTTTATCTTATGTTCTTGATATTTTTCTTGGTTAATTCATTTTATGGGTCTAAATTCATTATATTTTTAAAATTTTGAGTTTGTAACAATCAATACTACACATAAATTTATTTTTTCACATAAAAAAATAATGTATTCTTTATGGTAAATCTTCTCTTATATTCTTGACTTCTTTTTAGAAATTTTCTTTTACGTACAAATTCACTAAGGGTCCTCTATCTTCTTGTAGAAGAATTTCTCTCAAAATTGTAATTGAATTACTTTATTATTTTTTTAAATAGAAATATAAAAGTAGCAATTTTGAACATTATGCAAGAAAGATTGACTTTTTTTTTAAATAATTAAGCAGCTTCTTTTAATCAATCTCCCCTTGTTTCTATAAAAATTGTAAAAGTCATGAGTTACTCCCTTTCTTGTTGACTATGTTGTTTCGACTCTTAAAAATATTGAAAGATGCGTGTTCGAATCCTTAAAAAATTAAAATACTACAATTCAAGGATTCGATATTCGTATGATAATATCTTTTAGATAACTAAGTAGAACCCTAAATCAATCTCTAAATTGTAAAATCTTGAGTCACTCCTTTTTCTTGTGGAGGTTTTCGACTATGTTGCTTAGACTCTTCAAAAATATCAAAAGATGTGTGTTTCGAATCCTTAAAAAAAATTAAATACTATATTTTTGAGGATTTGATACTAGTATGACAATATTTTTCAGATAATTATTAGGTACACCCCTAAATAAAGCTCTGAATTGTAAAATTTTGAGTTACTCCTTTTCTTTTTTCTTGAGGGGGTTTTGGCTTATGTTACTCGGACTCTTCAAAAACGTCAATTTGTGTGCGTTGGATCCAGCATGACCGCAACAACAATATTTTTGAAGAGTAGAACAACCTAAATTTTGGGAAATCTATACATAATATTTTTTGTGGAGTTTGCAAAAGAAAAGAAAACAATTGAGGTTTTTTAAAATCTATTTTTTCTGTAGAAAAGCAAACACTTTTAAGCAAATACTCACACAGTGAATAAGTTGCCAATTTTGTGTTAGAAAATGACACTACATTGAAGTTCAGTTAGAGAATCAGGTGTTATTTTCATCTTTATTAATACATCACATACCCTTTTTTTCACTTCTTTTTACCTATAGAAAATTAAATTCCTATTTGCTTGTTTTTATTTTAGAAAAAAAGATAGCTATATATATTCCAAAATAGGGGTTTTTTGTGTAGTCTCTATCCTTGGGAAATATCAATATATCATCATGTGACACTTTGAATCTTTTGGGGATTCAAAATTAGGGTTATGTCAAGAAATATGAAAAAAAATACAATTCGAGATGAAATTTTTAACGAAACTTATTTTCTTCAAGAAAATAGATTTAGAATTAACATGTATTTACTTAAGTACAACTAGCAACAACTCAATTCCAAATAAGGTGTAATTATAGTTTCACATTTCTTGTTATCTACAGATTAAGCCATTATCAGCTAATGAATGTCAGAAGTCATTTTGATATAAGATTTTAGTTTCTTTCGTTATGAAATCCTTATATATATATATATCTTAGATCATGTCGCTCCATTTAAACTTTTAACCTTTCTTTAATTTAATTCTCACTTAAAAAAATCACATTCATTGGTTTCTTTTATTTTATTTGCTTGTAGGATTATGTCTGAGGAACATGGATACCAAAGGACTGGAAAGAAGTGTAGAGAGAAATTTGAGAACTTGTACAAGTACTACAAGAAGACTAAAGAAGGGAAAGCTGGAAGACAAGATGGGAAACACTATCGATTTTTTCGACAACTTGAAGCTTTATATGGTGAAACAAGCAATAATACTATTTCCTCAGCCTCAGCATCGGAAGCTCATCATCAGGGAAGTCATTTTCCTTATAATTCCGTTAATATTCATCAGCATCAAGGTCCTAAGCTCTCGGATAGCATGAGCCTCTCCAATTCGTCTGAATTCAACACGACTTCCTCAGAAGATAGTGATGAAGACAAGATGAGTAGGAAGAGAAGGGGGAAGAGGAGCTTAAAGGGGAAGATAAAAGATTTCATTGATGGACAAATGAGGAAGTTGATGGAGAAACAAGAAGTATGGTTGGAGAAAATGATGAAAATGATTGAGCATAAAGAACAAGAAAGGATATTGAGAGAAGAAGAATGGAGGAATCAAGAGACGATTCGTATGGAAAGGGAACATAAATTTTGGGCTAATGAGAGAGCATGGATAGAAGCGCGCGACGCTGCTTTGTTGGAGGCTGTTCACAAGCTAAGTGGCAAAGATTTGAAGAGTAACAATCTTGATGAAGAAATGGTTGAAAAATGGCCTGATAGTGAAATTACTAGGTTAATACAACTTAGGACTAGCATGGAACCAAGATTTCAACAATTGATAGGGATTTCATCATCAAGAGATGATGATGATCATGATCATGTTTTATGGGAAGAAATTAGTACAAAAATGGCCATTTTAGGGTATGACAAAAGTGCTGCAATGTGCAAGAAGAAATGGAGTAGCATCAATAGTTACCTAATCAAGTGTAACAAGAAAAGAAAAGACCAAAATTCAACAAGTTTGTTATGTTACAATGGTAATCTCCAAATCAACAACCAATATTATGAAGCTGATGGATCATCATGTTTTAGGTACTTGATGGGAGATCATCAACAACAAAACTTATGGGACAATTATGAATTGAAATTAAGCAAAGATGGTGGTGGTGGCGGCGGCGGCGGCGGCGGCGATGGCCGAAGCAATAATTGATGATGTGTCACAACAAGACAATTTGTAAGTTTCTTTTTCTTTAAAAGAATAAATTAATTAAAGATTGGTTGACAAGTTTGTCTTGGGTTGCTAACTGTTTTTGTGGAACATAAATTGATTTGATGTTAACTTGTCCTAGCTAGGAGATCAATTTGGCTACCCCTAATTTACTATTTTTATGAGATGTTCTATTTATATCTTTGTATTCAAATTAAGTATTGGATTGATGTGGTTCGCTCTTCAATTTCCTAAATCTTGAAGTGTTTGATTATCATTGCAATATAACGCTAAACTTTCTTAATTTGAAGGTATTTCATCTATGAAATTTGAAATTTTAAAGGCCGAGTAAAGGCCAGCGGATTACTATTCAATTATTGAATAGGGATGTCCGGGATGAGGAAAAACCCTTAGAGACTAAGGTTGTATTTGGTACAAAGAAAAATATTATACCGAAGAAACACACCTCTTTTTGCTTATATTGTTATCCTAATGTTCCATTTGAAGTAAATGATTTTGCAATTTTAGAGTGTTCAATGATGAATAAGTTCTTATTCCACAAATATTTTTTAGAAAATATACAAAGTAACCCTTAGCCTTTTTTTCTTTACAAAAATAATGTTTGCTTATTATAAATAAGACAAATATCAACTATTAATTGATCTTGGTTGGGCTGAGCATAATCTTTCTTTTCAATGGACATTTTTATAATTTGGAGGATGACATTATATTCTATTCGAAAAAGGGCTAAGTTTGTCTCATAAAACAATGTAAATTTGTGTTGTTTTCAACTAGGATTTCACATCAAATATATTCAATAGGTTGTAGGATATTGTAGCAAATGATTTCATTTTTGTGAAAGAGAACTATTTTAGTAATGAAGATCTTCTTTAAGTAACTTTTCTTTTATCGTAAAGATGAAGTGATTATATTCCACTTGAGTGATTTTACTGTATTTTTCTTGTCTTGTCTGCCACTAACTGATCTGAATAATAAAATAACAACTCATCAAAAATATTTAAGTGGAATTTATAATATTTGCTATTCCATAAGCACATATGGGTCATATATTGCTTGAGAATTTTGGAGATTAATTATGTACATAGAATGTGGACACCATCTACAAATGTTACATTGTGGTTCTTGAAGAATATCATAGCATTATCATAATGTGTAAGAATATAATTCCAAATTATATCTTAATCATAAAGTACCTTAATTTGTTACAAGTAAATTGTAATCATCATTGTTGAAGGACAATATTTCATCAAAAAATGAAAAATTTGACAAAATATTCATCCACATTCATAATGCGGAATACTGTTTAACTCAGTGGGTCTATTATACTTATCTTATCTTGTCTGCCACTAACTAGTGAAACGAGATTTTATAAAGTTAAATAAAACATCTTTATCAATAAATGAGTTTTTTTTTTTTTTTCAAATTACTCTTGGGATTTTCATAAATCTTATTATGGTAAACCCCACCCCCACAACCACCTCAACATCTTCCTTAGGTCTATTACCCTCTCTCTATATATATGGAGGACAATGCATATATGATGCTATTTGATTTAACACCATCTTAATTTTTCAGAAAATGTGTAGAAAATTTAAGTTTATAACTAAAAGAATTTATGCAGAAATATTTAATTAATAGCTAGCTGAACTTGACTTGGTTACACCATAAATTGGGAATAAGTAAGACTTGAATTTTTTTTTTCTGTTAGTCAATATACTAAATCCCAGAGCCAATCTAATAATCTCAATTTATGTGATATAAATAATTAAATTTACTTTATCAAACACTTCTTAGAACTTATAAATATTTATATGCGGTGTCGGAGCCACATATATTTGAGGGGTGTCAACTGACACCTCTTCGTAGAAAAATTACACTCTTTAGCTAGTTAAAAATAGTTCATTATATGTAGATATTACATGCTGACAACTCTTGATTTATATGCAATTTTAATGCCCTTAGTTAAAATTTTGACTCCACCATTTATATGTATTGGTTTATTATTATCTATTTGAATCAACAAAAGGGAAACTAGTTAGTATGTTACTCACTAATTAAAAGAAAAGAAGAGTGTTCTAAGTCTAGACAAAATTTAATTCTTTATATTTAAATTTTTTGTAGTGAAAATTATGAATATTATTTTACGCTATCAATATATAAAAGTTAAATTCACTACAAAAATCAAATGGTATGCTGTCTGGCATATCCGCAAGAGTGAATCTAATTGACGGCGAACTCTCTCGATAAAAATTACACTGTATATATAAGATATTTATAATTGTCTTTGTATATAAATTTATTTTGAATCATCAAAACATCATGAGATTAGAGGTTGAGTTAGTAATTGATTGAGGGTATTTAAAATTTATTTTGAGGTTCTAAGTTCAAATCTCAAACATTATTTTTTATTATTTTAACCTCTTAATAAAAATCTTGAATTCGTCACTCTATTTATATTATAGCTTCTCTTACAAGAAAACAAAAAGCACTAAGAAAAATCAAAGTTGATCTATTGATTTTTCAGATGTATTCTCTATATATTTCTTGTTTCATGAATAGTGTCATCATCTTTCAGTCCTCTCCAGTTTTCTTAGATAATATTACTTAATTTTCTTCTTCTGCTTTTTGGGTTTCTAGCATTTCAATAATCACATATTCAATGTAATTTTCGGTGTTTAGAAAGAGTGTTGTGTATGTGAATTTTATCACTATCTTGTACAATTATATAAAGATTATTTTTGATGAATTCTCGACTAAATGTCAAAACAGGTAAGGAAAGGGAATACAATAAAAAATCTCGAAACTCATATTATGATTTGGTTAAATTTGAATTCACTTTGAAAGTTTCTTATTGAGGTTTAAAAATTCTTTAACAAAGATAACGTACATAAAACTGAAATCTTTAATTAAAAATTAAGAATAATTTACAACTCAATTATAACCTTTTTTTGATACAACAACATAATCAGTGAAATCATATAAGTAAAGTTTGAAAAGGATAAAATATGAGCATATAGACCTTACTATATCACCTCATAGAGATAACGCAATCTTCTTTCGATAATTTTCTTATTTTCAATCAAAAGAAGTTACTTATATTGGATTCAAAATTTTTGAAAAAGAAAAAATTCTTATAATTTCTTTTTTCAAAAAATCTTGTGATGTATGCTGAGGCAATTTGATATGACTTATAACTGAGATAACAAAGCTATGTACTTGTCAAGTTTTCATTTCAAATAACCTAATTTAGAAAATCTGACCATGTATTTTGCTTAAAGTATGTTCTCGTTATACCTATGAATGGTTATCTCAATTTTTCCAGACTTTATTATATGACTTTTTCAGACATTTTTGGGAAAGTAAATATTTAATATTAGTTGTATAGTATTATTCTTCAATAAGTATACTGTTCAACAATAAATAAGACAGGTTGATGACGTTTTATGACATAAAAGTTTTTTTTTTTAAAGTTAATTTTCTGAAATTATCAAAATGACACCTTAAAAATTAGTTTACCAACCCTTTCAGGATAAACAATGTATCACGAGCACATAATGAATACATAAATCTTATCCTTATCTTATAAAGGTAAAGAGATTTGCAAAAGACTCTATTTTATATAGAAAACGAACAATAACACCAATATCATATGGTAACAAATATCAAAAGGAAAGACAAGTTGTTTGATATTACGATATATACGGTTCTTCATACTATTATCAAGCTTAATTCCATCGAAAAGCAAAACAATGTTCAGCAGTCTACTAATATTCTATCTGATACGCGATTTTCATATTTTTCTATGTAACGTCATGTCCTTAAGTTAGTGATAAAAAAAGAATTACCAACTCGCCTGTTTACACTAAGGCAGCGCTACAAACCAAGGGCTTACACCCACGAAAAACTGTCAAAATCGTTTGTTTCCTGTTTCTTGACCCCTAAAATCCTACTAGGCGCCTTACAGCACCGCAAGGCCACCTAGGCCTCTTCCAAGGGTCATCACGAATGGGTCGGTGTAATTTTTTTAGAAAAGTTGGCTTGGATCCCCGGGCAGCGTCACAAAGCGTGCGCTAACACCCACGAAAAAGTGCCAAAATAACGAGTTTCATGTTGCTTGGCCTATAAAATCTTCCAAGGCATCCTGCAATATCGTCGGGCCACCTGAGCCTTTTGCCGGTCTAGCTACAGATGGGTTAGTGTAATTTTTTTAGAAAGTTGCCTGCATCCACAGGCAGCGCCACAAACAGTGGGCTAACACCCACAAAAAACTATAAAATCGTCTATTTTCTGCTGTTTCGCCTATAAAATCCTACCAGACATCCTGTGGTTCTTTCGAGCCACCTTGGCCTATTACTGGGCTCGTTACAGATGGGTCGGTGTAATTTTTTGACAAATCTGGACCAGATCCCTGGGGAGCGCCACAAATCGTAGGCTAACACCCACGAAAAATTATCAAAATCGCTTGTTTCTTGTTACTTCGCCTATAAAAACCCTTCCATTTGGGCCTTTTACTGGGTTCATATGGACGGTTCGATGTAATTTTTCTAGAATGTTAGCCTAGATCCCTGTGTAGTGCCACAAATCGTGGGCTAGTACCATTGAAAAACTGCCAAAATTGTTGCTTCGTGTTGCTTGGACCATAAAATCCTACAAGGCGTTCTGTGGCATTGTCGGGCTACTTAGGCCTCTTACCGGGATCTTTATGGATAGATCAGTGTATTTTCAGGAAATTAGCTAGGATCCTCGGATAGCACCATAAACCGTGGGCTAAAACCCACGAAAAATTGTCAAATCACTTGTTTATGTTGCTTGACCCATAAAATCTTACCAAGCGTCCTGTGGTGCTGTCAGACCACCTGGACCTTTTGCCAGGTTCATTATGGATGGATCGGTGTAATATTTCTAAAAAGTTAGCACGGATCCACTGGCAGCACCACAAGCCGTGGGCTAACACCCATGAAAAATTATCAAAATTCCCTGCTTCTTGTTGCTTCGACCATAAAATTCTACTAGGCATTTTGCGGCGCCATCGGGTCACTTGGGCCTTTTTTCGGGCTTGTTATGGATGGCTTACTGTAATATTTTAGGAAAGTTGTCCCAGGTCGCTAGGGAGGGCAAAAATTGTGCTATAACATCTATAAAAAACTGCAAAAATTATTTGTTTTCTGTTGCTTGGCCCATAAAATCCTACAAGGTCTCCGTTACTACTGTCGCGCCACTTGACACCATAAAATTCTACTAGGCATTTTGCGGCGCCATCGGGTCACTTGGGCCTTTCTTCGGGCTTGTTATGGATGTCTTAGTGTAATATTTTAGGAAAGTTGTCCCAAGTCCCTAAGGAGCGGCAAAAATTGTGCTATAACACCTATAAAAAACTCCAAAAATTATTTGTTTCCTGTTGCTTGGCCCATAAAATCCTACAAGGCCTCCGTTACTACTGTCGGGCCACCTGACCTGCTTGTCGGGCTCATTATCTACCAACTCGCATGATATTTTGGGAATCTTGTGCCCAGACCACCATGCAGCACCAGAATCTATGGGCTAACACCCACGAAAAATTGCTGAAATCGCATGTTTCAGCTTCCTTGGCAGATAAAATCCTTCCAAGCCTCCGCCAACACCGTCGGTCCACCTGGGCTGCTTTTTGGGCTCGTTCTTGACCCACACGCATGATTTTTGGGAATCTTGCACTGGACCCCCCATGCACCGCCAAAATTAGTGGTTAACACCCATGGAAAATTATCGAAATCACTTATTTCGGCTTCCTTAACACGTAAATTCCTACCAGGCCTCTGCCAACGCTGCCAGGCCATCTGCGCCGCTTGCCACGCTCGTTGCCGACCCACTCATATGATTTTTTTGCAATATTACGCTGGACCCCCATAGAACGACATAATCCGTGGGCTAACACCCACAGAGAAATCGCCTATTACCTGTTCCTTAGCCCATAAAATCTTATCAAGCCTCCGCTACTGTCATCGGGCCACCTGGACCACTTTCCGTGCTCGTTGCGGATCTACTCATATGATTTTTTGATAATCTTTTCCTAGACCCACATGCAGTGTAAAAATCCATGGTCTAACATGCACAGAAAACTGTCAAAATCACCTATTTTATATTCCTTGCCCCATAAAATCCTATTAGGCCTTCGCCAATGTCGTCGGTCCACCTGGACCATTTCCCGAGTTCATTGTTGATACGCTCGTATGACTTTTTAGGAATATATTCTTGAGACCCCATGCATCGCTAGAATCTATGGGCTAACACCTACAGAAAACTGTCAAAATCGCCTGTTTCCTATTCCTTGGCCCATAAAATCTTACCAGGCCTCCGCCAACGCCGTCAGGCCACCGGGTCCACTTTCTGGGATCTTTTAGGACCACTTGTATTATTTTTTGAAAATCTTTTCCAAGACTCTCATGCAGCGCCAGAACCCGTGCGCTAACACCCACAGAAAACTGCTAAAATTGCATGTTTCGTGTTCCTTGAAACATAAAATCCTGTTAAGCCTCCACCAACACCGCCGGGCCACCTAGGCCACATTTTGGGCTCCATGTGGATCCACTCGTATGATTTTTGGCAATCTTTTCTCGGACACCCATGCAGTGGCAGAATTCGTGGGCTTTACAGAAAACTATCAAAATCGCCTGTTTCTTATTATTTGGCCCATAAAATCCTTCTAGGCCTCCACCAACGTCGTCAAGCCACTTTTCGAGCTCATTACGGACCCACTCATATAATTTTTTTGGAATCTTTTCTTGGACCCCCATGCAGCGCCAGAATCCCTAGGCTAACATACACAAAAAATTGCTGAAATCGCATGTTTGCTATTCCTTGGCCCATTAAATCCAACTACGCCTCCGTCAATGCTGTTGGTACACTTGGGCCACTTTCCGGGCTCATTGCGGATCCACTTGTATGATTTTTCAGGAATCTTTTCTCGAACCCCCCATGCAGCGCCATAATTCATGGGCTAACACCCATAAAAAACTGCCAAAATTGTCTATTTCCTGTTTCTTGACCCATAAAATCCTACCAGGCCTCTGGCAACGCCGTTGGACCACCTGGACACTTCACGGGCTTATTTCGGAACCACTCGTATGATTTTTTGGGAATTTTTCCCAGATCCCTATGTAACGCCTGAATCCGTGGGCTAACACCCATAGTAAACTGTCGAAATTGCCTGTTTCATGTTCCTTGGCCTATAAAATCCAAACAGGCCTCTACCAACTACATCGAGCCCACTTCAAGGGCTCGTTGTAGACCCACTCGTATGATTATTCAGGAATCTTTTCCTGTACCTCTATGCAACACCAGAATTTGTGGGCAAACGCCCACAGAAAATTATTAAAATCGCATGTTTCTTATTCTTTGGCACATAAAATCCTACCAAGCCTCCGCCAACGCCGCCGAGCCATCTGGGCCACTTCCCCGGCTCGTTGCAGAGCCACTCGTATAATTTTTTAAGAATCTTCTCTTGTACCCCCATGTAGTGCTTGAATCCATAGGCTAACACCCACAGACAACTGCCGAAATCACTTATTTCCTGTTCCTTGGCCCATAAAATTCTTCCACGCCTTCGCCAACGTCGTCGGGTCACCTGGGCCACTTCCTGGGCTCATTGCGTTCCCACTCATATGACTTTTTGAGAATCTTTTCCCGGACCCCTATGCAGCGCCTGAATCCGTGGGCTAACACGCATAGAAAATTATCGAAATGGTCTATTTCTTGTTCCTTGGCCCATAAAATCCTACCATACCTCCGCTAATTCCGCGGGCCACCTGGCCACTTTTCGAGCTCGTTACGGACCCATTCTTATGATTTTTCACGAATTTTTTCTTGTACTCCCATCCAGCACCAGAATCCGTCGGCTAACACACACAGAAAACTATCAACATCACCTGTTTCCTGTTCCTTGACCCATAAAATCCACTAGGGCTCTGGCAACGCCGCCGGGCTACCTGGGCACTTTCTCAGACTCGTTGTGGACTTACTCATATGATTTTTCTGGAATCTTTTTCTCAATCCCACGAAGCGCCAGAATTAGTGGGTTATCATCCACAAAAAACTACTGAAATTGCATGTTTCTTATTTCTTGGCCCATAAAATCCTACCAGGCCTCTCCCAACGCCGCCAGGCCACGTGGGCCACTTTCTTGTGCTCATTGCGAACCCACTTATATGATTTTTCAGGAATATTTTCTCAGACCGCATACAGCACCAGAATCCATGCGCTAACACCCACAGAAAACTGCCGAAATCCCCTATTTCCAGCCTATAAAATCATTTCTGGCCTCTGCCAATGCCGCCAGGCCACTTGGGCCACTTTTTGGGCTCGTTGTGGACTGACTCGTATGATTTTTTGGGAATCTTTTTCCAGACACCTATGCAGCGCCAGAATCCATGGGCTAACATCCACAGAAAACTGTTGAAATTGCTTGTTTCCTATTCCTTGACCTATAAAATCCAACCAGACTCTTGCCGACGTCGCCTGGCCACCTGGCCATTTCCCTGGCTCATTGTGGATCTACTCATATGATTTTTCAGGAGTCTTTTCCCAGACTCCCAAGCAGCACTAGAATTCGTGGGCTAACACCCACAAAAACTCCTGAATCGCCTATTTTTTGTTCCTTGGCCTATAAAATCGTATCAGGCCTCCGCCAATGTCGTCGGGTCATTTGGCCACTTTTTGGTTTGTTGCGGACCCACTCTTATGATTTTTTAGGAATGTTTTTTTCTAGAACCCCATGTAGCGCCAAAATACGTGGGCTAACACTCACCAAAAACTATCGAAATAGCTTATTTCCTATTCCTTCACCTATAAAATCCTACTAGATCTCTATCAAGGCCGTCGGGCCACTTGGGCCACTTTTTGAGCTCATTGCAGACCCACTCGTATGATTTCTCAAGAAATATTTATCGAACCCCCATTTAGCGCCATAATTCGTGGGCTAACACCCATAGAAAATTACCGAAATCGTCAATTTTTTGTTCCTTGGCTCATAAAATCTTACCAGGCCTCCGCCAATGTCGTCGGGCCACTTCTCGAGCTCGATATTGACCCACTCATATGATTTTTCAAGAATCATTTCCCAAACCCCAATGCAGCATCGGAATTCGTAGGCTAACACCCATAGAAAACTGTCAAAATTGCTTGTTTCTTGTTCCTTAGCCCATAAACTCCTACCTAGGCCTCCGTCAATGCCGTCGGGCCACCTGGGCGACTCCCCAGGTTCGTTGCGGACCCACTCGTATTATTTTTCATTGAATATTTTCTGGTACCCCCATGCAGCGCCAGAATCCGTGGGCTAACACCCACAAAAAACTATCGAAATTGCATGTTTCCTGTTTCTTGCCCATAAAATCCTATTAGGCCTCCGGCAACGGTGTTGGGCCACATCTCGGGCTTGTTGCTGACCCACTCGTATGATTTTTTAGAAATTATTTCCCGAACCCCCATGCAACGCAAGAATCAGTGGGCTAATACTCATAGAAAACTATTGAAATCGCTTGTTTCCTGTTCCTCGGCCCATAAAATCCTTTTAGGACTCCGGCAACTCCGCTGGGCCACTTGTGCCACTTTTTGGGCTCGTTGCGAACTCACTCATACTATTTTTTGAGAATCTTTTTCTGGACCCCCAAGCAGTGCCAGAATCCGTGAGCTAACACCACAGAAAACTGTCTAGATCACCTGTTCCTGTTCCTTGGCTCATAAAATCCTATCCGGCCTCTTGCCACCCCGTCGAGCCACCTGGGCCATTTCCTGGGCTCGATGCGGAGCCACTCCTATTATTTTCTTGAAATCTTTTCCTGGACCCCATGCAGCGCTGGAATCCGTGGGTTAACACCCCCAAAAGATTATCAAAATAGCCTTTTTCCTATTTCTTGGCCCATAAAATCCTACAAGACCTCCGCGCCAATGCCGTCGGGCCACCTTGGCCACTTCCCGAGCTTGTTGCAAACCCTCTCGTATGATTTTTCAAGAATCATTTCCTGAAACCCATGCAGTGCTAGAATCCGTGGGCTAACACCAACAGAAAACTGCCGAAATCGCCTATTTTCAGTTCCTTGACCCATAAAATCCTACCAAACCTACACCAATGATGTTGGGCCACCTGGGCTACTTTCCGGGCTTGTTACAGACTCACTCGTATAATTTTTCATTAATCTTTTTGTCAAAACCCCATGCAGCACCAAAATTCGTCGGTTAATACCCACAGAAAACTATGAAAATCGCTTGTTTCCTATTCCTTGGCTCATAAAATTCTATCAGGCCTCCGCCAATGCCGTCAAGCCACCTGTACTACTTCCCGAGCTTGTTGTGGACACACTCATATGATTTCTCAAAAATCTTTTCTTGGCCACCTGTGCAGCGCCCATATCCGTGGGCTATCACTCACACAAAACTGCTGAAATCGCTTGTTTCCTATTCCTTAGCCATAAAATCCTACCAGGCCTCCGTCGATCCCGTCAGGCCACCTGGGGACACTTCCCAGGATAGTTACGGACCCAATTGTATGATTCTTTGAGAATCTTTTCCCAAAACCCTATGCAGCGCAAGAATCCGTGAGCTAAAACCCACAAAAAAACTGCCAAAATCGCATATTTCCTGTTCCCTGGCCCAAAAAATCCTAGCAGGCCTCTGCCATTGTCGCCTGGCCATCATGGCCATTTGTCGGGCTCGTTGCCAACCTACTCATATGATTTTTTAGGAATCTTGTGCTGGACTCCCATGCAGCGCCAGATTCCGTGGGCTAACACCCACGAAAATTTGCTAAAAAAGCCTGTTTTAGCTTCCTTGGCCCATAATATTCTATCAGGCCTCCGCCAACAACGCCGGGCTACCTGGGTTGTTTGTCGAGCTCATTGTCGACCCACTCATATGATTATTCGGGAATCTTACGTCGGACCCTTATGCAGCGCCAGAATCCATGGGCTAACACCCATGGAAAACTACCAAAATTGCCTGTTTCAGCTTCCTTGGCCCATAAAAATGCTTCGAGGCCTCTACCGATATCGCTGGGCCATCTAGGTCGCTTGCGGGCTAGTTATCAACCCACTCGCATGATTTTTCGAGAATCTTGAGTCAAACCCCCATGCAGCGCCTGAATCCGTGGAATAATACCCAAGGAAAACTACTGAAATAGCCTGTTTCGGCTTCCTTAGCCCATAAAATCCTACAAGGCCTCCGCCAACGTTGCCGGGTCACCTGGGTCACTTGCCGGGCTCATTGTCAACCTACTCGTATGACTTTTCGAGAATCTTATGTTGAACCCCCATGCAACGCTAGAATCTGCGGGCTAACACCCATGAAAAACTGTTGAAATTGCCTGTTTTGGCTTCCTTGGCCCATAAAATCCTACTAGGCATCTTGTAGTGCCGCCAGGCCACTTGAGCTTCTTACCGGGCTCGTTACGGACGTGTTGGTGTAATTTTTTAGAAAAGTTGGCCCGTATCCATGGACAGCGCCACAAATCGTGGGTTAACACCTATGAAAAATTATCAAAATCGCCTATTTCTATTGTTTGGCCTATAAAATTCTACTAGGCATCCTACGGCATCGATGCGCCACCTGGGCCTCTTGTCGGGTTCACTATAGATGATTTGATGTAGCTTTTTTGGGAAAGTTGGTCTAGATTCCCAGCAGCGTCACAAATCATGGACTAACCCCTACGAAAAATTGCCAAAATTATTTGTTGACTGTTACTTGGCCCATAAAATCCTATCAGGCGTCCTTCGGCGCTGCCCGACCACTTGGATCTTTTGTCGGGCTCGTTATGGACAGCTAGGTGTAATTCTTCAACAAAGATGGCCCAGATCCTTGGACAATGCTACAAACCATGGCTAACATCCACGAAAAACTTTTAAAATCATCTGTTTCTTGTTGTTGCCCCATAAAATCCCACCAAGATCCTTCAACGTCATTGGGTCACTTAGACCTCATTCCGAGCTCATTACAAACGGATCAATGTAATTTTTTAAAAAAATAGCCCAAATCCCCGAGCAGCACCACAACCCTTGGGCTAATACCCACAAAAAACTCTTTATGAATATCCCAACAGTTTGGGAGAATTTTAATCTCTTTAAAAATTATCAAAATTTAAGGACTTTGCGGTGATTCGAGGAATGTTAGTAGTGTATTTTTGGAAATAAAATGATTTGAATTTGATCTCCATAACAAAAAATTGTTTAAATATTCTTAAAATATTTAATCATCAACAAAAGTCTAACATATTTTTATTTCTTTATGAATATCCCAATAATTTGAGGGATTTCTGAGATTTTAGTCCCCTTAGAAATACCCAAAATTTATAGAATATTTAAGATGATTTTTCAAAAGATAGAAAAACCTCCAAAATATCCTAACTAAAATAGAACTCATCTTGAAAAGTCCTACAAAATTTCAATGTCTACAATATTCAACAATCAATTTTCATCCATCAAGGCTATTAATGGAAAGAAAAAGACAAATCTAAGTTCAGTTTAAAGGATTCAGTTGACAAAGATTTAAATAAAAAAATTTAGCATATAAACTTATACAAGTACAAAGATCCATCATACCAAATCGATTTAAACTTTGTTCACATACACCTATACCACAAAGTATCACATGATAGACAAGTTTGTTAAGAAAAAGAGTCAAGGGACCACAATCAATAAAGTAGGTTAGGTAGCAAACAACCCCACATGTAGAAAACTACACTACACAATAACCAAAAAAGAAAAACAATGGGGACCAATTCACATATTCCTAAAAACATTAAAGGAGGCAATGCATCAAGAATTATATAGTAAAATTTTTGTAGATCATACAACCAGTAGTAAAAGATTAAAAAGCCATCTAACCATGTTGAGGTATTTTAAAGCACAATGGCATTAAAAAAGAGGCACTTCATAGTGGCAAAGATAATATTCATTTACAAAACCAACCCCAAAAACTGTTACATAAAAGATGTCACAGAAAATTCTCAAAGGTTTCTTATTACAGGGAAAAAGATTTAGAAAGCCTTGCAAATTATGTCCGCTGAAAAAGACATTTTAGTAAAACCATATTGTTCATCTCATTTTAAAAACAGAAATCAAGAAACATAAACCAAAAACCAAAA
>JAOTQJ010000111.1:3140330-3179539 GCA_025642045.1 Solanum sejunctum
ACATTGAATTTGTATTCCAAGTATTCAGTTTTGATCCTGCTCAATCTGAATTCTTTAGACTTCAAGGCGTATCTCCAAGCCTTCAAAATATTAAACCTAAATGCAATAACATACTTAATTAAGAAAAATAAGTACTTCATTCTTTCTAAAAATAATGGTCTTGTTTTTTTTATTTTTTAATAAAAATTTAATTTCAATTTTTCATGCTGTATATTTAAGATCACAAGATTAAAATATATTTCATGCATTTAAAATACTATTTTTATTTTAGGAAGAATTTTTTTTATTTTTTAAAATTTGAAATTAAATTAAATTATTATTTTTAAACGGAGGAAATATTTATTTCTCAACTGACTTGAAAAGGCAAGAATCAAAACCCCTCACGCCTTAGTTCTCACCAACCAAGATAAAAAAAGGAAAAGACCCTTAGAGGACCACATAATGATACATACAACAAATATTTTCAAGATAATTTTACGAGTAGACTTTTAACAAAAGGATATATGCAAATTTCAGTCTTACTTTTTTTAGCATATCATCAAAAAATTATTTTTGATAAACTTTTATCTCAAAAGAGAAATCATCATATATTTATCTCATAAAATTATAATAAGTGAAAATATAATATATATTTTTATTATATAGAAGCGTGAAGAAGCAAATAACTGTTCTATATATCTGCATCAGTTACTTGTTTAGGCAGACACAACATCTATTAATGTTACATAAGTCGAGAATAAATTTTAAAAAATTATTAATTTAGTTAACTCTCTAATTTCAACAAGATACTATATAACATACACAAAAAATAATATATATTGAATCCATACTACTAACATCTAGTTATAATATAAATAAAAACCATGATTGCTCATCTTAATAGGTTTAGACTATGTCCAATCACTTTGACTTCGATTATAAGAACTTCTAAAGAGAATTTCTTTTTATAATTATCAATTATTTGCTATAAAGAAAACAAAAGATAAATTATATTATTTCTATAATCTAAGGCCAAATTGACTCTTTTTTCTTAAATTTATTATGAAAAGGCAAGCACGTTGGATCTTACAACTAGATGCTTCGTCATTCTACAAGTGCGGTGGTACTATTAACTTTGATTTATTTTGAAAAAATAATTGAAGTTAGTAACAAAGTCAGAAGATGCACCAAATAATAATAATAATAATAATAATAATAAGTTGAATTATTGATTGATAAGTGAGTTTTTATAAGAAAATGAGCAAGCATGAATGGCAGCACCATTATTTGATATGTCTTCCTAAATATAATGGAATCTCTTCACCTTAATTCAAGATCTCGATTCAAGCTGGGTAAATAATTTATTTATAAATGTATAGTATATTTGCTTTAAATAGCTGATCTCAACACGTGAAACCACGTCACTATTCAGCTGCCACGATGACACATGAAGGGCCCCGATAACCCTGTATCGTGTGATTCAATGATCCACGTATCAAACATTAAACTGATACGAATAGATACTACACTTAACCTTAGCCAAAAGGACGAGAAAGATATACTATCGGTTAAGAGTACTCTTTCATTGCTTCTTGCAAGCAATCATCTGTCTAGAAGAGAAGGAAGACCTTTTTTCGTCTTGAGAAACTTCAGACACATCGGATCCTCTAAGAAAATGCATAGCCTTTGGATGATCCGATACACATCTATTGGTATTTTTGAAGAGCCCAAGCAATGGAACTTTCAAATGAAGAGATCAGAAATGAACAACAAATCATTAAGGGTCTCTGTTTAACTGTTGTAAGATTTTCTGAGTTTTTCATTTTTGAGAAATTTAAGCTATGTGCAGAAAACAAACCATTAAGGATCTCCAGTTTGTTCACCTCCAGCATCCAACTTTCTGAATTTTTTCCTCTCGTATAGTAAAATCTTCAACTGTCCCACTCCACTCGACAGTTGGAAGCCTCGTTGACACTGATTCCGAGACCTCATGTCTACTTTGACAATCCTGACTCTGAGTTATTTCTTCTTTACTACTGCAAGATTAATCAAATCCAGGTTAATATATCACTAAGTTTACTTCCAAAAACTATATTAACTACAACGCTTCAGAAATGCACTCCCAAGACCCTTCGAAAATTGGAATGAAGGTGAAAGAAAGAAAACTTAAACAAAAAGGGAGAAACAAGTTTCAAAATTAATAAAGGTGGACTGATAAGAATATTCATTCAAGATGATAAGGTTTCTGGTTTTGGGAGACAGTAGAGAACATTTGGGGACAAAGACCCTGTAAATTTCCTTTTTAAAACGAGGCACTTCGACCAGTACTTGAGTAATTAAGTGGCTTGGGATTGGATTATAATTGCTAACAACTTGAGGTTGTGAAGATATGGTCCTTGAACCTAACTCAACTTCAAAAGCTAGCTCGAAAGCAAAGAATGTCCAAGTCCATATAAGTCGGACCGACAACTGGAGCATAGACAATATAACAAGGGTCCTCAAAAGAAGGACTATTATAGGCTATGATACCGTGTAAGATATAATTCTTGTACCAACTCAACTCCAAAAGTCAGTTCAAGAGGGAATGATTGCTCAAGTTCATATGAGGAGATTACTAGCCTATTTCCACACCAATGTGGGACCCTGACATACTACTATACCCCAGACACGCCCACACCGCCAACTGAAGCATGAATACATGGGGGCCAAAACAGGACAAACTTGGCCCTGATGCCATGTGAAGATACGTACCTTCAGCGTAACTCAACTCCAAAAGTTAATCTTAAAAAGGAACGATTACCCAAGTCCACATATGGTGACCACCAGCCCAACCAATTTAGGACTAACCAAACTCTAATAGGGATAAATAAAGAATCACTACCCATTCTCTAATGCAATTAATTTCAATTTTTCATCTCATTCTCTCCCTTCATTTTTAGTTGTTTTGAACTATGAAAGGAAGAAGAGAGATTATGTTTTGAAATGAGGGGAAACAACTTGCGCGTGTACACAAAAGGGTTGGGATTTCTTTTATTTTTTGGGTCTACTGATCAACGAGGTGGGTTGAGAACCATGGGGTCTCTCAGGGGACAAACCGTAGCGAAGGCAATAACACTAGGTGACTTCTTCAGATTTGACCAAGCACTTGACAAAGTTATCAGAACCTATGTTGGTGATCTAGGTACCTCGTGAAATTAGTCAAGGTGCGGGCAAGCTGACCTAGACACCACCATTATCAAGAAAAAAAAAGACGTGTGAATTGCTTTCTGTGGGTAGAGTTTTGACTTTTATATTTAGGGTAAATGAAAAAAACCTAGGTCTTAAATGAGGTCAAACCTTATTAATCACTAATCGAAGAAACAGGTCCTGTTTTAACCTAAGCAAGTAAAACTTGAGTCCATTTCCTTTATTTAATAAAAGACTCAACAGTTCTTTTAATTGAAGGACCTAACACAGTAAGCAAAGGTCAAGGAAGTGTTTGATGCTTTACCTCTTGTAAAGTATCAAAATCCTGCAGGTTATCATATACTTCCTCATAATTTATATGATGTTCTTCTCATTTTAAGTCATCCCAAATATGCCTTATTAAATAAGGTTCCAAAACATTACTACCTTTGTCCCACTTTACGTGGCATCCTTTCGTTTTAGTTTGTTCCAAAAGAAATGTCAACTTACTATAACTAGAAATAATTTAACTTTAGAATTCTCGCTTTATTCTTAATGAAATGATTTACAACTATACAAATATCTAAGAATTGGTTTGGACCATAAGTTTAAAAAGTCTTCTTTTCTTAAACATCATGCCAAGTCAAATGGTGCCTCATAAAATGGGATAGAGGGAGTACTATTTTCTTCTTTTGCCATTGATACATAATAAATCAAACTAACATATTGAGCCCCAGGCCATATCAACAACTATCACAAAGGGAGGAACCAGTGCTATCAAACTCGAAAAGCGCAAAAAAATTCTAAGGTCCACTAGGGCTTTAAGAGTGAATAAAGTGTGGAGTTGAGTTAAAGAAAGGCGCAATGAAGAAAAACTACAAATATGTATGGGTAACAAATAATTTTAAGCATGAATAATAAATATATGGACAAAGAAATTAAAAAAGAATTATGATAAATTGAAATGTCAGTTTTTTACCACTCTTGGGAACTACATTTGACTATAAAGGAAGCAGTTGAAAGCTCGAATTCTTGGAGAATCAGCAAAAGCCATCAAGAACATATGGAAAATGATCCCTATCTGAATTTGTCAGTGTGTTTGGATAGAAAGGAATAGAAGATGCTTTGATCGGATATCAACCCTTATCTCAGTTCTTAAGGATAGATGTCTGTTACTGCTTTTTAGTTGGACGAATTATGCTCCTGTAATGATGTAGGCTCTGTTGTAGATTTCATTGGCTCACTGAGCATGGCTTTAAAGCCCTCTTTTGCTTTTGATTAGCTCCCTCATGATTTAAGGCATGCTATTGTTAAAGCTAACATATCTTTTGTAACTTTGCATCTTCTTGATGCAAGCTATACAAAATCTCATTTCATCCAAAAAAAGAAAAAAGATGAGGCTCATTGGCAAGGAAAGGGACGTCATAAAGCCCTGATCACGACATTGAAACGCACACTAAGCGAGGTGAAGCGCTCAACATGTTTTGCACCTTGCTTCAGGGCTAAAGCGTGCCTTTGACAACACTAGGAACCCCTACAATTGGATAATAAGGCAGGCCTATGGTATAGTTGAGGACAAGCAACAATCTCAAGTATTTTCTTCAGTTGAATGACTGAAATAAACTAATTAACATAGATTTTTGTCCCTCGATACTTAACCAAAGTCAATGTGAATTTAATGTTCTGTTCACTCTCACTTTAAATTTTGCACGTCTACTTCATAATGTGGTACAAATACCACACGAACACAATTCTATAAGGAGTTGCTTAGTATTTACACTCTAGCTGAACTTTATGGCACAGAATATGAAGGAGACTATGATAGAAAAATCCAAAGACGTATATCTAATCTAACTTATAAATATCATTCACACAAATGGCATCTTTATGTAACTTCAATCTCTACTACATTAAAATAGAGGTTGGAGTCCCAAATAGGCTTACAGAACTCGTCAATGGGAAAATGCAAGTGAATTAGGAAAAGATTGTGTTCACAATAACTGTATCTTTCAAATGGCCCAACAATGAAGTCATCTCCTCTATAAACCTTGAAGTTTGCTTTTTGTTTATCAAATAAAGCAATTAAGCTTCATTTACTGAAGTTCATGCCAATGTGATAGCGAGTGAACATAACTCCAAACAGATTTAGTAGGAAAGATACGTTTTGGAGCTTTTTTTACTTTTGATAACTGGGAAATCCCTGAGAGCCAGTTTGGGCACAATTCAAAACTCAGTCAATAGGTCAGTTTGGAGCTTCTGATGATAAATTATAAGTAGTAAACAAATGAAGCATGGGAATTACAATAAACTCGGTAGTATACAAAGATGTGTAACTTACAAAATGATTCATTGGTACAAATGTCAACGGAAAGAACCATCTTAGGCAGAAGTATAGACTTATTACTTGTTACAACTCATTCTTTGAATATAATGTCATAAGCTAATCATTGGTCCCAATGCCAATTAGACTTGCAAGGACTTGAAAGAAATTAAAAAATCAGGGATACCAATTATTCAATAAAATCTCATAAATCACAATATATTTGATACAATCATTGCAGAACATACAAAACTTATGTCAGTATGTAGTGTCAATTTCTTTGTGCAGAAATAAAGCATTGACATATTATTCACAAGTAATCTATCTTCGGAAAAAAACTAACCTCTTTCGTCCATAGTGCACACATAATCCAAGCAATTCAACATCTATGTCAAAGCATATTGAGACAGCCTAGAAGCCATATTAGAAACTTGAGCCTGCATCTGAGCAGCCTTAACCTTTGAACCCGTGGCACGATGAATGAATTGTTCACGTGACAGCAACCTTACATTCCTCAAGTACTGATCAAAAGGAATTGCTCCTACCTGTACAGCTTTATCCAATGAATAAATCACATCCTCCATGGCTAAATCCGAGGCAGTACAGTCCAACATCTGTCTAGAAAGACTATCACAAAGCTCAAATGCTTCATCCACATCCTCATCCATATTCCCTATTTTCTTCACTTTTGTTTCGTTATCTCTAACCCACCCTTCCAAGACATCAGCATTCATCAAAACCATCTGTAATTGCTGCTCTAACCCTTCCTTTTCATCCAGCATTTCCTTAACCGCTTTCCTCAACTCCTCCTCTCGATGCCTCAACACTCCTTGCACAGTGAACAACCCTTCCATATCTGCCTCCCTCGCCTTCCTCAACCCTCTAATATCACTATGCAATTTCACCACAAGCTCATCTATTTCATTCCTCCCCACCGCCCCACCACTCCCACTCCCATAAGGTGATGGTGGACACACCCGAGGTGGTATCGCAGGTCGGGTACCCGACCCACTACTCAAAAAACTAGTACCCGGCGGAGGATGCGGATTCGGATTTGGGTTCGGGTTAGGATTCCGTCGGGTGTACAAAGGGGGATCACGGCTAAAACAATGACTCAAATTACGAACTAATTCAACGAGATTCGAACTTGGGTATAACCAATTCATCAAATAAGGGATCGAAACAATACCAGAAGAGTTCACAAATGGATGCGAGTCTCTAATGACCATATCGCATGTGGGGTTCACGAAAACCAGCGGCGATTGACGAGGGTAAGATTCCATTAACCAAATAATCACCGGAATATTGTAGGTTGCACCTTGATAAACCATCGGAACAGTGCCGTCTGACTGAAGTAGATTCACAGTGTGGCCGTCGTTGTGAGTGAAAGTACCGGTTCTGGGTTGAAGAGAAGGACACGTATCCATTAACGAAAGGAGGTGTTGACGGATTAGCCACTTGACATCTTCGGAGTAAGGGAGAGAAGAAGGACCTCGTTGGGAGAGAACGTTGCTTAAGAACTGTTGAGTGTATTGGGGAGATGACGGAGAGTGAATCGCCGCCGCTGGAGACGGTGGCGTTTGTGGTGATGGTGGCACCATTGTGATCGGAGGTGAAAACGGCGTCGGATTACAGAAAGCTCCGGCGATCGGAACGACAGGGGGATTTTTAGCTAGGGTGAAGAGTAGAAGCTGACCTTTTTCCTTTTGAATTTGAGTTCATATTATGGTTTGGTGAGGTTTTATACGTGATGGAATTTGGCATATTTTAACTAAACCTAGGCTGGACGATATCGGAACGTATAATAAATTTTGAATTTATTCATGCTCATCCAAAGTGTAATATTCTTATAGTTTTCATATGCTTCGATTATTTTTACTAAAACTTTTTAATATTGATTAAATTTTAAATTTAAGGATCATTTAATAGTTAATTATATAGAGATTAAATTATAAATAAGTATTATCATACTTAATAGTTGATTAAATTGTCCAGATATGAAATTAATATAATTTTAGTTTGATTCAAAGCTTTACCTAACTAATATATGTAGAATTAAGTTATAAAGAAATTTATATAGTATTATTTTATACAAAATGAAGATAAAATAAATATTTGTACTTCTTTCAATTGTGAAGTAGCAGTTAATCAATGCAACTTTCGACGCTCATCATGGATCATTAGGAAACAGTCGCGCTATGTTTTTAAATATAGGGGTCAGACTGCATACATTCGACTCCCCCTTATCCAGCAATGGGCGAAAACCTTTGAGATATTGGGATAATGTTATTATTATTATTGTTGAAGATGAAATAACTAAATGATGGATATGATTCTTATCACTCTAACCAATGAGCGCTTGGTTTTTTAAATGGATAGAACTTAAATAGAGGTGCTAAAAGTGGCTATCTGGTGCAATTCCTACCTAGAAAATGCAAATCATAATACTTGGTCTGCTAAGTTGAATTGTTAGCCCAGAAAAAGCCCAATAAAGATGGCCCAATCACTCATTTAATTTTTGGGCCTTTTGTTGTTGCTCTATTTCTATCTCTTGCATAAGTAGCCTTTACTTTTTTCTCAATTAGTTAAGGAAATAGCCATTATCCAGGATCAACTATGTCAATTTCTTTTGTAATAAACATTTCATAAAATGTAACTGGAAAGGCTTATATTGTTTTCCCCAAATAGTGGTAATATGGATAGTTATTGAAGTTATAGAAATGGCTAGTTAAAATTACTTTTATTTATTGTGTATTAATTAAATTACTCGTGAGTTATCTTTTTATCTCATAAAATAACTTGTACATGAAAAATAAGAAAATGAAATTAATAATCCCTTAAGGTTGTGAGTAGGTTTAAAATTATCCTATAATTTTACGTTTGTGCATATTAAAACCTTTAAATTTATCAAAACTAAGCATTTCTAATAAGGTATGATTCATTCAGCTTATCGAGGATATGATCCAAGATAAGAGAGCATGAAGATCGAGGATCAGAATAAATCATTAGTCCAGATCTGAGTCAGTCCCCTCTTCCTAATGGTAGTGTATGATCTAGTTAGAAGCATCTACATGTTCCCTTATCAGCATTTTTACTATTATGTTAGCATTATCTTATTCTTCAAATTTGTTTTTACTCTTCTAAACTTCCACTTAAATTATCTTTATTTCTCTTACTATTAATACTTTTACGACTTTAATATTTTCATCATAGTTTTGTGTTGTCATCACCTCCTCCTCCTCCTCCGTCTTTTTTTTAAAGATTGTTTCGTCAAATTTGTCTTGAAAATTGTTTCTTGAGCCGAGGGTCTATCAATAACATCTTTATCCTACAAACGCAAGGATAAAGTCGGCATACTCCCTCAATTTCAGGATTATATTAATACGAGCTTTATTTTGATCCTAGCTGCTCCTTAAACCTCATTTATAGAATCACAATGAGTATTTTAGTATAGATTTATAAAAATCTATTAAAATATTAAATGTATTGAAAAACAACGATTCTATTCATGAACAAATCATCTTAGACAAAGAATACTTTAATACACATCATTCATTTTAAAAATTATATGATGTAAAAGAATTCAGTAGTAACTATCAGAGATAAAGCCTTTGTAAATAAAAAATCTGTTTTGCCCATCTCATGTCATATGCTATTTTTTTGTACTTTTTCCATTTTATATAATAGGAAAGTCTACATCATATCTTTCTGCAATAAATTCTCTTTAAACCCTTTCTGACATAAGAATTTTCCATGAAACTTCTCAACAAAAAGTTAAAAAGAAAAAGATAAAAAACATCACCCCTATCTTTCTTTAAAAAATTTTATAAAAGAACAGTTCGATATAGTAAACTTTTGCTATACGTGAAATTTAAAAAGGGGTCAAATCATAAGGGGGTTATTGTACATTTTTTTATATCGTCTTATCTTATATTTATGAAAATATTATTTTTATAGTTAGAATTCACGATTTAATAATCATACGGTAATACCTTTATTACAGTTACTCACAAAACACCATTTCACAAAAAAAGCAAGAAAGAAAGGAGAAGATAAATATGAATCAAGAAAGTAAAATGAAAAAGAAATGAGTCTTTTCTAGTTAAATTAATCAGTAAAACTCAATAAATTGAATAGTAGAAATCTTGAAAAGTAAAATTTCATTTACAATTTCATAATTTTTCATAGTCAAACACCTTATAAGTAATAATAACCATGACCATTCTCTACATTACTCGAACTTTAAAAATAAAGTCCTATTTGTGTCGAATCCTTAAAAACTATATTACTCATTGAAAATTCGACACGCACCCAACAATATTTTTTTAATGTGAGCAACATAGACCATTCCTATCTTCTCCACCAAAAAAGAAGAAGTAGAAGTAGAAGAAGATTAACAAACAATCAAACAAAACAAACAAATAACTAAGAATAAAAAGGTAAGTTGTGCACTAACTTACCTTTTTATTCTTACTAGATTCAGGAAAGGGCCCGACTTAATCAGGATTCTTACTAGCACAAATTAACAAAGAAAATCCAACTTTTCTTTGTCCTTTTTGCTCCAAAATCTTCTCATGATCAAGCCACAACCTACTATCCAATCCACTTCTTGTCCTAAACATGAACATTGCACATCCAGATTTTGGATTAAACAACCAATCATGAACATCCCACATAAAATCTACAACCAATCCATCCAAAAATATCGTCTGATTTCCGCGAAAATTCCATTGTAATCTCTCCACCTCTATAACACTCTTCTTATCGATCGATACAAACAACATTGTAGATGAATTCTTGATCAATATGTCATGACATTTTCCAGTCTCACAAAACTTAGCCTTAGTCACAAAAACACAACTTCCTGAATAATGTTCTGTTCTTGAAACCAATCCAAATCTTGATAATGTCTCATCAAGATTCAATTTTTTTAGCTCAAACTCATGCCCCATGTCACCAAGAATCAACCCCACCTCAGAATTCACCATTACCTTCACATAAAACGAGTTGATCGGTTCAGGTCCTGCTTCATACTTAGCCTTAGAGAGATCCCAATAAACGTCGAATCTGCAACTGAATAATTCACTTGTTTTAGACCCTTTTGACTTCTCCAATACTGTCACTACTTTCTTGAAATTGTTGGTGAATCTTTCACTTATGCTTATTGAAAATCCATGTTGTAACAAACAACACCATGTAATTTTGACCAAAAATTGTTTCTCTGTTGAAATATTGACTTTGTAAATACAAGTAACAAGATTTTGTATTGAAGACTTGTTATATAATATTTGATTTGATGGATTTGAACAATATGAATCTGTTACTTTTATAGCATGTTCATTGTAACAACTTGCTATATTTCTCATTTTTGATGAAAAAATTCCCCCCAAAAAGGGGAAAAAAAGAGTAGCTATAGCAATATATTTGGTTCTTTAAAAAAAAAAAAACTTTGGGATTATACTTTGCTTGTTGTAGAAAGGGAAATGGAAGAAGAAGAGAGATTTTTGTTAGGTTCTTTTCTTCTATAAACAGTTTAGTTTCTAACTTGAAGGAGTTGTTTTAGTATGTAACTGAAAAATATAACAAATATTGAGAAATTTCATGGCTTTGGCCAGGTCATGGGCCAATTAAGAAGGGATTCTTTGACCTAAACAAATGCTATAATATTTATATAGATATATTTGGGTTTTACATCTAGTATTTCGATATTCGTATTAGGACTCGATCAAGATTGGATTGGCATTAGAAAGCTCCACGTTTTGGGGTAAAGTGTTTTCTTGTGGTTCTCTTTGGTTGGTTTTACATTTGGCGCTCAACAGGGATGTATATATATATAATAGATATTGAACTCTTTTTTGACTTTTTTGGTATTTACTTTTTTCTATTTTGAACTCCTTTAGTCAAAATTCTGGCTCCCATCTGATATTTGGTATCTATATTGAGGTTAGGACTCGATCAAAATTGAATTGGCATTAGAAAGCTCAACATTTTGGGGTAAAGCGTGTCCTTGTGTTTTTTGTTGTTGGTTTTTACATTTGGCATTCGATAAGGTTTGATATATATAATAGATGTTGAACTCCAGTTTAATTTTTTTGGGTGTTTACTTTTTTACATTTTGAACTTCTTTAGTCAAAATTCTTCTTCCGCATCTGATGTTATGTATCTATGTTGACGTTAGACTAAATTTGGAGTCATACTTAAAAAGTCATATATTAGGAGTAAAGCACTTCCTTATTAAAACAACTTTATACCAAGGACTCAAATCAATCAAATTTGAATTTGATCCAGAAAGTTTCATCTTTGGAATAAACCGCTCCAAGACGACTTCTTTTTTTGATTTTCTACTTCGTGCTCAGTATCTATATCAGGTTCGAGTGAATTCAATGAAGTGTTTTTTCATAAAGATAATTTTATACCCAAAATTTAATCGAATCTGTGACCTCGGATTAGGTCACTCGACCAGGACCTTTATTGGTCATATAGATTTAAGTTATCTGCATTAACAAGATAATATTTTTTTTATGCTACTAATGTAATTTAATATGTTGTTTGTCATTAGAAAATATTTTTAGAAAAAAATTGTTAAGTTGACTTGATCTGATTTTTTTTTTCTATATAGAAGTCAAAAAATAAAATGCCAGGTGTTGTCCTTTATTCTTTTGAAATTAAATTTAATTATTGTGCTTAATTTGTCCTTTTCTATGATCTGGACTTACTGTTTAATTTGTGTGCTATTAATGTCAACTTCTTTAAAAAAAAAAAAGAGACAGATTGTTTAATAGAAAACTTCAATGTTTACATGTGATCATCGAATTATTTTTATATGAACAAAAGTTAATAATATAAACTAATTTTATCCCCATACCATATTTTTATACTACTATTGATGATAAAAAGAAAAAAAATGTAACTAAGAAATTTAAAGCTAATAAAATTTCAAAGTATACTAAGAAAAGCATGTCATTTAAAAGTATACTAAGAAATTTAAAGCTAATGTATTTTCAAATATAGAAAATGATTAAATTCTTCTTCGAACTTTGCACATAGCAAGAGTTGCACTTAGCCATTGATGTTCTTTTTAAAATGTGCAAAATAAGAGAACAGTGTCATATAAAATAAAGTTATAAATTAGATGACCAATATAATTTTTCTTTCTTCTGTATCTGAAAAATCGCTTATGTTATGCTATTTCGCTCAAAAGATCAATCAAATCGGAATTCAATGACTTTTCAATGATATGGAATCGATTTTTTAAGCCAAAAAATAAAAAAACATATAATCCTCTGATGACTTTAACAAATTCAAATTCACATTATACAAGATTCATTTAAACAAAAAAAAATACTCACTAATAAAATTTTATATATTTTGATCTTGAACTCGAAAACTTCAATCAAGAAAATTCAATCCTATCCTTTATTGGTGAGGAGGGATTGCAGTAATGATATGTCCCAATGCTGAGAAGTAGAATGTTTCATTGCAACATTTAGAAGGGACAACTTTAGACGGCCACCAATATGATATCTATTATTATAATTTACAATATTTTATCATAATTAGAATTGATGATATATGAATTTTGACTATTTAATTTGTTATATATTATATTTATAACAATAATAACATATCCAGTATAATCTTACAAGTGAGGTCTAGGGAAGGTAGAATGTACGCAGATCTTACCACTACCATAGAAGTAGAGATGTTGTTTCCTGAAAACCCTCGTCTCAAAACCCGTAAGTACAAACGAACTAGATATGACAAAAGGATGGGAAGGGAACAGAAAAATAACGACTAATAATGACAGTATGTAAATAAGGTAAACTAACACATAATATAATAGGTAATGCGAATACATGGCAAAAAAACCCTAACCCTACTATTAGCTTGTTACTCTAATTCGCGACCTCCACTTTTCTCTATCTAAGGTCATGTCCTCAGTAAGATCAAGTTCCGTCAGATCTTGTCTAATCACCTCCTCCCACTATTTCTTCGATCTACCTCTACCCCTCCGAGTATCTTTCAAAACCAGCCCCTCGTTATATATTATATTTATGGTCATAATATTTCAATCAAAAAATTCAATAGTTTTGATTTACATTATATCTTTATATTAAGAAATTTACTTAATACATGTAAATATATGTTACCGACCTTAGTAAGCAAAAAAGGATATATAAGATTTAGAATTTTTTAAAAAATTTCGATATGCCTTTTGTCTTAATATACTCTGGTAGTCGTATTTCTAAGTAATAAGAGCGACTATATTATGAGACGATTTATTCATAATGAGATGAATCACGTTTATATTGATTGTCAATTTATTATAATCGTCTTTTTTTGGGGGGATGTTTAATCAAGGAAGTACTACGTAACTAAGTAAACATATGATATGTATTTATATTATATTATTATAGTTTGAAAAAATTACAATTTATAGTTATAGTAAGAGTTTTGTTCTTATTTTCTCTCTTCTCTCTTCTTCTCTCTCATCTTTCTTATTTTTTTCTGTGCAATTTCTTGCCAGATATACAAATATATATATATACCAACTATGTATATACAATTTTGACAGATATACATGTTCAATTCGACAGATATACATATAGAATTCGTCTCTCTCAATTCTCTGCGCTCTCTCGCTCACCTCTCTTCTCTCTCTATCTCGCTCATCTCTCCTATAGTATGTAGCTACAATCATAATTTTAGTAAATTATAGTGATTTTTTTCTTTATTATATTTTAAGTGTTTGCTATTTTTTAAAAATCCTCAATAAATAATGTGAGAAAGCATATCTAGAGTTTTGTTATTTATGTTGGGCTAAAATAACCCTAAAATAATTTGACAATTATCACTTAATTAAACTTGAACAATTAGGACAACAAGAGAGAATATATAAATATATATATCAAATTTCAATGTAGTCAAAGGTCCAATTATTCTTTGCTTCTTTCCTGTCCAAAAGAATCCCACTTGCCCAAATATTTAAATTACAATTTTTGTTATTATTATTTATTAAAATTAATTAATATTCAAATGGTCTTTACTCTATACTCAATTATCTTACTCTTAAAATAAATCAATTTGAAATTAAAAAATGAAAAAAAATTCCAAAAGAGGAAAGACTGAAATAATTCTTTAGTATAAAACAAAAGGTGAGACTTTAGAAATATCCACAATTTTTTATTAAGATCTAATACTAAAATTAGACATAAGAACTTTTACATTAAATCATAAATTCAATCATTGATGGAAATTTATCTTCATATAATATTCTTTGTCATATAATGTATTAAAATATCAAAATATTTGATCGATATTTCTAGACTTATTATTGGCGATCTTACAAAATATAATTAAGAAAATCATTTCGAGAAAAAATATAAAAACATATATAGAAACACTCGTCAAAAATATTTTCGATGAACTTTTCCTCGGAGAAATCACTTTTTCTAACCAATTTTTTTTTAAAAAAGAATCAATAATAAAAATGTGTGTAAGTTGATTCGAACATCCCTACTATACAAAAACAAATGATTGCTGATCAAAATATTTTGATGTTTTATTCAATAATCATCAAAGTTTCTATAAGAAAATAAAAATTATTGACAACTACAACAACAACATTACAACAATAACATTACCTCAGTGCTTCAAAGGCTCCGACTCATTGTGGGATAAGGGGAGGTCGGATGTATGCAGCCTGACCCTTATGTGTAAAAACATAGCGTGACTGTTTCCGGATGACCCATGATGAGCATCAAAAGTTGTATTGACTAACTGCTACTTCACAATTGAAAGAAGCGCAGACAGTTTAAAGAGTCATTTTGCTTTATTTTATCATATCTCAAAGCCAAAAAATAGTAAATCTTTGGCTCCATCCGAGATTGATGTATCTTATTTATTTTATTTTACTCTCGAGACCTGACCCAACTAGGATAATGTAATATTTTTTAAAGCCACGTTATCTTTTCAAAATTAAAAGATCAGTTTTAGAATATATATTTTTAATGAAAACAATAAATATTTTTTCACCCTAAATTTTTAAAAAATGAGGAATATATGTATGTCACTTTTCTCAACTACCCCTTTAACTTGTCGAGGCCACACCTACCGTACCACTCCAAAAATTTATCAACTCTTGAAATTTATTGTGATGTTGATAGTACTTATAAGGATGTACACATAAGTTATTATCATTTTTTACCTATTGTTTGAAATCTTTACAGAATCATTCATAAATATACTATCTAACATCATTTTTATATGGTGTATCATTTGCGTTATGAATATATACTTTCTTGAAATGGAGGAATTCAAGAGTTAAAAATAAAAAGAAATAATCTTTTAAATTTTATGTAATGACCTGGATCAATATTGTGAAGTATTGTCCGATCTTGGCCCTAGTCCATCACAGATTTGTCCCTTTGGACTCATTCCAAAAGTCGTCGCACAGTATGTAAACTAGTCCATTACTTTATATACCTAGCATCTCTCATGTGTTTTGCCTATGTGGGATATCTCCTCTCAAGATGGGTTGTTACATACACCTGCTCAATGGACTCAGTGTCTTCCCTGAGGTTTACCCCACCGCATGGGATTTGTCCAGCCTCAACATTGAAGTTTACCCTGCCTCACCGAAATTTGCCTAAATTCAGTTAAACTCTAGCCCCATATCGACAAGGCTGACACAATAGTGGCTCTTATACCATCTGTAACAATCTGGACCAATACTGTGAAGTATTGTTCGCTCTTGGGCCTAGCCCATCACGAAGTTGTCTCTTTGGGCTCACCTCGAAAGGTGTCTCGTAGTATATAGACCAGTCCATTACTTTATATACCTACTATCTCTATTGTGTTTTGCCGACATGGGATATCTCCTCTCAAGATAAATTGTTACATTTTATCAAAATGATAAACATTTCTAATAATATAGATACACAAATATAATAAATTATTCAAAAAAAATTATTTTTGTTTTCAAATTACATGCCAAATCAAATTATGAAATTGAGACGGAGGGGGTATAATTTTCACTTGTGTTATTGTTAGAATGTCCTGAATGTTTTATGAAATATTATTTTGTCCTTAAATTTTGTATCAAATCAAATTATATCACGTATATTGGAAGAAATACGATATTATATTCACTTATGTTATTGTTGGACCACATCCTCGGATGCTTTACATTCTTTTTTATTATTAGTATTTTCCCTCTTTTATTTCAAGATGAAAAAGACATTCATTAAAGAAAGGAAAAAATCTATTTTTTCTATTTCAATTTGTTGGTTATATCTTAACTTGATGCGAAGTTTAGAAAATTTTAAAAAAACTTTTGAATCTTATGATTATGAACTTAAAAATATGTCAAATATATTAAAATATTATTTAATTTTATGGTCTTAAATAATGCTAGTTGTACGTACTATAGGTTGCATGGTACTTCAATAGTATCTAGATTAGCTTGTGTGCATCTTTAATTATTTCACGTGCTTTATGCTAACCTTCTATCGCCCTCGACCCACCAAGTCTTACGTATATAGGAAAAAATTGTCTAGCACCAATATAGAATAAGTAATTCTTTTCACCAATACTTACGCATATGAGATGAAATCATATATTTCTTCATTTCAATTTATGTGACACTTTTTTATTATAATTATGTATTATTTTCTTGATATGTAACCAAAATGTCAATCATACAAATCAAAGCATTATTCCCTAACAATAAGTTGAGTTATTATAAAAAAAAATAATTATATTCCTCTTATTTTTCAAAAATATTGATATAGTTGTCTTGGATTTTTCAAACAAAGTAATGTGTTTATACATTATAGACCAAAATACTAGAAAAAGGATAAACAAATAATGGGCTAACGAGCTAATAAACATCTCTTATAAATTAAAGCGACCAGATTAAATATCTTCCAAAAATATCCACATTCGATGCATATTTATCATGTGATATTAAATTTTGAAGTCACACCTACCATTAGTAAGTCTAGAAAATTTTATCATATATAGATGAAGGACACAAACCATTCATCACAATAAAAATGGCAACTATGAAAATGCTCTTGATGTTAGTTGTGGCTGCAATTTTATTTTGCAGCCAACATCAAGCAGTCGTGGCGAGAGAATTAGGTGTTGTGACTGTGGACGATGATGAAAATGAGTTACAAATTTGGCCGCCATGGGATATCCCATGTTATTTGCCATGGCGAGTACCGTGGGCATGCCCTCCTCCACCATCACCACCAAGACCACCTCCACCACCACCTCTGCCTCCACGCTCACCACCGCCTCCACCACCGAGCCCACCCCCTCCCGCTCCAACGACGACTTGCTCAGCTAGTGACAAAGAAAAGGTGAAGAAATGCATGTTCAACACATTTTCAATTGATGCATGCTGCCCTACATTCCAGAACATACTTGGTACTAGTTGCCCTTGCTATAAGTATGCTGAGGATTTGGACAATCTACTCTTGATAACTCTTGCATCTTATTGTGACGTCGATAGTCCTTGCAAGGGTGGGAAAGTAAGTTATCATTTTTCATTGTTGTTTAAGATTCTGAAAATTATTTTTATATGGTGTATTATTTGAGTGTGACTAGATATTTTCTTGAAATTACTATTTTCTTAATTTCTTAATACCAAAAATATTTTGCTAGGTCCTTCATCATAGATTTCTTAGGGCCAATTTGAAGTCTTTTCATTTTTATATATTTATTTTGAAACAAGAAATGTATAAATTAGAGGTGTTACTAAGTATCTTATATTCTTCATTTTGAAATACTAATTATTATTTTTTTAATTTAATGATATTTTTCTGTTAATTAATAATTTCAGGTGATTAAGCTATCCAAGGAGGAGTGAAAAATGAATTGTTTGGCGCTTAATTCCAGATCTTGTTTTAACTTACTTGTTGTTAATTACCATTGTAATGTTGTGTTTAAGCAATAATAATTTTGACTTATCTGTCAATATTTATGTTTTAAATTTTGACTTGTTTTAGATAATTTGCTGTCAAACCATATATTTGTGTTTTGAAAATCCATTTTGAAATATGTATAAATAATTTATCGAAAATGTCACGACTCAAACCTAGGGTCTAGATGTGACAGGGCATATGGGAACTTAAGAGTCCCAAACAAGCCTCATGATATCAAAACTAGCATCATCGGTTCGAAAACATAGTTGGCAATCAACACATAGTTCTAAGGGACGGGGAAGTAGGACTCACGCTATGGAGGCAATTCGGGTCTTAGGATCTTTCCATCAACATGAGAATAAATCACACATCGGTACTTAAAGATAATCATATACATAACATAGATTTAACTATAACACATAACATATAACGTGAGAGGTTAACAAGATGTCCAAGAATGCCTCTGCATAGATAGATCGGGCGCCAAGACATATCCCGGATTCACCCTCAATACATAAGGAGAAGTAAGTAACATAGGTAGATAGATGGTGGTGCGTCCTTGAAAGACAGGACTCACCATTACAAGTAAATCTGAAATCTGAGCTAAACATCAAATGGTGGATGATCAAAGTTCTCGGTTCCTACATGATAAAATCATGTATGCAAGAATATGCATTAGTACATTTGATTGTACTAAGTATGCTAGGTGTGATACATGTAACTTACCAAAACCTGAATATCAACGTTAAATGACAAGGCACATAATATCGAAAGAGTTGAATACCAAAGAATCTAATATAACAAGATGCTATGAAGGTCATGATGCATGGATTGCAAATGATGCACTTGTTTTTATATATATATATTGGGGATGTGACCTCAACTGACATAAGTAAGACCAAGCAGCTATTACTTGGAATCAGATGAAATCCCCTTATCGGTAAAGAGGTGATCTACTTGCCAAGGGTAGACCATACTTCACCTTACGGGACAACTCCCTCTTCGGATCGGAAGCCTATGCTAGGCACATAGTTCAAGGAAAGGGAGAGGGCCCTTGGAGATAGCCCTACCACCCCAATCCATCGGTGCTAAGTCATCATCTCACAAGAATAGATATATGTATACATACATATATATATATATATATATATATATACTTTTAAACGACGTAAATTATTTTTGAAACCATCTCAACGCATTCTTAGGCTTAAAGGCCAAAATATAATTTCATAGTCTTTATACTCATGCATAAGAATAGCCCATTCATATACGAAATGGTGCAAGCACCCAAAATGCTCAAAGAGCCAAAATCAAAGACATATATGTGATCACAATATTATCATAACCAACATTTTATGAAAATCATACCATAAAACAAAATTGGGCTTAACCCATAACATAATTTCTCAAAATAATCTATGTACATGCATGCATATGCTATGAACAATGAGAGAATGACATGGGTAATTAACACTAAATCTAAAATCAACCTTTATAATATGAAATTGAAGTGAAATCATAATTAAATCCATAGTGTAATCACCCATGCCTAAATAATTCTTAAAGGGGATATGCATACTTATAATTTCATAAATCCCAAAGCAAATCCTCATATAATAGTTTAAATCACATTAAAATCATCAAATAAACGCTGCTCATGCATCAATAGAATTTTAGGAATCATAATATTCAAAACCCCAAATTAAAATAAGCAAAATTCATGTAGATTTTCTTGAAAATAATTTTGGGTCTCTTTGATTGGAAGGAATCAAGGATCAACCCAAATACCTTAGACCTAGAGTTTCCTTGGAATTGAGTTTAAGAAGAATGGAAGCTTGGAAGTGGGTCTTGGAATCCAAACTTGTTCTTGGATTTTTTTTGAAATTGAATTGGAGCTTAATGGAGGCTCTTGAGAGGATTTGAGAGCGTATTTGAGATGAGAGTAGTGAGTTATATCCTTTGGAACATTGTTTAGGTCTTTTAGGAATGTTAAGATAGCTTAGGAAGTCAAAAAAAAGTCATTAGAATAATTAGCATTTATGAAAATGTCATTAATGAATGGATGGAAAAATTGGCAAAGTGGTGCCCCATGGAAGGTCCTACGGGTCGTGTGGAGTGTCCGTGACAAGGTACTTGGTCTAAGAATTGAAGTTGGAAATCGATTGGAAAAAGACGTCTCGTTGCGATCACGGAGGCCTCCACGGTTCGTGTGGAGCCTCACGGTTCCTGTGGAGGCTCGTGGCACCATACTTGGTGCTGGAAAATGTTGCCCAGGCTCCACGCCAAGGACCACGGGTCATGCACCATGCCACGGGTCGTGGTGAGGGGTGTGGCACAATACTTAGCAAGAAAACTCCCCCAAACGCTCACTATTCCTCACTTGTACTCACCCCACGACCAGCCACACGGCTAGTGGCAAGCCACATGGCCCGTGCCTTAGGCCAAAAATGACCTTTACCAACTCAAGACACCTTACACGATCCGTACAAGACACCACTGCCCGTATAGGTGCCTGTGGGGCTTTATTGGACGGGAGGGTCTCACGAAAATGATCATAACTCCTTCATCTGACATCGGAATGAGGTGAAACCAAGTGCGTTGTGAAGCTAACTCAAAGGGCTTTCATTTGACATGTCATGGGCCACCCAATTCCAAATGTGCTAAGAGTTATACTTGTTTAAATTAACCCTTTTACTGGTACTAATGTCTAACTTAGCGAACAACAAAACCTTTGAACTTGGTTTGATATAGGGGCCCATAATGGACTTAAACAACATAAATAAGCTTGAAAATCAGAGTCCTTACTCAATAAACCAACCAAAAAAAGAAGTAATTTTAAACTCATAAATGATAAATTTTGACTTCGCCTTTTATATTATTGTTATTAGGTCCACAATCTCAAATGCTTTGTATTTTTTTCTTTTTAATTTCTTTATTTCAAGATAAAAAGACAATTCATAGAGAAGAAAGAAAAGAAAATTATTTTATTTTCTAGTGCTAGACAATAAATGCTTGACAACTACAAGAAGACAGACAATGAATTTTTTTTCTTTTTACAAGATTATATAATGAATACTATAAAAGAAATATAAAAGATTATAATATTCATACATTTAGATTCAGAATTAATGATCTAGAAAATTCATGTGACTGAATATGATGTCCTTCGAATAATTTTCGAGTTCAAATTTTAAAAATAAAAAAAATGTATAATAGAAAATATAGCGTGAATTTAAATTACTCGAATTCTAAAAAGAATATCGAATAGAAAGAGGGGGAAGGAGCATTAATTTGTTATTAATTTTCGTATCAGATTAAATTATAATTGTATCACGTGTATCAAAAAAATAGAATATTATATTCAGTAGCATTTTTGTTAGGCTACATGGATGCTTCACTTTCTTTTTTCATTATTATTTCTTTCTTATAAGATGAAAAGATATTTTGTTAAGGAAAGAAATAAAAAAATCTACTCATCCTATTTCAATTTATTTATACTATTTAACTTGACTTAATTTTTTTTAAAAAAAAAAAAGAGTTTTTGAATCTTGTTATTATAAATCAAAAATATGTAAAATATATTCAAATGTCATTTGATTTTATGGATTTAAATAATATTAGTTGTATTGTAGCTTGAATAGTACTTCAATAGAGTCTGAATTAGCTTGTGAATATCTTAACTATTTCACGTGATTTATGTTAACCTACTGCTGACACAAACCAGATAATTTCACCCACGATCCACCAAATCTTATGCATCTAAAAATACAGAACAGGTAATTCTTTTCATCAAAGCTTGCACATATGCAATGAAATTACATATTTCTTGTTTCAATTTATGTGATAATTTATTTTTTTTTAATTAGTTTTAAAAAGTAATTTTTTTATAGAGTACTTTTTTCCAAAAAAGAATTTATGTGACATTTAAAAAGAATTGAAAGGATAGGAGTATTATTTCACAATAGTGCTTGACAAGGGACAAGAAGACAATGACTTTTTTGTTTTCACATGATAATGAATTATTATTTGACATGTAACCAAAATGCCAATCACACAAATCAAAAGCATTATTCTCTAACAATAAATTGAGTTATTATTTTTTTAAAAAAAATATATAAACAACAACATTATTTTAATGCCTCAAAGGCTTTCGTCCATTGCGAGGTAAGAGAAATTCGAATGTATGCAGCCTGACTCCTATGTTTAAAAATATAGCGCAACTGTTTCTGAATGACTCAAAAATATTGATGTATTCATCTTAATTATTTCAAAAAATTGTATCATCAATTATTAAAAATCCTTATGAAGCAATTGAATTCCTTTTTTCCATTACCTAAATCTTCATGAAGCGACTCGAACGTATTCTCTCTTGTGTTGCTGACTGTAATAATTATATCATAATGACAAAAAATATAGTTTTTCCAAAACACAAAGTAATGTATCTATATATTATTGATTAGAATAATGGAGAGCAACAACAACAATAACATTATCTCAATACCTCAAAGGCTCTCACTCATTGCGGAGTAAGAGAGGATCGGATGTACACAGTCTGACCCCTATATTTAAAAATATAGCGCGACTATTTTCGGATGACTCATGATAAGCGTCGAAAGTTGCATTGACTAATTGTTACTTCACAATTGAAAAAAGCGCACACAGTTTAAAGAGTTATTTTATTTTATTTCATCACATCCCAAAGTCAAAAAATAGTGAATAAACAAATAATGAATAAACAGGCTAATAAACATCTCTTAATGGACACGACCCCATTAAATATTTCCAAGAAACACCCTACATTATTGGCATATGTATCATGTGATATTAAATTAAATGTGAACTACCCGTTTATTAAAGTCATACCTACCACTAGTAACTCTTATTATTATATATATGGATGGACACAAACCATTCATCACTACAAAAATGGTAACTATGAAGATGCTCATGATGTTAGTGGTGGCTGCAATTTTATTTTGCAGCTACCATCAAGCGGTCGTGGCTAGAGAAGTTGTTGTGGTCGCGGACGATGATGGAAACAAGTTAGAAATTTGGCCATGGGATATCCCATGTTATTTGCCGTGGCCATTTCCATGGCCACGACCATGGCCATGCCCTCCTCCACCGCCACGACCACGGCCATGCCCTCCTCCACCACCACCACCATGCTCTCCACCACCTCCGCCTCCACGCTCACCACCACCTCCACCACCGAGACCGCCCCCTCCCCCTCCTGCCCCGGCAACAAGTTGCTCGGCAAGTGACGAAGAAAAGGTGAAGAAGTGCATGTTCAACACAACTTCAATTGATGAATGTTGCCCGACATTCCAAAGCATACTTGGTACTAGTTGCCCTTGCTATAAGTATGCTGAGGATTTGGACAATCAAGTCTTGATTACTCTTGAAGCTTATTGTGACGTCGATAGCCCTTGTAGGGGCGTGCCAGTAAGTTATCATTAATTATTTTATCTGTCATTAAGAAAACTTCTTACTATCTACATTCATTTTTATAAGGTTTATTTTAGTATTAGTATGATTAATATTTTCTTAAAATAGTAAGGTTGGAATTCAAGATTTAAAAGTTTTATTCTTAATTTTTAAATTAATAAAGTAGTTCTTTTATTTATGAATTCAGAGTCCACCTCCTCTACCCCCGAAATCGAGTTGCTCAGCTAGTGACAAAGAAAAAGTGAAGACATGCATGTTCAACACAACTTCAATTGATGAATGTTGTCCAACATTTCAAAGCATACTCGGTAACAGTTGCCCTTGCTATAAGTACGCCGAGGATTTGGATAATCAAGTCTTAATAACTCTCGAATCTTATTGTGACGTCGATAGTCCTTGCAAGAGTGTGAAAGTAAGTTATCATTTTTATTTATCGGTTTAGATTCTGACAGATATGTTAAGAAAAATTATTATCTACATTATTTTTATATGGTGTATTATTTGAGTATGATTAGATATTTTCTTGAATTAGTAAAGGTGGAATTCATGAATAAAGAGAAATTAATATTTTCTTAATTTTAAAAATAATAAATATTATATGAAACTACTTTTTAGCTAATGTGACCAATAAAAATGACTACTTTGAAGATAAGATATTGTCCTTCTTTTTCAATTAAATAAATTTGTATAAATTGTTTGGAAAATCTTTTTATTAAATTATTGTGACATGACATTTATCTTAACTGATTTATTACAACAACAACATATCAGTAAAATTGCATAAGTAGGGTCTGGAGAGGATAGATTGTACGTAGACCTTACCACTACCATATAATGGTAAAGAGGTTGTTTTCTAAAACCCTCAGCTCAATGTTTATATATTTTCTTAGCTAGAAAGTGGAATATTTTTTTTTTTTAGTTTGACGAATAGAAATGACAAAAAGATTATAATAAAAATATTTTGCTAAGTTCTTTAAGATAGATTTCTTAGGACCAATTTGAAGATCTTTTTCATTTTTTAATATATTTATTTTGAATTAAGAATTGTATAAATTAGAGGTGTTACCAAGTATCTTATACAATTTCTCTTTTTGAAATACTAATTTAATTTTTTAATTTAATGATTTTTTTTTCTTTTAATTAACAATTTCAGGTGATTAAGCTATCCCAGGAGGAGTAAAAAATGAAGTGTTTGGCTGCTTAATTCCAGATCTTATTTTAGATAATTTGGTGTTAATTACCCTTGTAATGTTGTGTTTTAGCAATAATAATTCGTGATGCGACTGAATATGATGTTCTTCGATAGATCTCGAGTTCGAATTTTAAAAATAAAAAAATTCATAATAGGGAATGGTTGCTCCTTAGATGAACATGTATCGCATGAATCTGAATTACTCGAATACTAAAACAGATATCAAATAGAAGGGAAAAACTAGACTAAAATCCTTCATCTTGTTTATTCACATGATTTACAATTAACCAACGAAATATATTTTTCCTCTTTCTTTTTTATGGTGAAGAGCAATTTTGTGTACAAAGTATCTCGTGTTTATATGGAGCCATACTGCAAGGAAGTATATTATAGAAACTAGAAAGCTTATACTAGACTAAAATCCTTTGTCTTGTTTATTCACATGATTGACAATTAACCGATGAAATATACTTTTTCCCTTTCTTTTTTACAATGAAGAGCAGTCTGGTGTAGAAAGTATCTCGCGCTCGTGTTGGGACACACTGCAAGGAAGTATAATATGATGTAAAAACTTGAAAGCTTACTCTTAAGACAATCATTAATTGTTGATTTTACGATTCAAACTCATATCATAAACCTATAAATGACATAGAAACAATTTTACCGTTCCTCCGAGGATAGATTAGGTGCAATAAATAATAGCATAAAGCTCTTTTGCTGTCCATGTGACTTCAACAAGGCTTTTAAGTGGACCAACAAAATCTTCTGCTATCATCATCAGTAAGACCCTACATTCTAGGAGCAAGAATCTTTAGAATCAAATAGATAGAAATAAACAAATATGAGGTAAAAAAGTCCTATGGTTCGGACTCTCCAAAAATGTTATCCGCTATCACATCCATATCAAATCCTCTAAAAATATGCTACTTCTAAGGATCCAACACGTGTACGATCACATATTTGGCGGGTCGTGCCGTGCTGAATACAGTAAGATCAAATGGTCCAACTAATAATTTCAGAGATGAAAGTGACATTTGGTAAAGCCAACTAAGGAGGAAATAATTGACAAAATATATGAGAGCTTAGAATTATTTGGACAATGAAAGTCATTTTCTGATGTTTGGTTATCGTAAAACAATTTTCATGAAAAGAGGAAAGATAAATTTCCTCACGGGCAAAAAATATTTTTTACAACAAATTTAACTTTGAAGAGGAGCCTTGACACAACTGGTAAAGTTGTTATCATGTGATTCGGATGTCACGGGTTCAAGTCTTGGAAACAGACTTTTGCAGAAATGCAAGGTAAGGCTGCGTACAATAAACCCTTGTGGTAGGACCCTTCTTTGGACCCTATGCATAGCGAGAGCTTTACTTCTCCGAACTTGCCCAACAATCTTAACTTTTCACTTCATATTATTTACTTCAACTCTTGTTTTGATATGTTTTACTTGAGCCGGGGGTTTATCAAAGACAACCTTACTATCTTCACAATGTATGGGCAAGACGACATACTCACTACCCTAACCCGACCCCGCTTGTGAAATTACAATGGGTATGTTACTTTTATATTACTTGCTTTAACTAACCCTTAATTAGACATTAAAGTTAATCTCTAGCACTCAAAACTTAAATCAGCTAAACAAACTCTGTATCGTTCCAATTTTATCGGATGTCCTTGAAGGGATGGCTAAACAACATTTTGCTACAATTTAAAGGTCTTAAACAGAACCTCGGAACGAAAAAGACTGACCTTGAATCTTGCTGAAATTGAGTAGAGACATTGATGCTAAAACCTTGTGTTCAATCAGATCACCATGTTGTAAGCATTCTATCAGCTGAGTGATAACAGCTAAAAATGAAGATAGTTCAAGTTCCAAGTCGTTCGTTGAAGCAAGCGCTGAGCTCAACCATGCAACCGTTGTTAGACAGATTCGGACCATTTCCGAGTTTCCAGAACCTAAGCATTTTGAGAGAGCCTCCACAAATGACTTCTTGCCACTGCCAATGAGTAAAGCTGATGCATTTAACAACCACTTTTCCCTGGCTTCTTCTTCTTCATCCTCCATCTGACAATTTAGTGTGTTTTAGTCATGTACACTTTTCAGACATGGAAAAAGACTCTTTTTCTACTTCTGCATGTAAAGTTCATAATGCTCACAGAATAATGAAAATTTAATGAGAAATAGAGCGTTACGCGACGATCTTTCGAAAATAACCTCTCTATCTCTATAAGGTAGTGATAAAGTCTGCGTACATTTTACCCTCCCCAGACCCCACTTGTGGAATTTCACTAGGTATGTTGTTGTAGAGTGTTACATGACGATTATAAGTGCAACAAAAGAAAGGTTCATACTAGCACACTAGGAAACAAACAAAAGAAAGAAGCATTGTGAGGACGAAACGTTTTCCAAACTGACTGAAGCAAAGGCTCATTTTTTCCTCATAAGATGGGGTATTGAATATTTTGGCTGGTCCTATGTGCATCCAGGCTTGAGCTTGGTCGATTGAGTTTGAGGGCAGTTATGTCATCACAGGTGTTATTGACAGTGGCAGAAATGGTATTTTCACCAACAGGATTCATCGTCTACTACATATACATAAAAAATCTTTCTTCTTCTGGAAGGGACACTCCAGGGGAGTTTTCGCTGTCAAAAGTTGCTACAGGATGCTGGAGTATATGGCCTTTGCAAAATATCTCATTCAATCTGGAGTCTTTTAAGGTCTCTTGCTTCTCGTGGATTGTGGCTAGGGAGGCATGTCTCGCGCAAACCAACCTCCAAGAAATGAAGTCCATATAATTCTACAATAACGACTACACCTCAATCCCAAACAAGTGGGGATTGCCTATACAATTTTGCATTACAATGACGTTATTGTTTATATAGATTCAATCAGGACAAAAGAACACATACTGTCATAACAGTTGCATCAGCTAGTGCATTATTCTGTTCCTCGACAGGATATTCTACTCCAAAGCCTTCAAGAAACCCTGCTTGCTTTAGGATCCAATCCTCTGTCATAATCTTACCGGAGAACGAAAAATGCCCTCCCAGAATAAGGAGTGCTTTGCAACATATTTCTCTGCTCCTTTCATCTGATAAGCTTCTTTCTAAGGCCAAAGTCATAGCATCAACAGCATCATCTCTATATGTGTTGGGCATTTCTATGTCTGCCTGTAAATTCAAATCCTGTCATAATCTTACACGAAATGACAGACTTTAAACAGTATGCATGCCTATTAAACAAGTAAAAAAAGATATAACAACCCCCCCAATCACTAACTTAGTTGATATCAGCTATATGATACTCGGTGCAAGCATTCCCCGGCCCCCCTCCTCATCAATGGACTCTAGACGTATACGAAGAAGTGTGGTTCATTCGAGAAATTCCTACCTCTCCATCTATCTGTGAGATGTTTGGATTTTTCAAAACTCCACGGACATGCAGAAGAGAAATGATATCCCCAGTCAGAAGTCAGACCAAGACAGAACATTTAATTGTTAACATAGCAATTAAGGTGAAGCAAAGTCAGGAAGTACACATCACTTTATGACAAACAAATCCATTTTGCAAGTTTGTTATTACCGGGAATTCCTACGAAAGGATCAGACCATCGATGTATATAATACTTCTCAATCTAGATGCTATATATTTGGTTCTCATCCTTCAGAGAGTACGAGTGTAACAAGAGCATCACTCGGAAGAATTTCATCACGTGGCTATTCAAAACGAATTATCATCTATATTTTTATTAGCTTTGTTCGAACAATTAGCAGACCAATACTGGTAAATAATTTGTTTTTTCAAACAACAACAATAACATACCCAATGGAATCCCACAAGTGGCCTATGGGAAGGGAAAAATGTACCCAGACCTTACCGCTATCTCATAGAGATAGAGAGATTGTTTCCGAGAAATCCTCATCTCAATTGAAAGAAATAATCTCTAAAACTAGTGATTCGTCAAATCTCATGTTTGTCCCTATATGGACCTAATGTAATTATAAGAACAATAATTAAGACACAAGAAGTTAAAAGAAACTTCATAGGAGAAAAGCAGTACAGTGGAAGAACATGAAAAAGTTCATGAACTTTCTTTAGAGAAATCTTCAAATTTGAAACCTACCAGAAGATCGAAGTGCAAGAGCAGCACAGCAACCATGATTTTCTGTTCACATGGACAGTCCTGGAGATACGTCTGCAAATCATGCATTGCTTTGACTATGTTATATTTATGAAGGCCTTTTAGGAAGAGCTTGGCATTTTTTCTCCTGAAACATGGGAGTGCGACACAGAGTTAATGTAACTAAAGCAATTCAATATCATTACCCCCTAAGACTGTATCGTAATCCAGCAAATATGGAGTATTTCAATATCTTAATTGCAAAACAAGCATCATCTATATATACAAAGGGCATCCTGGTGCACGAAGCATACCATGCTCAGGCAGAGTTCATGGAAGGATGCACCTGAGCCTACCTGACACAGACATCAGTGGAATACTTATTCCACTGCTCGAACCCGAGATTTGGCTTCATCTGTATACATGAATCAAATAGTCTAATATTCAATTCCCGGAAAGGAAGTAACAGCTTTCTCTCAAACTGTATATAGTGTCTACATTTTTACTTGTGCTATTGCAAAAAGAAACCTTAAGAGTATTTGAAAATATCAAGTACCTGTTAAGGCATATGAGTTCAGTCAGGAGTAAAAAGGCATTTCTCCTCGATTCCAACTCTTCTTTCTGAAGAAGATTAAGAAGACACATCTTATCCACATTTGTAGCAACTACATTTCTGCAATTAGTGTCAGCTTCAATGCAAGAGCAAAGTAATCCGCAAACACATATCTTCTCCCTTGTGTTTCCACAATTAAGTCTCTTGATGAGAAACTGTAAGCTTCCAAGGGATAGAAGCTGCACCAAGGCTGTTTTTCTTTCATCTTGATTTAAAGTAATAAGTAGTTGTTCCAATACGGGAACAGCTATTTCGTTCTTCAACCAACCATGTCCCTCGGAATTGCCAGCTACCTTAGAGAAATAAGTCAGAAGCTGCCTCCAATGTTCTGACTTCCAATTGGTGATGAGACGCTTCAAAATGAAGTTAGTATGGGGTACATTTTGAAACTCTAGCAACCTTCGTGTCACTGGGCATGTTCTGTTTCCTTTAGAAAACCAGCTTGTAATAGATTCTCTCTCAAAAGTTTGGCCAGTCTGAAGGGTAACCGGATCTTCAAAAAGAAGTCCAGTCAACGGGCAGATAAATTCCTGTGGGATGTTTGTGGAAGGTCTTCCCACATAATCGACTCCTACACATTTTCAAAGCATCATTTTAAGCAATCAATGACTTACTCAACATAAAGGGAAGTAGGGACGCTTTCAAAGATAACTTTCCGCTACCTTGAGCAGGAAGCACTACCTCCTCGGTCTCCTTCTCAAAAGCTGCTTTTGTTATCCTGTTGAATATGAACTCGGTCAGACTTGCAGGTGCAAATGAATCCAGCATGTTGGTCTTTAATGGAGTTGCTTCCTTCATATCAGAGTTTCCAAATATTTCCATATAAATTTTTTCTTCAAGAGAATCTGCTCCAAATACCCCCGCTGCATCCGAAGAGGTTGATGCACCATACTACAGATCAGAACGGCCCCGGAGTGTAACTCGTCTAATGTAATACAAAATCAATAACAATGTTTGGCAAGCATAGATCCTAACTCACTAGATTTAGAGCTGCACAGAGTACTACTTCATGATTTGACAGCTTTTATTTACTTTCCTCATCATAATTTCACTATTTAAAAAGTACCATCTATCTGCATGTTTTAATTTAGTAACACCAACAACAAAAGAAAAGGCACATTTGTTCAACTCTGTAAAGTTTATCAACAGTGTTGCCAAAGGCGAAAAGCTTTAACCTATAGGTCTATTGAGGCTTTAAGCGCCAGTACTGCTCGAGTCAAGTAGGACTCATGGGCAATGAGGCGCATGCCTTAATGCCTTGCATGCACTGCAACATGGCTTAAGCAAGGTGAAGCGCCCTCCCTGACCTTTTTCTGATCTTTGGGGCATAAAAGTGACTTAAATGAGCCTTTGACAAGACCGCTTATCATCCATTTCAAGATAAATGGTACTGTCATTGTGACTTGGAAAGAGCTAAAGTTATGAAGCATTTAAGAATAACACCAACAACTGAAGGAACAACGACATGAGAGGTAACTGAAACTTAAAAGCATCCACAAAAGTACAAGTTGTTTTACAAAATGGAATTTGAAGAATCCTAGGGTACGTTGGAATACAGGAGCTAAGGTATCGACATCATTCAAACAGACACCTATTTATGGGCCATGGGAGAATTTCATTTGCTTCAAATCTCATCGGCCGAAATGTGGCAGAAACTTAGCCAGGATGTTAACCAACAATTTACACATACTGATCCAAGTTCTTTGAAGTTATGTATTCAACACTTACCGAATCAACTGTAGCACCAAGCTCCACATCTTTATCTATACACTTAATCATTTCGGCGGAGTATGTCAATGCTGCCAGATTTTCAGCAAAACTCGCAGGCCTCCTCACACTAATTTCATAGCTTTCTTCCTGGAACTCTTCTGATTCAACTCCTAGTTTATGTGCGCGACGGAATACTTCATCATACAACTTTTTGCTGACAACCGGCTGAGGTGAGAAACCGCCAACGCCACTACTTAAGCAGGATGAGTTGCTAAAGGAACCTTCACGCACAACAGATATTGAAGGAATTTGAATAGAAGGAACTAAAGGAATCTCAGCCCCTTCGGTTAGCCAATCCTTGTAGTAAACTGCAAAGTGATGAGTACTTTTGTCCAGATTTTCATTGTACAATTTGTCAAGAAGCTTCAGCTTCCTTGACTTATTACGTAGATCACCACGAAAATTAGCTTCTGAATCATACCAGACCTTCAAATGTGAAAGCTGAGGAAGAAACAAGCGATCCCACAAATCAGGCAACAGACTAGTCCTTGCTTGATAGGGTGAATCACAGAAAACTTGCAGGAGGTGCTTTGCAGCAATACGGTCCTTCTTCTGTATCTTATATATAACACTGAGATACAGATGAGCACAAGCTGCCAATTTAGAATTGGGAATTCCAGACGTAAATCGATCCCGTAACTCGTCTGAATTCAACCCTGTGATTACACTAAGCTGCAGTGAGGCTTTCTTAAGCTCTTTCTCATTTGCACAATCCTCAGCAGCTCTTTCTACTGTTTCTATAGCTTGTTCTAGAGTGGCTATGATCTTGCTTTCAGTAGTCAGACCTTCTTCAAATCCGATAAAATTTAACGAAGCGAAACTATTGTGGCGAAGTGAGGTCCTGAAATCCTCATCTAGGAGAAAATGTTTTATATGCCCACTCAAGATAGAGATTACAGCCTGAATAGCAACTTCATCAAGAGCGGGAATAGCTGCAGGCTCAATCTCAGCCTGCCTTAGGCTTGTAGTTGCATCGTCACTTTTGTTGGTTACTGAACTTCTAGTTGATCTGCTGTATGATGTCTCATGTTGTTCCATATGTTTCCGATAACCATCTCTAAAGCTTGGATGTTCTGCAATCGTTTTGCTAGATTTATTGAGACATTTTGTTGTAGCTTGTGTATCTTTTCCAAAGGATTGCCTCTTTGATTCTGCTTCCTCAGCACTTCTGGTAGAAGACCTACCTTCACCACTCTCATTTCTGTAAGTTCGATTTGAGTATATACGGTTGTATCTCGAATCATTGTGCTCTGTGACCCCAACTATCTCGTTGCTTTGAGAAGCCTCAGCAGATAGAAACTCATCAAAAGAACTAATGCTTATTCTCTTAACATCCGATAACAGATCGCAAGAGCCCATTCTGTGCTTACTTTCCAAGTCACGCCAGGGGATATCAGATTTTGCCCTCTCCGTCTTTTTTGTGCCTGATGAAGCAACATAGTTATGAGGATCTTGAAGTCGGTAAATAGGACCACTTCTTGCCTTTGTTCGCGATGAAGCTCTACGCATCGTTTTTGACATCCTCCTATCGAATCCTTCCTTTGCGAGGAGGTCTTCCAGTGACATTGCCATCTTCTCTCAGATTAGAATATCAGACTACCTGAACGAGAGCCAAGAAAAGAGATTGTTCAATGCCAAATAATATCAAAAGTGTTGATTCTACAACAACAATACTCTGTGGCTCCCAAAAAAAGAAGAAACAAATACATCACAAACAACTATTACTACCACGTCTCGAATTCAGTCTCCCATAAAGTAACGCACATCCAAAAAACATAGGGTGAATGAAAACTGCAAATCATAATACATTATTAACTTGCTAGGTGTTTCAGTGTACCTACTCTCTAGTTTCAGATCAAATAATTCATCAAAAAGGGGTAATGAAAGGAAATCCGAACCTTATATTTGAATAAAAACTAAGTTTCACAAAACGAGCATTGAACACCTTAATAAGTGCTCCACCAAAAGGGATCAAAATCAGATGAACCTGCAAATATTAGAGCATTGAAAACGTCAACTTCATCGTTCTTTCCATCAAAAACCAATTTTCCAAAGTAAATGTTCTAATTGTGCAACCTACCAACCAAGTACAAAAAAGAAAGTCCTCAAGAAACATAAACATGAGCAAACCACAAACAGAGGTGGATCTACAGTATTATTTGTCGGTTCACGTGAACTCAATAGTTTTTACACGAACCTTGTATGTGTATTAAAAATTCCACTAAATAACTATAAATATTTTAATGTGAACCCAGTTACTGTTGAATATTAACTTGAGGTTGTTGTAGAAATCGATAAACTTCAATCACGATCGGAGACGTATCTTGAGCTTGTTTTATCTTCTACCAAGATAACCCATAAAGCCAAACCTAAAAGAAAAGGCACACAACACCTCATCAAGAACAAATTATTTTCTTTGATCTTCATAGATGAAATTGGGAGAAGGAAAACATTGAAATGTCAAATACATCTATGTTCTAACAAATTCCAAAATCTAAAGTGAATATCTCCAATTATACAACATACCTTCCAAGAACAAAAAGGGCATTGCCAAGAAACACAAATATGAGGAAAAATTGAAGTACGACTGCAAAAAAGGAAGTACCTTTCAACTTGTTTTATGCTCCAACAAGACGAACCACAAATCAAACAAGAAAAATACATGAAACTCACCAAGAACCAACGATTTTCTTGATCTTCATAGATGAAATTTGGATAGAAAAAAACTTTAATGTAAAATCATCTCTTCTAACCAAAACCCAATATTCCTAAGTCAATACTCCAACTATACAATGCACCCAAGTGGATGGCCTAGTGGTCAATAAAGTGAGTTGAGAACCTCAGATTCAATTCCCAATGGACACAAATATGATAGGTGGTGATTTCTTCTCGTTTGTCCATGTTTTGGTGGACAGAATTATACAATATCTATGTTAACGAAAGGTGGTGGGTGCCTGATGGAATTAGTCGAGGTAAGGACAAGCTGGACTAGACACTACAATTATCAAAAACTCCAACTAAGCAACATGCCCTCCAAGAACAAAAAGGACATAATCAAGAGACACAACTATGAACAACTACGAAAAAGGCAGTACCTTTCAGCTGGTTTTATCTTCCACCCCATAAACCAAACAACAAAAATACATAAAACCCACCAACAACATGATCAAGAAACACCAATATGATCAAAAACTTATAGAACAACAGTGAAAAAGGAAGTAACTTTCAGCTTGTTTTATCTTCCACAACATGAACCAGACAACAAAAATACATAAAACCCACCAAGAACATAATCAAGAAACAAAAATATGATAAACAAAGTCAAGACCGGTGCACTAAAGCTCCCTCTGTGTGTGCAGGGTTTAGGGAAGCTCCCGCTATCTGCCGGTGACTGTTTTTGCGGGTGACTGTTTTCGAGGCTTGAACCGTGACCTCTTGGTCACAAATATGATCAAACTTTAAAAGAACTATGAAAAAGGAAGCAACTTTCAGCTTATTTTATCTTCCACCCCATGAACCAAACAACAAAAATACATAAACCCCAACAACAACATAATCAAGAAACACAAATATGAGCAAAAACTTAAAAAGCAACTGTGAAAAAAGGAAGTAACTTTCAGCTTATTTTACCTTCCACCCCACAGACCAAACAACAAAAATACATAAAACACACCAAGAGCATAACCAAGAATCACAAACCTTAAAGAGAAACTGAGAAAAAGGAAGTACCTTTCAGCCTTTTTATGTTCCATCAAGAAACCCCATAAACCAAACAAGGAAAAAAACATAAACCGCACCAAGAATCACTAATTTTCTTTGTTTTTTCTGGATTGGAAACTTGGATTTTGGCATACAAACAAAGGGGAATAGAATTTTCCCATAGAAATACTGAGATGCCATTTGTTGGGTTAATAAACAGATGAACAGAAAGTTGTTGAAGGTTACACTAGGCAGCAAATGGAGAGAAATAGACAGAAGACAAATAGAAACTGACAAATACAATTTGCTTGTTACTGTCAATTTCAAGCTTCAGGCCACAAGGTACAACAATATTAGCTCTTTGTACTACACCTATGAAGCAAATATTTAACTTAAAATATATTGATTGAAGTATAAAATAAGGCTTCGTGTGGATGAAGCTAGATTTGTTTATTTGTTTAGGCAGGCCAAAAGCTTGAACCTTTTCAACAGCCTGCTGCCTCCATTGCTTAAAAATATTGTCAGACATGTTAATAAAGTCTCATATTTATGATCGATAAATAGAAATACTTATAAGGTGCTCAATTATATTTATGATGTGACAAATAAGAAAAAATATATCGATTCTATCCAAAACGAACAATACACAAAGCTCGAAAACTTGAGTTGGTGATATTTAGAAATGTACAAATTCCAAGTTATTCAACTTGTGTTGCAGATGACTCTGTTTCACTAGCACTAGAACATGAGTCATTCAAACATGTTGAAAAATGTTATTCTTATGTTGTTGCTTTGGGGTTATGAAATTCATAGCTTTTGAGGAGGAATCTTAAAAACATTTGAAAAGTAATACACGGCATTTATTAAATTCATATATCATTTACAAGTGCAATCTAGAGACGGTAATGTACGCATGTCTTACCACTATCTTATAGAAATAGAGAGATTGTTTTCAGTAGATCCTCAACGTAAAAATATAAACCCCCAAAGCAAAAAATACTAAATACAAAAATGACTATACTGAAAAGTAATTGAAAACTCATAAATACAATATGAATTGCAAAATAAATGATAGGACTAATCTTACGATTTTACTATATCACAAGAAAAGACAACATCATACTCTTACTAGGTCTACTAGTTTTCTATCCTAATATGCAACTTCTATTATTTTCTACCTAAGGTCATGTTCTCGGTGATTCACATCGTCATAATCTGTCTAATCACTTCTTCTCAATATTTTTTTGATCTATCTCTATCCCTCCGCGTAACCTCTACCTCCAACTTTTCACACTTCCTAATAAGAGCGTTGACACTTCCTCATAGTCTCCCTTTTCTGATCTTATCTGCCATACCACTCTTAACTTCTCCTAATTAATCTCATTTACTTGAGCTCTTACACTTCTCCTTATTTTTATTAATAATTTTATTCGACACGAATTCGAATTAGTAAGGTGGTACCTCAATTTTGTGTAATGAATGCCTAGAGAAAGAAAATACTCCTTGTCTCTTTTTCTTCTGGCAATGGGCCAGACTTAAATTAAAGGAACAAGTGCACATGGCACTTGTAGTCAATAAAAAATTACATCCAATAATTTTAAAATTAGGTGATCTTAATTTTTTTTAAATCTTTTATTTATCTTATGGAAAAATCTTCAAAAAATCAAAATTCATTATACTTGAAAATTTATCCATGGAGTAAGTGAGGTAATTTTTTTTTTAAAATCATGTACATTCAAAATTATTCTCGTAAATTATTTAATTTAAATTACATGAATCTAAATTTTAATATTGAGATCACAAAATTACTGATAATCGAGCCTAACTTCAATTCCATAGATTTTCAAATTATTAATTAATTTTTTTAAGTTTGATTTTTCGAATGTTTATACTTATTTTATCTGATGCAATAGGTGCACATATAATTCAAAAACACGTTAAAAATTCTTTATTTTGTAAACACTTATTTTATTTTTAGTATCTAATTTAGAACCTTTTGTACATGTGCTCATAAGTGATATAAACGCAATCGCTTGGTCACACATACTATTAATATCTTCACACAGAGAGAAAACGTGCACATTTTTGCTCTAAAACTACACATAAGCATATGAGATGAGGTTTCCCAGGAAATAACCTTTCTACTTCTACGAGGTAGTGGTAAGATTTGCGTACATTCTATCTTTCTCATACCCCACTTTTGAAATTTTACTGAATATGTTATTATTGTTATAACTACATACAATGCATATATATAATTAAAATTAAATATTATATTTAATTTATTACATTTAAAGGTAAAAAAAAATATACATGAACTAACACAATATATTTTGCTACATTTTAAAAATAATTAAAAAATAACTATATATTAGAAAAATGGACCTTAAATAAAAATTTTGAAATATACTATAGGGAGTTGTCCTTAAGTTAGAATTAAATATTGTACTTTTTTAAGCCCCACAATATAACATGCATAAAAAGCACCTTGAAAAATAAAAACAAACCGACAATTATGCCAAGATCTAACACTTAAATGACTAAATTACCCCCATACTTATCATACATTTACATCAATATCCAAAAGAAATACTAATTAATTTTTTTTACATTAAATTATTTTATATTTAATAGAAGTTGTTTGGACATAAATATGATTAAAAAATAATTTTACATAAATATTTATTTATTAAATTGACTTGTCTTTTAAACTTTGAGTTTCCAACTACGGGTTGAAAATATATTTTAAGTATGGATTTCAATTTTTTGTTTGTAAAATTATAATTTTATTTTTTTTATATTGAAATATTATCTTAACTTTTCAGATATTTTTTTTATCGACTTAATTTCAAATATGTTTTTTATTTTAAATCTCAATTATTTGGATTTCTTAAAACATATTTAAGTCTATCTTTTAATTTTTCGCCGGTGAAATCTTAACTATTTCGATAAAAATCATGTTTGTTGTCCACAGATTGTGACTGGATAGTAGCATTTTTTCATCTTCAATTGTAAATTTTGTGTTCAAGTCTTAAGAATTAAGTCACCTTAGACAGAGAATTCTCTAATATTCCAATTAAGAAAATTAAGTTCTTTCGGACGTAAATTCGGACTAATCAATTTCTAAACGAATAACTAACACCAAATAATAAATTATATTTACACTTGTCAATTGCTATCAATAAACAGTTAGCATAAGATAAAAATTATAAGTAATCCATGCAAACGATTGTGACATTTTGGTTAAACATCATTTTCTAAAAGTTATAGTAGAGTATAGCTATCGATCAATTATCCACTAAAGATATTCAATTAAGATTTTACTAAAAAACTCAAAATTATCCTGTTAACCATGTGATTAAAGTTTGGTTGTATATCCTAATATTGATTAAGACATTTCAACCAATACTATTAGTAGTCAAAATATATTTGATGAACTAATAATTTGCAAAACACTTTAATTTCTAAATTGAAAATAAATACAATGACTTAGGAGGTGCAGAGAAGGAGCATCGATGCTCCTGTTAGGAGGTGCGAGAGGTTAGTGATGGGAGCTACTCGGAGGGGTAGAGATAAATCGAAGAATTACTAGGGGGAGGTGATCAGACAGGACATAGCGAAACTCAACCTCACTGAGGACATGACCTTTGATAGAAAGGAGTGGATTAGAGTAGCAGGCTAAGTTATTCTTCTTCGTCTTCTTCCTATTATTATTAGTATTTATACTATATTTACTATTACTATTCCTTTTTTTCTTCATTGCCTGGCTGATATGTGTTAGTTTATCATATTTACATACTGTCATGTGCTATTCACTGCTAGTCGCATTTGTTGTCTCCTTCCCTTTACTTATATTTCTTTTGTTATATCTAGTTATTTGTGCTTATGGGTTTTGAGCCGAGGATTTTAAAAAAAAGTCTCTCTACTTCTATGAGGTAACGGTAAGATCTGCGTATAATCTATCCTCT
>JAOTQJ010000111.1:3186940-3210472 GCA_025642045.1 Solanum sejunctum
TGGGGGACTTCTCTTTGCACTAGTTGTACCCTACATATGTTTCTTTTTCTCCTAAAACTTATGCATGCATATGAAAAATTCAATAACCTATGAATATTTACATTTCACAGGCAGGAAAGACTCCCCTTGATATCAGTCTTTGTTATGGCAAAGACTTCAAGTCCTATGATCTGGCCAAGTTATTGAAGGTTGTTCCTGCTAACAGAGAGCTGTGATTGGGCTGCTGCATTTTATGCGGAGGAAGATCAGAGCCACAGATATTGACATTGACATCTCAACGTATACAAGCGAATTCTTCTGCATTTTTGCTTCCAGCAAAGAAGAGAACTATCAATTCTAGTCGGAGAGAAGTTCATGAACGTGTTCAGGCCGAAAATTGGACATTGAACTGTAAAATATTTGTGCAATTGAGCAGTCAGTCTTGTGACAGATTTGTAAAGAAAAAAAGAAGCTATTTTCTTATGATATACATGTCCCAGTGCTGATTTTAGCACATTATATTCTGCAAGTAAGGTGAATTGGGAAGTCATGGATTCTCCATTACTTTTATGACATAACCTTAACCCTAGCTTGTGGGATTGTGGCCAAGTTGTTTTTCTGAAAGACCCTTGACTCGAGCGAAACAAATTGAAGTAGTGACGAAAAGGAAAAAGAAAGGAAAAAGAATATTGAAGGCTGTTATTCTATACAAACAACATACACAGTGTAGAGTAAAATGTCTTACCACTATCTTATAAAGATAGAGAGATTATTACCGGAAAACCCTCGTCTTAAGAATTAAATCTCATAAGCAAAAAATACTAGATATAAAAAAAAAAAGGAAGAACAAAAAAGAGCAACGACTAATAACAAAAAACAAATGACAGAATGTAAATAGAACTATTCCTACTACCTTTTTCCGAAAGTCTGAAATAAGTTTTGTACACATGGAATGTGACAACTCAGATATGGCTGTAGCAATCATATCGAAGTTATTTTTAACACAAGTAGTTTTCGATAAATAGGTTACACAGGTTACAGTAAGTACTGCAATCACAGTTATCTCATCAGACACAGCCTCTAGGCATTTTACTGACTGTGATGTGCTAGACACATCGTTTGATCAGCGCTTTAAATAGATGGAGGTTTACTACGAGTACATGAACATCTAAAACAAGGCACTAGCTGATTCTAAGGAACAGGTCAATCTCCGCTTGCACAACCTTTACAGCCACAATGGACACATTCTATAACCTTCTCCTCCCTTAGATGCTGTGGAACTCGGCAGACACAGGTGGTTTGAAAGTTGTGATCCCGTGGTTGCATGCACCTCAAACAGCAGAGACGTTCATAACCAGGCTGTAATTCAGACACAAAACAATGAGAATTGACAACAAAGTCAACTGCGCCAATGCCACCCCAACTCCCTTACAAACCCCCACCCCCCACACAGGAGAAAAGTACTCCATTTCAATTTGTTTGTCTTTACGTTTTAGCCCGTTCAAAAAAGAAGAGTCATGTTCCTTCTTTGACAACTCGTTAATTTTTAACTTTCTACATGGCATGTTCAGAACCACAAAGATTAAAGGACATTTAGGTACATTCTAACATATTTTTATTTAAGACCACAAGATTTAAAAGTCTCCTTTACTTTCTTAAAGTCAATGTCAAAGTCAAAATCAGACAAACAAAATTGAGACGGAGGGAAGAGTCGATATAGAAATACATTTAGAAAGAAGAGATACACATTGCCATATAATACATCAACACGAGTTACCCACAAATGAAAAAAGAGTCACCCACAAATGAAAAAGGGATAGTTCATGCCAATGCACTTAAAAAGAAAAGTCGCACACAAAAGCTGTGGCAGAGAGGATGAAGTATCAATATACCTTTTTCCATTTCGCAATCAAATTTCGATCAGCATATCCTTGATCCATGCAGAACTCGTATAATTCCTTGGAGATCTCTTTTCTCCTGTGATAGAGATCAAAAATATACCGGCTCTTCTGATGGGCAATTTTGAAAATAGGCCACAAAGCCTCACATTTTCTTTTGCCATCATGAGGATCATTCTCAGCTGTACCAGCAGTCAAACAACAATAAAATTCCACAATATTGACGTTAGGAGATGAACATCATTTTGACGACACAAAAAACAACACACTAGAATAGATTTTATTAATTAAAGTGACAATACCTTCCCTCATTTTTGCTTGCAGTTCACTAAGAGTAGGTTCAATTAACTCCCATCCCTCTGGATATTTGACACGGTTTGTTTTTACTTTAGGCATGACCTTAGCTGCACCAAACACAATAGAAATGTAAAACTTACTATGACTTCAACGGAAGCAAATGCATGTAATTGTTGAAGCATACTGACAAATTATCCTACTTTTGACTTCATTCAGCGAAACGCAACCAATAATTTTGGTAATATACGATGATAGCAAAATTCAGTTCCAAAGCACCATTTGACCAACAAAGCCCAAACTGAAATTCTTATGGGATCATGAAACACTACTCGATTCATGATCTAGTAAATTACATGAGCAGGCTTTTATGCTCGGTATCATCTTTAAATTTCAGGGCCAGTCATGCTGAATTATGTGTTACAACAACAACAACAACAACAACAACATACCCAGTGATATCCCACAAGTGGGGAATTATGTGTTACAAATTCAAGAAAATTACAATTGAAGCAGAACTTGTTCCCAACAGGAAAGAAGAAACATGTGCTCATGATTGCAGCCGACATGATAGAAGAAATACGTGTTAGCTGATATATGTTTCAGTTTTTCTTTTGTTTCTTTCCTTGTTACCAAATACACAGAGCAAAGAGAGTTAACAACTGAATAAGGAGTATAACCGAAAACTTCTGTGAACTGTAAGTCATCAGTAATAATTAACACGACAATAAGTCTGAGTAAAGATAATAAGTTTTGTTTCTAATGATATCCCTAGATTTGCTAACAAGATTAAAAAAACTTTACCAATCAAAAGAATAAGATAAATAAACATACTTCACAAAAATATAACGATGATACTATACCTTTTGGATTTATCCACATATCAGCAATATTGCAAAGTAAATAGGTCATAATAGGAATTTTAACCATAGTGCCAACAACAATAGACCCAATGTAACCCCTGTGGGGTCCGGGGATGATAGGATACACCCTACCCTTGTGGGATAAAGAGGTTGTTTGCGATAGACTCTTAGCTCAAAAGAGAAGTATCCAGGACAATGAGAAAACAAAATAGCAAAAAACACGCATAGCAACATGTAGTAATATACATTGAAGAATAAGAATAATTAAATAGTACTACCAAAAAGGAGAGGAGGCGGCTAGCCCCCTACCTATCCCACAAATTAGAAACAGTGACGTTAACACAAATTAGCATGTCATGTTAACAATGTTGAGTGTAGAAGAACCTAGCAGCCCAACTGGCATCAGAGCAGCTACTCTGAAAAGGTTAAAAAGACACCAACTCGGGATTGGAAGAACAAGAACCCCAACGTAAAAATGTGATACTAAACTAAAGGGCTTCACCGCTTCAGTAAGTTTAGCTTAATTTAGGGTTTGGGCACCCCAACTTGGGCGTCAAATGTGTGAGGATAGGGAATTTGGTTGGACTAATAGAATTTTAAAAAAATAAAGACTAGCCTTAAGGAGCTCAGCAAAAGCTCTTTGTAAACTTTGGTTAAAAACCAACCAGAAAACCAAACGCTTAACAGTGACAGCTAAACTGAAATACCAAAAAGAAAAATTTACAAACAAAATTGACCATGTATCTCTAATCTCCTAATCTTTTCATGTTTCTCATCCATCACTTGTCATTGTCTCCATCGCTTATAATCCAATATTGTTTCCACTTCTCTAACTTATTTATTTATTTAGGCTCATTTCTGGTTCGTATTGCCACAGTTATGATGTCAAACGTCAATTGTAGAAGCACGAATATGGCTCAAATAATGAAATATAAAGACTGCAAATATGGCATCAAAATAATGAAATATGAAGACAGTGGTGATATATATTTTGTCTCAACTTTTGACTCACAATGCATTTACTTTTGGGATAGCTATTCAATATTTAGAATACATGCCATTTAGATTTAGTTCTTTTTAAATGGTTTTTCTTATTTAGATCATCAAATATGCAGCACCGTGCCTTTTGGATTTGTTGTTTCATTAGAAACTTGTACAATATATAGGATTACTCTTTACTTGCACCAAGGAAGACTGAAAATAAAGTTTATGCACCCAAGGGTGTGACCTAGTGGTTCATGAAGTGACTAAGAACCAAAAGGTATCATTTTCAAATTCCGCCAGAGACAAAAGTACAATGTGATTTCTTCCCATCAATCCTAGCATGGGTGGATAGAGTTACCTAGTACTCGTGCCTAGTAGGAGGTAGTAGGTATCCCAAAAAATTGATTGAGGTGCACACAAGTTGGCCCGGTATATAAGAATAGGACTATAGTTCAGATATTGATTGCATTAGTTTTCATTAATCCAAGATAGGCAGCACAATATTAGGGTCAATCACTCTTGAGCTTAGTACAGTTAAGTCGAGCCACGCCAAGCTTGCAAGTGTTTGGCCCCTTTAAAAGGTCAAACACATTTGCAATAACAACACCCATAAGTGGGATTCATTGAGGGTGCAGTGTACAAAGACGACTGATATAAAAAAGCAAAAAAGCACAAAAACCTCTACGGTTGATTGGTATTTTAAGCGCGAAGTGCATCAAAAGCTTTGGCTTTATTGGAAAAAAGCAGAAAAAAGTATATATGTTTAGTCCAAGACTAATAACTATAAGCATGAATGACAAACATATGAGCAAAAAAGTGGACTTGTTTACACACACACAAAAAAAGTGAAATACCAAGCAAGCAAACCACTCGATACGTTTTGAGCCCTCACATCAAGGGGGCTTGTGCATTTTTCACATTGACCACAAACATGACTATTTGTGCCTTTTTCACTCCAGTCCTAAATGATTTATCTCTTAAAAAAATTTAGGGTTTCTCACCATGTTGCATCAGTAACATAATCATGCCTAAAATCTCATAAACCAAATTATACACCAAATTGGCAATCTATGAAATTGCAATTCACTTTTTCACTATAATCGAAATGTAGCAAATAAAATTTTACTTCCGAATTTCAGAAAATTTAAACTACAACAATATTCTCAAATTCAGCAAACATTGTGAGGTAACCGAATACAAAAGCAAGGGCGGCTCAAATTCGAAGCTCAAATAGAAAAACATATACATTGGATCAAACAAAGAACGAAAGCACTGAGAAGAAGAGTGAAGATGAAGGAGATACATACATAAAAAGAGCCGACCCGATTTGATGTAAAATGGAAATTGTGAAACCGATAACACACTTGGAAACAACCAAATGCCCTACCCTACAATATAAAATAATATGTATTTATTGTTACTATTAATAAAAAAAAAAAAGTTTCATAAGTAATCTACATTTGAAACTTAATATAATTAAATAATTATATTTTATATAATTACATGATATAATCTCAACTGTGTGATCTAGAGAGAAGGAGAGAGACAAGCGAGATCGAGAGAGGGAGGAGAAAGACGAATTGTATATGTATATTCGTCGAATTGTATGTGTATATATGATAAATAATTATATATTTGTAATTAATATAAATACATATTTGTATATCTGGCAAGCGAGATTGAGAGGAGGGAGAAGAGAGGTGAATGAGATCAAGAGAATGAGGAGAAAGGCGAGCGAGAGTGGAGAATTATATATGTATATCTGTCAAAATAATTATATATATGTGACTATTATATATTTGTAATAGAATATCTACAAGAAATTGCAGAGAGAGAGAGAGAGAGGAGAGGCGAGAGAGAGGAAGAGAGGACAGGAAAAATAGTAACAAAATCCTAATTATAGCAACAAAATTCTAACTATAGCTATAAATTGTATTTTGTTAAAATATAGTAGTATAATATAAATATATATCATATGTTTGTGTAATTATGTTATTTTTCAAAAAAAAAAATACTCCTTTGGCCCATTTTAGTTATTAAGTTATTTTTCGAATGTCAATAAATACATGTTCAAATATTAGTCAATGTTTATACAATTTGATTTTAGAAATAAAAGTTATGACAACTAAAATGAGATAGATGGAATAACAATTTATTGGTTATCTCTTATGAATACTTTATATTTCTTATTTTTGGTTAATTCATTTTAATTTGAATTAATCAAATTTAAATATTGATTTTGTTATCGTAACTTTGAATGTCTTTTAAAAGTAACAATCACTATAATATTGATTTTTGTAATTAAAAGTAATATGGAATATTATATAAATTAAAAGATAATGCTCTAATTGGATATTCAATCAAGTGAAGTCTTAAATTTTTAAATACTTCTAGAGAAGTTTTTGATAATTTCTATAACAATTGATTATGTTGAAAAAGTTTTAGAAATAATAATCAATAAAAGAGATTTAAACAATTATGTTATTACATAACGTACAATAATTTATATATGTCTATTCTTGTTTTACAAAATAGTTTTAGAAATAATAATTAATAATAGAGATTTAAACAATTATGTTGCTACATAACGTATAACAATTTATATATATCTATTCTTATTTACAAAATATCACAAGAAATGTTATATCAATTCAAAAAATATTAGTAAATAAAATATATAAAAAATTAAATAAATGTAATACTTTTTTAAAAAAAATATTGACTTTAGGTTACACATGTTATTGAGTCGTGTACAAAAAATGCATATTAAGATAATTTTATAATTGTCAAAGGTGTAAGCAAAAATCAATCAAACAAGAAACCAAATATCAATCAAACATGATGAGGAAATACCAGAAAGATTCTCAGAGTAGTAGGCGAATAGGAAATATCAGAGAAATTCTCAATTCAATTGCTTGATTTGGGGTTTTGGTGTTTAGTGTAAATTAGTGTTATTATACATGTCAATTCATTTTTTTTTATTATAATTTAAAATTAAAATTATTATAATTAATAACTTAAATAAACAATACTAAATGTAGTAGTTTCCACAAATATTTAAGGATCATTTGATAGAATATATAAGATTAATGTTAAACAAAATATATATATAATATTTTCATTAGTGATGTATGTATTACCTATATTTGTATTAGTTATACATACAATGTTTTTTTGCATTGTTTGATTTGATGCATTAAAAATAACATCCATTGCATAAAAATTTTATTTACAAAATATTCTCCATAATTACAATGGAAAAGATGTGAAAAGAATTTTGAAGGACAATTATATCTTTAATCATGCTAATGCATGCATTAAAATCAGTGCATTACTAATATTTAGTAATACTAATACAAAATAGAGTGTTAAACTAATGTTCTACATAGCATAAAAAAGTATACCAAATAAGATATTACTTATTAATATATCAAATTAATACATGCATTATTTTTATTAATACACAGTACCAAACGACCTCTTACTATTATATATATATTTTTTAATTTATTATATATTTTAAAGTAAAATTATTATAACTAATGACTTAAAATACAAAAAACTTATATTTAAAAAATTTACGTCTAATTAAATTATACTCCTATCGTATATTTTTAAAATTTGGTGTTTAGTCGAACAAGTATTATAGTAGTACTACTCTAATATTTAAGACCCGTTTGTTTCGTCAACGGTCCAAAATGCGTCGAAAAATGAAGTTTAATTTTGATTGGACCTTGCGTTTAATGTAAAGTACATGAAAGTGTAATTCTTTTAAAGATAATTAGACATATCATAATTTTTTTCATACTCTTTAAATTTTGTATCTAACTAAATTATATTATACTCCAATTCTCCATCACTGCTCTACCCCTCCTCAAACCCCCACCTTGTGGGATTTTATACAAAGTATATTCAAAATACAATTGTTTTATCTCTCAAAGATTCACTGTATGTACCAATAATAACATATACAAAACTCATCAGAACTACTAACATTACTGCTTTGGAAATTATGAATTAATCGTGAACGTGAAGACGGTTCTTCTACTTATATATATACCACACCAAAAGAAACATAACCATGTCACCGTTCATTAGAGCAAATCCATGTCCAAAATTGGATTAGATTTTGAAGCCATCTGTATATGTATACTTCAAGGAAACGAAAGCCACTCCACGCACATCAACAATGACAATACAAAACCACTGGAATTGAAACAAAAAACACTCTGTAACTTACTAGTGTATATACAACTCGCTACGAAAATTTGGTCATCATAATCAACATCCCTGAATGAAACATAATGGTAGCAGAAGTTCCAGCTACAGTCACCTCCTTAAAGCCCCATAATTCCTAGTTACCTGCAAAGAACATTAGTTATGTATGTGATGTCCGAATTAGAAAATTTTGCTTTGTAAGATGAGGTAAAATGCACAACTTTTCAAATGCTTGAAGCAAAGACATTTAAGTGTGTTCCTTGTGTGCAATCACTAGCTACATGGGGCTGACTCTTGTAGTTAAGTTTCTGTTCCTGTATCTCAAAAGGAAGAACTCCAAGAGTTTAGGAAATCTTAGTTTATTTTTATCACCCATTAATTCTCCAACAACACAATTTAGGTTTTTATTTCTTCAAAAAATGAGCCACTAAAATCTGATTAGAAATTTCATTTGAAGTGACTGAACGTATTCAGGCAATCATGCATAATGATGAGATAGACTCAAATCTTGATTGAATTTCTCACTAAGATAGTTACAAAGACATAATTATAAAGAAGGCAGCATAATTATAAGCACACTCAAAGAAGCAGCAAAGAGCAGAGTTCAACTTAAACAGGATTAACATATTTCACGGAGAATATTTTTCAAATTTTATTTGTATAAATAGTATAAGCATTGCCTTTAAAACATCTATATGGTTAGTTATCTCCAACTATACTTTCTGATGCATCACTTACCCGAGGTCGAGGTCTATTTTCTTTCTTTCTCATGTCATCGTCGTCGTCATCTTCATTAACATCCATGAGCATCCTTTGAAGTGAAGATGAGGAGCTATCTGATTTCCTTCCCCTTTTAGCCGCTGTTGCTGAAGCTTTACCCCTTCCCCTTGGAGCAGCCCTTTTACGTCCTTTGCCCTGAACTGGCTTGTCATCATCCTAGCAACGGGAGACATCATATAAAGGCACAATCATGTATCAAACAGCAGGCAGAAGTGACTTAGAAAATTATGATATATCTAAGAAAACTTTTCACCAACAAGCTTTTGCAATTTTCATGCACACATCCCAGAAAAAGTGACAGGGGAAAACAGATTCAAACTAAAGTGGTGATGTTTACTGTTGCAGCGCTGGTCAGTATTACATTGATCAATAGTTTAAAGCAACTGGAACTCCTCATTCCTTACTCTCAATGCAAAAGTGATCATCACATATTTGGTGGCTGAGAAGCACCACAGTACGTGTGCAAATGTGGACTAAGAGTGACAATCTCCACAGATCATCAGTAAATAGATCAAACATATATTGTCTTCCTTCTCTACTTAAATATAAGTTCTTTCATTCATGTTTGCAGTTTCTAACTTCAATTCTCAAGCAACGAAAGGAGAGAGAGAATTTAGTAGTCATCAACTCATGCTAATGTTTTCTATTGCCATTTCTAACACTTCAAATCTTTTGCTTTCTATTCTTAGCAGTGCGAGGAATGCTGGAGTTGATTGTACAAAATGCAATGTAATGCAATGCAGTGTAATGCTCATACAAGACTGCACTTAATTTGTGTGCATGCTAAATGCCTTGTTTCCGATATTCCTTTTTTCCCTTCCCTAACACAGTTTTCTAGACCAGGAAGAGAAATGTTTGGGCAAGAAATGTTACAATAAGGAAGATAGGACATACTGAGCTTTCGTCAATCACAGTAGTGTCCTGTTTGACATCTTCATCACTGGAAGGAGATTCCACATTCTCATCATCTTCGGCAATACTTCGTACTGATGCAGATGCAGCAATTGATGCAGATCTGCAGCAACAAAGTTTATGTAAAGGACTTCTACAACATGGAGTAGTTGCAAACAATGCTTATGTTACCTGGAATTATAGCAAAATATAAAGCAAACTATTGATGAAAGTTTAAGTTTATATAGGAATTGGAAAAAAACAAACAATAAAACACTAAAATATTAAAAACATCAAAACTTTGGGAAGTAGTAACCATAATTGCTTTTTAGAACTGATCAAAGCAAAAATAGTGTCGTCTATTTGCTTACTTAAGAAAAGCAGCAGAGACATATCTGCTTCTGCAACTCAAAGAGCGTAAAACATCTTTATGATGGGTATTCTTTTGTCCTACTACCAGGCAGATTTCGTGCAACCAATGGCACCCCTATTTGCTCAAGGCGGATGAATTCTGATCATGGTACAGGTAGTTTTTTGATCAGAAATATTATGGAACTTCTATTGATACTTGATGCTTACAACAGCAACAAGCCACATAGGAAACCTTATGATGCAAAAGAAAGTAAGAGACAAGCACAACTCAGAGCAAAAACCATTACATGTGTATAAAGCAAATTGGAATATTCATAAAGAAGACTGGAACAGGGCAAAATACGTTAAATTGGAGCGTCGCTACTAGGAATCTAGGACAAACCTCTGTGACTGACGGAATCCCAAAGATGCATCAAGGGTTGTCTGCTTCAAGCTATTGGAAGCCCTTCCTCTGCCTCTACCCCTTCCCCTTCCCCTTGAAGAGATCTTGCCAACTTCAGAAGCTTCACGAGAGGTTCTAAAAGATTGAGATGAATCTTTCCTCCCTTTTCCGGCAGGAGACTTTGAGGCCGAGGGCATAGTGGCATCCTCATCATCACTGAACAAAACTGCAGATCCTAGTCCAGTACTTTTGCCTCTAATATCCTGAGAACCAATACAATGTCCTTAAAACATAATGAATCCGATGCCCTTGGATTATACGTGTTTCGACAAAATAAAAATCAAGATCGACTCTATGATCATCCTCAGCTAAATAAATACAAGGAATACCTCCAAAGACTGTCGACTAAAGGAGAAAGGTTGATCATCCTTATTTGCAGTTCTTTGTTTGACACGTTCCTACACAAGCCATGTAATGACATAATACTTCAGAACATTACCAGAAATGATATTTGTGCAATTTACAAGCCCAAGAGAAGTCCACAATAATAAGTACAATGAAGAACAATAAATATCAATATGTAAAATAATGTAAAATAGTTAATCGTAGTCATCGAATGTTTGGAAGAACTTCTCCAACCGTCCAATTGAAAATGACAAGTACAAGAACTTCTTTAAGGGGGAATCTTGATGCGTGGACTATTCAATAGGGATCGGAAGAGAAACTTACATATGGTGTTTATTGATTGATTTAGAAAAGGCATATAGCAAAGTCTTCAGAAGGTTTTCATGGAGACACTTGGACTCTAGAGGAGTACTTATTGCATACATTAGAGTGATTAAGGACATGTACAGTTGAGCCAAGACCCAAGGAAGAGAAATGGAAGGGGACTAGGAACACTTCCCAGTTGAGATGGGTTTGCACCGGAGATCAACTCATACACCCTTTTTATTGCCTTGATGATAGATGACTTGACGAGGCATATTCAGGGAGAGGTATCATGGTGTATGTTATTTGGTGATGACAAAGTATTGCCAGACGAGACACATGGAGAAATTAACAATAGACTAGAGGGTTGGAGACAGACCTAAGTTAAAAAGTTTCAAGTCGAGCATGACCAAAACAGAGTACACAAAGCGAAGGTTCAGTGACGCATCACATGAGGCAGCTGTGGAAGTGAGGATTAATACACAAGTCATCCTCAAAAGAGTCTTCAAGTATCTGGGTTAATAATCCAAGGAAATGGAGAGACTGGAATGAGGCATATGAAATAGAGGTTTACATTGTGTCCTATGTGATAAGAATGTACCACCTAGACTTAAAGGTAAGTTTCATAGAATGTTTGTTAGTTCAATTATGTCGTATGGGGCGGTGATTAGCCAATTAAGAACCCTTACGTCAATGAAAGCAGTAGAATAAGGATGTTTAGATGAATGTGTGGGCACACTAGGAGATACAAGATTAGGAATGAGGATATACTAGACAAGGTGTAGCAGGAAACAAGCTGAGATGGTTTGGGCATGTGAAGATCAGATGCCCGGGTAAGGAGGTGCGAGAAGTTGACAATGATAGGTTGAAAGAGAAGTAGAGGTAGACTGAGTAAGAATGCACAGAGGTAATTAGATAGGACATGGATACCTTCAATTCATAGAGGACATACCCTAGATAGAAGAGTATGGAGATCGAGGATTAGGACGGAAGGTTCACAAGTAATTGAGCAATTTCTCTCTTTTCTGTAGGGGAGAATGGTTCCAGCATTATTATTATTCTACAGTTATTCTTCAATTTTATCACCATTGTAATTTACTTTGGTTATCTTTATTAGTTTTGGTGTCAATATTTTTTATTTTCTTGATAATTTCATTGTAGCTTGTTTTACTTTTGTATTTTTTGAGCCTATTTTGAAAAATGTTTTTCTTGAGTCGAGGGTCTATCGGAAACAACTTCTCTACCTCACAAGCATAAGGTTAAGATCTACGTACGCACACCCTCCCTGCACTGGGGTATGTTGTTGTGTTGAAAGGATATGGTTCCCACCAAGTAACCAAGGGTCTGTCCTAGTGCTCCATGAAGTATGGGGGTAAAAGCCTTGGAGATCAGGAATCACATCCCAATAAAGACAAAAAAAGAAAAAAAGGATATTTCTTCGCATGTGTCTCAGCCTTAAGGGCAGAGTTACCCATATTTGTATTGGTAGAAGATAGCATGTATCGGGTGGAATAGTCGAGGTACACACAACTTAGCTTAAACACCACTGTTTAAAAAAAAAAAAGAAGTATTTGTCCACATCACTACAAAAGTAGCACATCCAGTCTCACGGTGAAAGAGTTAAAATTCTTACCTCTAAGCACTCTCCAACTTTTAAAATTATATCATCCTCTTCGAATTTCATCTCATCTGAATCACGAGCTATTTTGCTCTGTTAAGAGATCTTTCAGGCTTAGTATCACACAATTAAAGTAACAATATGTAGGAATCGAAGAAAAATGGAAGGTAGCAACATCCCTGATTATAGTGACTACCACACAACAAAATGACATACTCACTCGAGTTTCCTCAAGGTTGTATTGTACACAAGAATAAAAAGCCATTTTGTCATCCTTGTTAACAAAATTGTGCAGGGCAACGTCCAGATCGCTGACAGGAAGTACCTCCATTTTCTGTAGCATAAAGTCATCATTAGATAGCTCCAAAATATTGACAACCAATGCGGGACTTTGATGTGCTGTTCTCAGCATCAAAATGCTTTGCCTTCATGCTTGCTAAATGCGATAGTCAGAATTGGTTACAGTTAGATACATGCTTCTCTTTAACTACAAATTGGATAATCAAGTGGTAAACAAGGAAACCTCCATTTAGACTAGAACCTACCCAGGGGAGGGGGGCTGGGGGCTTTCTGAACTCGAAAAATAAGAAAATTGTATGCTTTTGTTTTCGATGTAAGATAATGAAAAAACAAATGCTGAACTGTTTAACAGGTGATCAGGGACATTGGAATGAGAAGTTTTCAAACTTGACTTGATACCCACCAAGTTGCTCTCAGCAACTAAAGCTTCAATGTTTTGCTGATTCAATTCTTCAGGGCGAAGACGCTCAGAATCATCAAATTTAGCTACAAGAAATAAAGAAATGTTTATAAGGGTAAAGTAATGAAAAATACTGTAGATTATGATATCATTAAACACAAAAGAATCAAATCTTGAACTAGGAGAATCAAAGTAATCCAAGATGATGAAATGAATTATCTTTTAGCATTGCAAGGACCATGTACCTGCATAACAGATGGTCAATAAATTCAGAAAGCTAAGAATGATGAAGAGTATTTTGAGCAACTATAAGATATTCTTTACCATATTCTTTACCAGTCTCCTAGATGAATTGTAAAAATACTGTGGATAAAATGAATGTCCCATTTCAACTCGGAATAAGCACTGCTACAAAACTTGGAAGGGAAAATATTCCTGTTCAACTTGGAATGAACACTGATACAAAAGGGAATTGAATGTAGAAACTTATGACAGCCCATATAATCTTTTTGGTCGTATATAAAGAATTCCAACATTCAATCCAAAACCTTAATGCAATTGACGGAGAAGGCCAAGACCTTTTAAATCCCATTCGATGCCATTACAAACCCACCCAAGCGGACATTCTACGTTTAACAGTATATAGATGATATAAATTTCCTTCATGACAAATTGGAGATTCAACTTGAGATCCATTTCACTAGAGCTAACGTTACTAAAGTATCAAACTGGGATGTGCAGAGTCTCCATGATATAAATGAATAAGATTTATTCAAGTTATGGGCAATAATTAGACTGCCGACAAAATGAGCATACAGTCGCTTAGCCAGAACCAAACCATTAAATTGTGAAACAAAAAATATAGTCATCAACGAAAAGCCATGGAAAGACAGAGATTGGCAGCCCAAACTTGCGTGGTAAACAAATGTAAATAGATTCTTCACTCCCAAGAAAACAGTAAATTACCTTCCTTTCCAACCTTTTTTGAAGATTTTGAGAATATGAGAATATCCTGTGGATTGGCTACCTACAAATTTGACAATGTCATCAAAAGTCTTCCATGCCTCTCTATAGAGGAACACCAGGATTTTTGTGAAAAGAGATTAGAACCGCGAACTAGGAATGAGTGTACGAAAGTACCTTTCCCACATATTTTTGTCCGAACCTTTGAGGATTTATAGTCATAAACCCAGAGTAGTCTACCTGTCAGATTAGTCATCCACAAAGGGACATGAATTTGACAATAAAATTAAAAAAGGGAGAAGGGCAATCAATAAAAGTGAAACACCCCATATAAGAAACTCACCTTTACTCGAACTAAGGGGAGCTTTACCATGGATCCATTATTAGCCTTTTGACTAGATCTTTCTATCAACTTTCTGACCTATCACCATCAGGAGTGTTTAAAATGCAATCATGGTCATAAGCTTCTCGATTAAAAGAACAGAAGATAACAAGCATACAAAAGGTTTATCATATCATATCCTCAACAAATACAAAGGATAAAAAGGGAAGAATATACATACTACTTTATCCAAATGTTCAAGAATTGAACTGTGATCATTAGGATCAATATCAGGTTCATCCTTCAGCACAACCTGTATCATGCACCATAACAAAAAAAGGAATTTGAAATAAATCCTTTCTTTAAGGATGTATTACAAAGAAAGCTACCTCAGTATAGAGGATACAATGGATAAAAGAAGCTACCTCAGTATATTCAAAAGGACGAACCGAGTTCAGAGGTATCTTTGTTGGGCGATATTGATTTCCCTAAGTAAAGTAGAAACTATCACTCAAATATAAAAGCCATGAATAGCACAGGAAAAACGAGCTAAAGATGGAATTCATGAAGTACAACCTTAATTTCTAATAGAAGTACATGCTTTTGTTTTGATTCACCCTCAATCAGTGATGTTGCAACAGAAGAACCTGGCTGAGTAATGTGAAAACCCATACCTGGAACCTCCTGTATGATAAGATAAGCTTCAACTGAAATCTACTTGGGTAATTGAAAGAGCGAGTATAGAAATCAAGAAGCTTCAGAATTATTAGCACCTGAGGATCTACTAAACATTCATGTTCATGACCCCACACAATAAAATCCAGAAACCGAGGCAGGAAATGCTCATTTATTGCATTTTTTGGATTTGTCTTTACTCTGGAAAATGTGGTGATAAAACAGAATAACATTATTGCTTGAACAAAATTGTTGATCGTTCTACTAAAATTTAACACAGATCTTAAATAGGTTAAGTGAAGACCTTTTCAATTATTATCATCAGTATCCAAACCAACCTGTTTTGGTGAAGTACCAAAATGTTGAACCAGTCTGACACTTGACACCTTTCCTGAGCCTCAGGTCGCATCCATTGCACAGCATGTGGTGTCTTCAAATACCAAAAGAAACACAATTAAATTATGTTCTTGTCAAGCAGCCAGACAGATCCGAAAAGGAACGAGATACATACTTGAAACATTCTATTCAAGCGTTCATCTCTGATATTCCCAAGACCATAAAGAGCTACTGATGTTAAACCCTGCAAAGCATGCAGTTAGATATAAATTCATGCTTCAAACTCAGAAGCCTCCTATTGAAGATATCCATAAGCAGACCTTCCTGATAAGAATAGGGTGCAGAGTTATCTGTCCAACACCAGAACCACCAAGATCCATTTTACCAAAATAGTTAACAAGATTGCATGCGGAGAGGATATCAACGGCAGATAGGTTGTCCTGCAACATAAGTGGACAACAGTAACTACAGATCAGCACGCAAGAAAGAAAACTGTAAGTTGGTAGCTCAACTTCTCCGATAAAGTTTTCTGGCTAATTGAGCCATAAGGTTAATTTCTAAATGCTAGAGCAAAAATAATGCAGGTGTCCACCTAAACATTAGCTTTATCTTGAAACAACAAAGTAAGAATTGGTTGAGTTCATTAGCACAAAGATGCAGACATGTTGAATCAAAAAATAATCAATAGTAAACCTTCCCTGCAAAATTGGATATCTATCTTCCCTTTTTACTCCATCCCAAAACAATATTAAACTTTCTAAACAAGGATCTTCAGTGAATATTCTATAAGACAGTCATGCAGGCTCACTTTGACACCTGCACTTATTATCACTTCTCCATGTCCAATTAAAGTTTTTCTTTTAAGCCATAACAATTTTCATAATGACATTCAATTTTATTATAGTATTTGAAAACGGTAACATATCATAATGACATTTAATTAAGAATTAGAAAAATGGAGAAACGTGGTCATTCAAGATTCATAAAGCAATCTCCAACTTGCTTGGGACTGAGGCATAGTTGTTGCTGTTCTCGTATAATAATATGAGAGGTGGGGTTATTATCAAGGGTCCAAACCACACCCAAGGGGTCAAAACCCAAATTTCTCTGAGAGAAAACACGTAAAATCTAAAGTACCCATGTGAAATTAGAGATCGAAAAGAATTAGGTTCACCATTCACAATGATGAATCTCATTATACATAAGCTACTCATTAGTAAATTTCAAGAACCCCAGTTATTTCCATCAACATTTCAACAAATACATTCCTGCAACAGGAGTAGCAGAAGCCTATAGATATTTTCCACCTAAATTCATGAGCGTGAGTATGTTTCATGTTTTCCTTTTAAAATATATCATGCTATTATGCCTTTTACATCATAAATTATGAGATATTATTCTACTGACATACGATATAATTTGTTATTCATTTTATGACAAATTTGTGCACAGAACTCAAGGAATTCATCTTCTGACACAAATGATACGAACATATAAATTTTTATTACAAAAAAATATTTATTGTTTTAATATCAAAAATATATTTGACCACATAGCATTATTAGAAAAAAATGAATAAATTCTTTTGCTGTAGTTATTGTCTCTAGTTGTTTTGTGCCCATTCATATTCGTACTTTAACAAAATTAGCATCTCTCTTTTCAGCTATACGTTAGATCTCTGCAACGGAGGATGAATAACTACAAGCCATCTTTAGAGCAAAGTTGATTTGCTATCTCATAATTAATTTTTAAAAAGATCACATTACACACTAGTAGGCAAAGGTAAGCTCACAAATAGTCCATCCTGCTGGTTCATGAAAAGAAAAAAGTAAAGAAACTTTCATGGGTTCATACCACACCAGCTGGATCATCGTGATTGCCATGAATGCTGAAAACAGGCAACCCCACATTAAAGTGAGGATCTTCATAATTTACATGACCAAATCTGAATAAGACCCACAAAAGATTAAAAAGAGAAGAAGAGGAATACTATGCAGGAAATGTAAAGGAACTTGAAGGGAAACATTAAATGTAATCACAACCTCAGATAAACTTTGCAGGAAAATCCTCATATAGAGCATAGAAAAGGGGGAGCAAAGGAAAAAGAAGAAGATGAAGAAAATTTCAGACAAAAACTTAACAGGAAAATCCTCTCATAGAAATGATTATTACAGGTTAGCAAAGTTCACTGTCTGGTCACTAACAACTTGGAATTGCACCGGTCGATCGTTGAGACAATAGCGGCGAAGAATCTCAATGGTTTTCACCAGTGTTGCCCTGGATGGCTTATTCTCATGAAACAGATCACCACCGAGAAGCACAAAATCCACCTGGAGCCAAAGTAAAGTGATTATAAGTGACACGAATACCTGTGTACAGAATAACTGACAAATGAAATTTGCATATAGAGATCTTACAAACTATTTTCAATGTAGAAATCAACAATAAACTATGTACAACATAACACAATCTACTGGCAAGATGCAGATTATTTTTCAGAAAACCATTTTCCAAATATTCATGTCTTTAGTTGTCTAAAATAAACATTCTCCAATTAGAAAAGACAATACACCAGAACATGCAATAGTATTTAGGTCTTTCAAAAGACAAGTCATTTTCTCCTACTTCCTCCAACCACCATCGCTTGCCTCACACTGTTCCTGGAAACTATCCTCAGCGACAGATCACAATCGCTTGTTGCCCACAATTTCACTTACCCGAGGCCAATTTTAGCCACCATCCAATGCCTCGACCTCTACAACCAATCATTTACCACAGAATGCCACCATCTTATCTCCACCACCTGTCATTACAAACAGAAACACCCAACACGATCTTACCTGCCCTTAAAAAGCACAAAGTGGGCGTCACTCATGGCTACCAAAATAGTTTGAACATAACAAGGGGAACAATACAATGAAGAATGGAATTGAAAAGCATTAGTGATTCAAAATTTCCCTTTATCAGTTTGATCAATTATTTTCATTTCCATACTCTTGAGTATGGAAATTGGAAAGATGAAGAGACAAAAATGGTGAAAGCACCTGCCATTCCAAGTCACCCTATTGGTCTGAGTTGCATGCTTTTATGTTTCTCTATAACAGCAACTCATGGAAAGAAAGCTGATCCTCTCAAGTATTTACTAGATTCCAAGAAAATTTAATACTTAGTTTTCACCCATTTTGGTAAATGGACCATAGAAAATTGTCACAGAATATCGAAACAAATGACAGGGGAGTACGATGTTAAGTCCACCAACAGATACAAACAATTTGCCAAACCAAGAAAAGAAGAGAAATCATTTTGCCTGTTTTTTCTCCGCGATTGAACATATCTCTTCAAAAGCCTGGAATGAGTCATGCCTACGTACTTCATCCTTCTCCATATATCCCAAGTGACAGTCCGTAGCAACCAGGATCTTAACGGTGTTGCTCTCCTCATCCCTAGATAAATTTTCCATTTTGTTTCAAATTCACATTAAATCCAGTAAAAAACTCAAATAGCGAAATCTCATAAGCGCAGAAAAACCTTTTGTAGAACAAGCTGATCAAGTCAGCTTGAAATTACTTCCACAAATTGCTTAATTTCATGTATCAGAATCCGTGAACATACTAAAAATTTCTATAAACTACTTAACACGCTTCATATTATTTTTCCTTCCAAATTTTCCCCATAAATTCACATTGCATATACTAAAAAGCTCAAGTAAATTTCTACTAATTCAAAGGGAAACAAATTCTTAAATATCTCATAAACTCATAAACAAAACATTTGTAGAACAAACTGATCAATTCAACTTGAAATTACTTTTATAGCATGCTTCATTTCATACATTGCAATTTGTTAAAAAACTACTTTGTTTATTATGATCGTAGATACGTGCCACCTCCCACCGGCAACAAGTACCGAGCAACTTTGTCCACCGAGGCTAGGACAGGCCAGATAAGAAGAATCACCCAATATTCTTTTATCCCTGCTGTTTTTTGATCGTGAGATCTCGTGCCTCTCAACCACTTCATCAACCAATAGACCACACCATTGTGTGCTTATTGACTAATTAACACACATTATTTTCTTCTTCCTACCAATTTCTTCCCGTAAATTCACATCGCATATACTAAAAGAAACTCAACTAAATTTCTACAAATTCAAAGCGAAACAAAATCTAAAATATCTCATAAATTCAAAATTTAGGCATTTGTAGATTAGACTGCTCAATTCAACTTGAAATTACTTTTATAAAATGCTTGCAATTTCTAAACATATTTAAAAATGTTACTATTATATACTTAAACATGCATTATATTATTTCTCCTTCATTTTGTTTACCTTGAAGAATCGTCCATTTGATAGAAGATGAACTCTAACCTGCAACAACAACAGGAAACAAAACAAAAACTAAAAAAAAATATTGAATACTATAGAAAGGCACGAATGCCGCAGTTCAAAAGGAAAAACCCTAGCTACGTAAAAGGAAAGGTGCAGAAAAGTACTAGAAATCTTACTTCGATGTGTTCAATTAAGGAACTGAAGAGCTGAGATTCGGGAAATGGTTGATCTTTCTCGAAGAATTGCGGGAAGCTAAGCTCGGAGCTATTTTAGCTATGGCTGCACAGCTCTTGAGAGACTGAACCGGTTGGAGTGGGTGGAGTTGCCTGGCGGGGAATTTAAAAGAAATTTTTTTCCCCATAATAAATACTACTAAAAAATATAGTACTTATTTATTTTTAAAATAAAATAATATTTAAAATTCATTTTTGAAAAAGAATTGTGGAGTTCATTTTTAAAAAACACTTAATTTTTCATTTTACTTTATGTGGAAAATAAAAATAAATGGTTTGGATTACTGAATTTTTATAACTATCATTTTTCAATTATGGAGCAAGATCAACTTAGTATGAGATTAGTAGCAAAATAGAAATATTAGAATTGTATTAATAGCTTGTATTGATAAGTATAAATTATAAAATTTAAGAGAAAATTACACAAAATAGATTTAATGTGAAATTATTTATCTTTAATTGACCTAATTCAAATGATTTACCCTGAATAAATTTATGATCCAAATTATTTACCTTCTTACTCCACTTTTGCATTTTTATTTCGCCCTAACGTCAATATGATGTCAGCATAAAGACTATGAAACAATCTTTTGTGATACTCCAGCGATATATATATATCATATCAATGTTCAGCTTGCATGGGACCATTATGTAAGATTGTAACTTAGAGGCAGGGGCGGACCCACGTGTTGGGTTTTAAATGTTCGAGCACCACTGATTCTGAAAAAATCTTTGTGTATCCATATAAAAATATTAAAAAATAGTATAAATATAAGATTAAAGCACGATTGAACAAGAAGCTTGATGGTTGCAGTGAAAAAGACATTCTAGCTCTTGAAAATATTGTTCAAAACCAGGAAGTTGTAGGAATAAGAGAATGCTGCAATTGAACTATGATCAATGAGATGGTGCATTATTTACTTATATTTGTTGTACTCGAGTCAAGGATTTTCTGGAAACTACCTCTCTACTTCCATGAGATAGTGGTAAGGTTTGCGTACACCCTACACTCCTCAAACCGGACTAGTTCGATTTGATTGGGTATGTTGTTGTTGACATTGTAACACTTCCAGATAATGTCTGTTTCCTCCTAAATGTTATGCTACTACATTATACATCTATGTTGCAGAAATAACTCAGATGGACGATATGGATTTTTTCGAGATAGTTAACCACTTTTTTTATCCATGAAATTCTCTGCTGCATGACGCAGTTAGTTCTCAAGGGATTCCTTCGGATCTTAAAAGCAAAGGTGTGGAGGTCATTGGTGATGTTAGTAGAGAAGGTGGAGGAGCATTTTGCAAAGGTGTCACCGGAATTTTAACAAAACCTTTGGAAGGTTCTAAAGCTTCAGGAGTTGATTGGGGAAAGGGTTGATTGGTGCTGCTGCTCAGCCTGTTAGTGGTGTTTTGGATCTTTTGTCAAAAACAACTGAAGGTGCCAATGCTATGAGAATGAAAATAGCATCAACTCCTTCGGAGGAGGTTGCCTCGAGTGATAAGTGGTGATAATCTAGTTCGACCCTCAGATCACGGGTAGAGAACTTGGTTGTTACTTTGCTTTAGCGTCTCTTTTTTTCCATCTTCCTTCCTACTATGCTTGAACATGAGATTTAATAAAGAAACATGGCAATATGCTAAACATACCAATGTACTTGATAATAAGATCAAAAGGGAAGTGCCAAATATTTGAGTCCATTGAAATAGGAATAGTACCAGCGATGTAAGTCTTAGCAGGAACTATAAGCTCCCACCATTTGGAATAATGGTAGATGATAGGTTCTTCCCATGATCAAAACATTGTAGAGCAGAGAAAGTGTGGACAACTAGAATTATGAGAGAGCATTGATCCTACAAGAAATATACTTGGAAGATGCACAACAATGCGATTATTGCTGCTACTGTTTGTCTATTCATGTATATATGTTTGTGTAATTTTTTTCTTCTGATGTTCAGGCATTGGTGACTAGACCATATTCTCCTTTTGCTGATATGGTCAGCAGTGAAGGAAGATGCCTGCTTCGACTTTTGGAAGCAGTGAGCAGTGATGGAATAAACAATGAAGGATGTTATGACCAGCTAATATCATTATTTTCCACTTGCTGAAGTAGCAGAACCCTCAGTCCCTCCCAAAGGTAGAAGTGGCAATAATCAGGTGTAGTCACTTTCCGCCTCCAGAGTGTAGAAAATGCATGTATATATGATAGCCTATCCTTATGTGTGTTAAAAGTCTTAGGACCAGATAATAACTTGTACAGCTTTTCTCATCCCTTTTTAACTTATACCTATACGATAAGTAGATCGTGGCCTGAAATCCCAAAAACCGGAGAAACAAAACCTATGCAACTAAGCTTCACCATGCTCCATCGCTTAGAATCTGTATAACTTTTGATTTTAACTTGTATTTCTCCATTAATCCGAAGATTTTCTTAGATATATACCTAGTCTGCATATTAAGTCAAAAGGGGAAGTTTTTGCAGCATTTCCCTTGATGTTGACTGACTTCTCAGCAGTTGCTAGTGAATAAGATTGTTCTTGTTTGTTGTGTCCCTGCTGTCCCTTTACAAATGTATTATTTCTTATGGAGTAGTTCTAGGCTGCAGAAATGCACTGTCATCTCTAATATTTCCTATGTGGGGATTACCTTTTAAAAAGTAATTATCTTGAGATGGTTATATCTACAATCCATGCAAGTATAAGCATAATACTGCAGCAAACTTAGCATTATTTATGTGAAAATAATGTTTATATGTAAAACTAGGCGAAAGTCACCTCCTCTCCTTAAAAGTCAAGTGGCTTTCACTCCTTCAAATCCATTATATTGGGAGGCCTAACAAAGCTATATTTATAATAATAAAGAGAATCTATTCAAATTCATATTCGAAAATGGGATAGTCAATCTACTCTCTTGGACACCACACCACCACCACCCCTCCCCTCTGTAACTTGAGAAATCATAAGAGAAGAAGAAATCGTTGTGTAGAAAGT
>JAOTQJ010000111.1:3227330-3248710 GCA_025642045.1 Solanum sejunctum
GGCTTAAGTATTCATCATCGCGAGAAACTAGAGGTGACCCCGGTGGGTGAAAAGATGAGGGAAACGAGACTGCGATGGTTCAGACATGTGCAGAGAAGGAGTATCGATGCTCCTATTAGGAGGTGCGAGAGGTTGGTTGTGGTAGCTTCTCGGAGGGGCAGAGGTTGACCGAAAAAGTACTGGGGGGAGGTGATTAGACATGACATGGTTGAACTTGATCTCACTGAGGATATAACCTTAGACAAAAAGAAGCGGAGGTCGCGTATTAGAATATCAAGTTAATTTATTATTATTCGTCCTTTCTTCTTCTTATTATTCTCCTTCTTACTATTATTACTGCTAGTTTGTTTTATTATTATCATTATTATTAGTATTATTATTCTTTTCTTTTCATTATCTGTCGTATATATGTTAGTTTTTATCATATTCCCAGTCCTTCCCTTTCATTTACTTTTGTCATATCTAGTTCTTTCTACTTATGTGTTTTGAGATGAGGGTTCTAGGAAACAACTTCTCTACTTCTACGAGGTAGTGACAAGGTCTGCGTACAATCTATCCTCCCCAAACCTCACTTGTGGAATTTTACTGAGTATGTTATTATTGTCATTAATCAAAGAACTTGATTTTAAATTCAAAAAATAAACGTTCTGTTGTCTCAAAAAATATAATTATTTAATATAAATTTAAATATTTTTAAAATAATTTTGACGTGACTCGCACAATAGTGATGTGAAAAGAAATAACAAAACTCTTAAGACATTAGCAACAAATGATTGTGACCAATGAGAAAGTACTTTTTTGTTGTTTTTTTTCAAAATAAAAATGACATATAAAATGTTAAAAGAAGTTTGCCCCACTATCAGACAAAAGTATAAAAAATTATAAAGTCAAAATAATCTTTGGTTTCAACTTTGTTAAGAGGTTTTTATTTTTATAAAATTGAATAAGAGTTATCAAAAATCAAATCAAATGATAAATATTTATTCATCTTTAATTAAAAAATTTTAAATTAAAATTTTGAGTACAATAAAATTATATTTGAATAAGACTTATCAGTGCAAATTAGAATTAGTCAAACTCAAATGAGTTAAGTAAAAAAAAAGTATTAATTAATAGTGATAAAATAAATTAAACAAAAGTTTAATCAATTTACAAAAATTAGGAAATAAAATAAAAAGGAAATTATAACCAAAGGCACTTATTAAAGTCAACCAAACTCCTTCAAAACATTAGTCTCATTTAACATAAAACATTACCCCTTGATGCTTATCCAATTATTAGTATTATAGTTCTTATAACAAAAATTACATTTTTTTGCCTCAAAGCTTGTTTTAATATTATGATCTTTCATATGTCTCAAAATACTGATAACGTTATTTCTTTTTCGTATGATTTATTGATCACTAGTTCGAGTCGTATAATATAAATACTTGAATTAGGATAGACTGTCTATATCATACCTCTTGAAGTACGATCCTTTTCAAATTCTATGTGAATGCAAAATATTTTATGCATCCAACTGTTTTTTATGTTCTTCCACATGCCAATTCATATATTATATTATTCAAATATAACTAAGCATAAACCAATATTTACAAGGATATTTTTTTTCCTTTTGAACTTAATTTATAGTTAATCTACTAGAGAATATTAGAAGTTGACCTAGTTTAATTCCTAAAAAGTTTAAAGAAAAAGTAGAGAAGGTGGTTCTTAGACTTGGAGCAAACTTTTGGGGTTAAAAAAGAAAAAGTGATAGTTATGGTCCTTGATTTGTCATTTGTCAAAAAGTAGAGTAACTATCACTTTCTTGGGAATTTTTCTTTTGGGAAAAGGATAGTTGATTTTTTGTGTTGTGAACTCTCCCATTGGTCCCCTCTCTCAAAAATAAATAAATAAATACAAAATTCATAAAAAAATTGTTTTGAATTTAAGTTAGTTAAAATAGTTTAAGATAATAAATGAGCAGATAAAACACTTAAGCTGAACTAGATTGAGTTAGAACGAGCAAAATAATAAGTCATACTTACGAAATTTTAACTTACTTTCATAATTTATTTTATTGCATGATAAAATTTATTTCTTGGTATTGTGGTTATATATATGTATATGACAAAATAGAATTTTTTTTGTGTGAAAAAAGTATTTTAATAAAAAATTTCATGGATCAATTTGACTTACCTATTTAGCATAAATCAATCAACTTTTAGATAAGCTAAATTGGAAGGAATTAAAATATATTATTAATAAATGAATAAATCATTAACCTACTCAGAATTGAGCAAGTTGAGGCAAATTATTTTTTATGGATCGATTTTGAGCACTTGTCATTTGTTATTAATTTAATGTTAAATAAGTAATCTTTTTTAGTATTGTGTGTATCCAAGTACTTTGAAGGTTTACTTTTTATTTTAGTTTGCTTTTAGGGAATTTATAATCTTATTTGGTATATATTAAAAAGGCACATGTTCAGAAGATGCATGTCGCAGAGATGAGGATGCTGAGATGGATGTGTGGTCACATCAGGAGTGATTAGGAATGAGACCATCCGAAAAAAGCTAGATTGTAGCCCAAGTGGCAGAAAAGATGAGGGAAACGCGACTGCGATGGTTTGGACATGTGCAGAGAAGGAGTACCAATGATCCTGTTATGAGGTGCGAGAGACTAGTTTTGGGAGATATTCGGACGGGTAGAGGTAGACCAAAGAAGTACTGGGGTGAAGTGATTAGACAGGATCTGACAGAACTTGATCTTAGTGAGCACGTGACCTTAAATAGAAAAAAGTGAAGGTCGCGAATTAGAGTAACAGGCTAATAGTAGGGTTAAGTGTTTGTTGTCATGTATTCGCATTAATTGTTATATTATGTGTTAGTTTACCGTATATACATACTGTCATTATTAGTTGAGTTTTTCTGTTCGCTTCCCTCCTTTTGTCATATCTAGTTTGTTCTTACTTACGAGTTTTGAGACGAGGGTTCGTAGGAAACAATCTCTTTACTTCTATGATAATGGTAAGGTCTGCGTACATTCTATCCTCCCCATACCCCACTTGTGAGATTTACTAGGTATATTGTTGTTGTACTTGGTATATATTTGGTGACAAATAACAATAAATGCTTACCACAAGTTATTGGAGGTCCTTCACCAAATTGAGCAACATAACTTCTCTCTCTCTATTTTTGGATTATCCCACATGAGGAGGGGATTAGATATCTGTATTGAGGTTTGATTAAATTTGATTCACATAGAAAGGTCTTGCCTTAGGAGATAAATTATTTTTCATAAAAATGATTCTGTATCCAGAGATTGAATGTGAGACTTGGTTAGTTTTGTAAGAGTTCCATTTATTGAAGGGAAGTAGGTAGTTTGGGCTAAGGTCAAGCCCAACCTCTCTTTGGGCCAAAATAGCAGCCCAAATCTGTCTGACATTTGAAACTATTTGACGAATTTAATTTAGATGGATTTACTTGTTAAGTCTCAGATTTGAGTCTTGGATATAAAAAAATTCTTAGCAGAGAACACTTCTTCCTGAAGGGGGCCCTACGCAGCTTGAATTCAGAATAGTTGGACTCCAATACGAGTATCCGACATCGAATGAGAAATCAAAATACTTATCCACACCAAATATTACACTGACTAAATTATTAACCTTTAAGAATCAACAAATTAAAGTGAAATAACATATTACTCAAACCATTGTTCGCAAGTGTTATAAACTTTATATGTAAGACATATGTTTGAATTTATTGATTTGATGTAAACACGTATACGAAAAAAGTTCTTTCCATATGATGACCTTGCGAGCATGATTTAACACGACTTCCTCTACGATAAATACTTACCTTAATTGAAATTTTATACCAAACCATGTAAACTTAATATAATCATTTAATGTGATAAAAATGTATAATAATTAATTATAATTAAATATTAAAAATCTTTATATAAATACATATCATATATTTATTATTTAATATAAAGATCGACCATAAATAAGTTTATACTTATATGGATCATTTAGTTAGCGGAATAAGTAATATAATTCTGAAATTAAATATAGAATTATTTTATTTTGCTATTGATTGAATTATCTTTATACTTATATCATAATAAATAAAAATTTCATATTCTTCTTAAAAATTCCTGGTCAAACTTTTGATTTGACCTTTCTAGTTCTTATTATGTCAGTCATTCAAGAAGGATCTGTTATTTGGTCACCTTATTATTTATTCCTTTCACACCTACCATAATTATTTAGATTTTTGCGATTAATTTAAAAGTGTATTTTATAATATACTAATTGTCTATAGATATTTGATTATGAATTTGATTATTATTATATACTGATTTTAGATCATTATAAGAATTGATAAACTTTAAATTTGAATTTCATTTCTGCTTTGGCTATTGAGGGATACTCTCATGTTCAATTGTTACGTTGATTTGGTTAATTCAACAAGATTATCAAATTTTCTAGCCATCAAGAACCAATCTTGTCAACACGTTTTTTTAATTTTCCATCTAACGTCAACTTTAGATATTATCTGAAAAAGAAAAAAGTTCTTCCTCAGTGTTAAAAATTTGATATTTTGTATATTATAACAACAATATGATTAGGAGAATCCCACAAGTGAAATCTAAGGAGGGTATAATATACGCAGACCTTCGTCTCAAAAACCCAATATTTTGTATATTATTATTATTATTATTTTTGCAAAAGTAGATTTTAGGTTTCTTAAATGAAAATAGTTTAATTTATTACATTGGTTTTAATTTTTTATCATTTGATACTTGACCAAGATGCCTTTCACACATTCTTTCCCAAAATTATTAGGAAAAAAAATATTTTTGTCTCAGCAATGACGTCAATGAATGTGACTTTTCAAAAATAATATTAGCAATTAAAAGACATGTGTCAAACCTCTTTGAATTGAAAATAAATCCCATAAAGTCATTAACCAAAAAAATAAAAAAAATAAAAGAAATAGAGCACTTTCTCATAAATTAAATTCTCACTTCAATACCAATAAATAAATAAATATTCCCACTTGTTTACTTTATTAATTTCCAAAAGAATACTTTTAAATAGGCTATTGAAAACAATTTTCTACCTATAAAGATGAATGCATATATATTTTTTTAGAAATTAGAATTAGTTATTAATTTATGATTTGATGTATACAGAATAAAAACTTCATTCCTGATTATACGAAAATTTTATAAAAGCCTTTCATTTTTCTCTTTGATGAAAGTTTGATTTTTTCAACATGTATCCTATTTTTTAGTCTAATTTTTCTTCTGATGATCGATTCAATCTCTAATAAAAAAGATATACATTGATTATATTTTCATCTCTTCAACAAGTTTAATAATGATTATAACAATTCTATTGTTCTGATGGAATGAAAGAAATTTCTAAACAAATAATTTTAACTAAATCTTTCAATTTTTATTTACTTTTTCTATTTCATGTTTCATTTATAAAGTTATACAAAATATTTTATTATTATAAGAAAACTTTTGGATAAATTATTCATGAAATTTGGACAATTATAATTAAATATTTGAGCATTAAGAGATGGATTAGAGCCAACTTTACAGTTATATTCATTAAAGATTATCACATTGTATTAAAAAATAGGAGTATTCACTTTATTTCTTATTACAACAATATTACCTAAATGCCTGAAAGACTCTCGCCCATTACAGGGTAAGAGGAGGTCCAATATATGCAGTCTGACCCCTATGTTTAAAAACATAGTGTGACTGTTTCCAGATGATCCATGATGAGCGTCGAAAGTTGCATTGACTAACTGCTACTTTATAATTGAAAGAAAGCGCACACAATTTAAAAATCATTTTGTTTTATTCTATCATATCTCAAAGTCAAAAAATAGTAAATCTTTGACTCCATCTGAGATTGATAGTATTATATTATGCTCATTAATAGTATTATATTAATAATTCCTTAACTAATTAATGTGTTAAAATAGTAAAAAAAAATTAAATCACATTTCCAAATTTGACTTAATCTTCTTGGTGACGTCAGTGTCAGTAAATACAACGGTAGAAAACGTGCCACGTGTAAATTATCTTTTTCCTATTTTTAGCCAATCAGAAATTACCATCAGCCCCAAGCTTATTGTAAACTGTATCCACTATATATCCAGTCCATATTCATCATTTTCCTTCAATAAACTTCATTTTTTTTTTACCAAAACCTCTAAATATTTTTGAAAATTTCATCAATGGCGGAGAACGTGGAGAAATCATTCAAGTATGTGATCGTCGGTGGCGGTGTTTCTGCTGTGAGTATCTCCTCGATCGATCGTAAAATTTAGCTTTTATTTTTTGAGTTTTTTATTTTAATTTTTTGCTTTGATTTTTGAATTTACTTATTTGATTTTGAGTTCGGAATTTGGATTCTAGTTTTGTGGATTATTTTGTGATGATGTGAGTTTTTTGATGTGGTGTATAGTTTACCGTAGATCTGAAGGTTTAGGACTGTGAAATGACGTTTTGGTTTCTGCATAGTGATACGTATATCGATATATAGTTTTTTTTTCTGATATCTGAGAAATCATTGAGCTGCATAAACATAAATAATATGTTTTTAGTTTTCCTTATTATTTTGATAATCATCTGTTAGATTATGGAGATTCAGGGCAGTATCGACCATAAGGTTAATAAAGCAATGCTTGAGGTCCTAAAAGAATTGGGAGCCCCATTTTTTTTCACTAGAGATGTTATTTTTATATATATTTGAAAAGAATTTTTTGAATAGAAAATTCAATAACTTTTTACCTTGTTTAATGGATGGGTTGTAGTAATAATGAAGAAATGAAATAATAATTAGTTAAATGTAGCATCCGTAACTACTTATTTTGTTGTCACGAACCCACGTTAATGTTTTGATATTCCAAGTCACTCGTATGCGGGTGTCCGATATGGGTGTGGATCGAGAGGTCGGATCCTTCGTGATCTAACTTTTAAGACTTGGGGATGTGTATCCATGTATTGATACGAGTGTGTAGATTCACTTAAAAATAATCAAAATATCTAAAAATAGAGTGATAAAACCTAAATTATGAGATATTATGAGGAGAACTTGAAGAAAATCCTGAAAGCAGATTAAAGAAAATGGTATGACATAGAAATTTCTATATAAAAGGTATTCCATTTTCTTGAATTTCACCTTAGCTTTTGTATTGATTACAAAATCGTTAAAATCGTTCAAACTTTCCCCGTCGATTTTAGTCAAAGTAACCAAAACTGGTTGACCAAATCGGACACGGATCTCACACCCACGCCCATGTCGTGTCGACAGGGGTGCGGCACCAAAAGTGAAGAGTTCGAGCAATTTAGTCTATATTTATCTTTTTTATTCTCTCATTATTGAAGATTTCAAAGTCTCCCAAATGATTAAATCTTTTGTATTATGCAATCTATTGTTGTGTCATTATAAAAGGATTAAATAAGTTGGTGTCTTCCTTAAGTGTCAGACAATGCAACAAATCAATACTATTTTAAATCATTATATCAACTTATCAAATTCAAAACAAAAGATTATGTTGAACTCATTAGATAAACTTTTAAAATTTTTAAGTCATTTTTTAGTATTATAATTTTTCGTTGAAAATTTGCATTGTTTACATTTTTATTTCATAAGATCCTATAGATCCTCTAGACCTCCCTCGTAGGATTGTACTGTTTACATTGTAGTTTTTCAATTCATATATGCCAACTAAAGAAAAGGCCTCTCCATGAAGTTTGACTTTAGGTCCCTAAATTTGTTGAGACGGCCCTGTGGGGCTCATTTTCAATGTTTAATTCTGCCGTGGATCCTTGATCTGTTTGGAGTTGGAGTTGGATGTTTTGAACATGAAGTGATAATATGTATATAGACACGGATATTCATGCGTTGTGTGTCGACGTGTGTGTATGTATGTGTTTGTGTTACTTTATTTTTTATGTCAATTTTTACGTTCTGGAGAGTGGTAGCTAGAGTGTTGTTGTTGGTAAGCTTATCTCCATCATTGTTTTGGCTTATTGTTGAAATGAGTGGCTCTGAAATGGAGTAGGAGGATCTAAGTCTGAAGTGATTTGAAAATGTCGAACTTACTGGTTGTTTTGTTGAGGTACTGGGAGCTAGAGATCTTGGTATACTTATTTCTATTTACTTTGGATGGTTATAACCAGTTGACACAAGATTAAATGTCCTTTGACCGAGTTAAAAGTATATAGTCTCCTCTATTTTGTCCTTTGGCTTAGAAAGTGTAGATATCTTTGATTGGTCGTATATTGAGCTCTATATCTTTTATCAGAATAGTAGAATTGGCAGATAAATTTCCCGATTGTCATTCCTCATGAAGCGTTTAACCAGTTAGCTTCTTATTTGGGATAACTGATGATTAGGATTCTATTAGAGATAATATGTAGGCCACTTCTGCCCAGGAATTATTTGTTTGTTTTGTATAGAAGATTCTGTTTTGCATTTGCTATAAGTTTCTTTTTTCGCTGCTATTGACAAACATTCTATTACCTTTTGCCCCAGGATATAGAAAAAAGTTTATTGGCAACTTGCCAAAATAGGATTACAGTGTTGTTTCTGAACTCTTGTAGGAACAAATCTTCTTGTTATGAATTCTGATTTAGAATTGTGTTGTAAATGAATTTAAGTTTGGTTGCCTTTGCAGGGGTATGCTGCTAGAGAATTTGTAAAACAGGGGGTTAAGCCTGGGGAACTTGCTATTATTTCCAAAGAGGCGGTAAGTAATTTGTACTGCTTTTCTTGCTTTTGTTAATTTAGTTGTAAATCATAGTTACATTGCTGTTCGTGTGGACGTCATTTTGGTCCTTTGGACAAGGGAGCATTTATTTGTTTTCTTCTAATATCATGTATCATTGATCTTTTAGATTTACCTTGGTATTCCAATTAGCTATCTACCATTTGTGTGTAAATTTGTATCTTCTTTGCAAAAGGAATTCTGATCACACCTCTGTTATCCCTAGTGTGTTAGGCTAGGCCTCTCTTTCTCTCTTTGGTTGATCTTTTGCAACTTATCTACTCTTGTGTCCATTCTTTCCTGTTCACCCCTCCTATGTTACATCTAACAATCTTTCTTTCAGGGAAATAGTGTTAGATTTGATCTGATTGCTAAAAATGTTTATTTTACTGCCTCAGGTGGCTCCATATGAACGACCTGCACTTAGCAAAGGATACCTTTTTCCTGAAGGCAAGTCTTCTTTTTCCTTGGATATCTAATTGTGATTTTTGTAAGTGATAGTGTGGGCATGGACTTGAATAAAAGTCGTATTATAGAAAACGCATATTATCTTTCTTTGTAGTTAAATTCCTTATACACATTTGAAAAAGTATTTTATTCTATTTTTCTTGTAGAATGGTTATTGCTTGTCCTACTAGCAAAGAAAAAAAATGAAAAACAGAAAAAAACAATTGAGCAGATTTATTGTACAGAATGTCAATCTCATATAGTTTGCCATAAATTGCTATGTAAAAAAGCTGCTGACTTTTTACTCCTTGTAATTGACCTGGTATCAGAAAATCTTTTCCCTAATACCTTTGATATTCCATTTATGATTTATCTTCCAGGAGCTGCTAGACTCCCAGGGTTTCATGTGTGTGTTGGAAGTGGAGGAGAGAGACTGCTTCCTGAGTGGTATGCAGAGAAAGGTAATAATTCGTTGTGTTTAAGCATTATTTGCATACATATGGTCATGCATGACTTCTGTCATACGGTGGTATAGCTGGTTGAAGACACATCTCGTATGAATCATGTGGTCTTGTATTGCAGGCATATCATTGATCCTGAGTACTGAAATAGTGAAAGCAGATCTTTCTTCAAAGACTCTTATTAGTGCAGCTGGAGAACATTTTAATTATCAAACACTTCTTATTGCAACTGGGTCCACTGTGAGTCTCTTGGAAATGTGGTTGTATTGTATATTTTTTCTTTTTGTCATTGGTATTACATTAATTTATTGTTCGCGTCTCTTCAGGTTTTGAAGTTGTCAGATTTTGGTGTACAAGGTGCTGATTCCAAGAACATCTTCTACTTGAGAGAAATCGATGATGCTGATCAGCTTGTGGAAGCATTGAAAGCTAAGAAAAATGGGAAGGCTGTAGTTGTTGGGGGAGGGTACATTGGTCTTGAGCTTAGTGCTGTACTGAGACTGAACAACATTGAAGTCACTATGGTTTACCCAGAGCCGTGGTGCAGTAAGTAAATTGCTTTTACTTCGCACATCGCATGCATGAAATGTTGAACTGTTTCATGGTAGTCAGTTATGGAGAATATATAGTCCTTCTTGATTGTAGTCTAATCTTATTGAATCCTTTTTGCTTTTGCAGTGCCTCGGCTTTTCACAGAGAGCATAGCTGCATTCTATGAAGGTTATTATCAAAATAAGGGAGTCAATATCATCAAGGGTACAGTGGCTGTTGGATTTGATACCCATCCAAATGGAGAGGTCTTTATCTAGACTGCACCATTTTGAGAAATCTGATAGAGATTTAGAGCATTACCTCACAATGTTCTTGTTTCCAATTTGCAGGTTAAGTCAGTCAACCTTAAAGATGGCAGAGTTTTGGAAGCCGACATAGTAGTCGTAGGAGTCGGAGCAAGACCACTCACGACTCTATTCAAAGGGCAAGTTGAAGAGGATAAGGGAGGAATTAAGGTGTGTGCTCACTTTCCAGTACTCATCATTGTAATAAGTTCTGATTTGCGTTTTTTTTTAATTTTTATTGTTATTTAAACAGTTAAACTGCTAAATAGTTCAATATGATGTCACCCAACAGAAATTTAAACAGTTAAAATTTTAAACGAGTTTCAAAAGTAGATATATGCAAATGAGATGATACACTGAAGGAAATGGATCAATGGGTTCGAGGAATACTGGTGCTGCTTTAGGCATTACAAAGACATGAAGTAATCAACAACAATAACATATCCAGTGTAGAACTACAAATGGGGTTTGTGGAGGGTAGTGTGTGTGCAACCTTACCCCCCTACCTCGTGAAGTTAGAGACTGTTAATGGACCCTCAGAAATAACATAGTTTTTCTATTGAACCAAAGCTGTGTGTTCTTGTCGAGCTATAAGCTGTCTGTTTCTTGTTTCTATCAGAATTACAACACATTGTGTCATGTTCCATTCAAACTTATTGAATTTGCAATACTTATGCATTGGCTTCGGTTTGCAGACAGATGCGTTCTTCAAAACAAGTGTGCCTGATGTGTACGCTGTAGGTGATGTTGCCACTTTTCCTATGAAAATGTACAATGACATCAGAAGAGTTGAACATGTTGATCATTCTCGCAAATCTGCTGAGCAGGCTGTCAAGGTATGTGACACCTCCTTGATGTTGTCCAGAGTGAATATGAAAGTGTGACATTGTCATCCTGCGTATAATTTGATACTCTTTACTGATCAACTATTACTCTGCATTCATTAGTTGTAATGAAACTGGATGTTTGAAGGACACAATACACGCAGATTAGGGTGGTCAATACTGAAAACTCTCTCTGCTCTACGTGCTTGCTGATTATTTATGTCCTGGCACGAGTACAAATTTGTGACAATATTATGTTAAATTACACTCTCACAGGGCGTCTTTTGCCAACACTGTGTGACTTCTTAGAACAGCTTTTTGCAGTTTCCTAATGATTTCTACTGTCAATCGACTTAATCAAATGCAGTAACAAATTCCCAAACCCCACATCTTTTTATGAAGTAAAAATGTTAATGTTACATTGTTGCTGGTGCAGGCAATATTTGCCAGTGAGCAAGGGAAGTCTGTCGATGAATATGACTACCTTCCATATTTCTACTCCCGTGCCTTCGATTTGTCTTGGCAATTCTACGGTGATAACGTGGGTGAAACAGTGCTCTTTGGGGATGCTGATCCCAAATCTGCAACTCACAAGTTTGGACAATACTGGATCAAAGATGGAAAGATTGTTGGTGCATTCCTCGAGAGTGGCTCACCTGAAGAGAACAAGGCAATTGCTAAAGTTGCAAAAGTTCAACCCCCTGCTACCTTGGAGCAATTGGCACAAGAGGGCATCAGCTTTGCCTCTAAGATCTAATTGTTATACCTGTATTGGCCTAAAAACAGCTCTTTGAAGTTTCTGCCTTATTTACAATGTGGTTGATATGTTAAAATATGATATTATTCATCTGAGTTTATTCGCGGAAGATCACTCTGTAAGGCATATATATACATCACATTAAGGAGTGATATCTCTGTAAGTAATGGAATGTTGGATGCAATGGTTTGTGAAACTCTTTTATCCGTTCAATTTAATTGGCACTATTTCCTCATTAGTCTGTCGGAAAAAAGGGTCCCCTTAATGGCATGCTTTTATAGAAACCAAAGTACATGTATTCAAAACATCCTAAAGATTAATGTAAAACTAATGTTTACCAACCTAAAGATAATACCTTTATTCATTGTCCTAATTTTATAAAGGCAAGAAAAGCTGGTTGTATCTCAACATGAAGTTGAAGTATCGACTGCCAGAATCTGCATAGATTAATCACCCTAACAACAAACGAGCCCTTGCAATGATATAGTCTTGGGTTATCCTCAACAGCAGCAATCAAACCATCCTCAGTCTAATGTTGCTTCTCCTCTGCCAATATGTTGGGCAGCATTTCAGAACTTTATACAACCAAGTTTTCTTCATCTAGTCCAGGAACTACAACATCTTTCCTCATCATGCAATAGTAATCATCTCCGACCTGTGCTCCAGCTTGACTAAACAGTTCAACGATTGCAGGTAACTTACCATAATACCTCTTCATAGAATCTACCAAAAGGTCACCAGCATGAGGGTTTCGGACATGCCAAACGTATACAGTGGAGAGAAGATCGTCTATTGTTGCCTCCTGCCAAGCATGCTGTCCATCCCTCATCTGGTGCTTGAAGGCTTGACATTGCCTAACCCTATGACCCTTTGGCCCGACTTGCAATTCAGGACAATATCCACATGTTTTAACACCGTATGTCTGCATGAGTTGTATGGCTCCGTTACGCATAATCTCCCAAGCTTCCATTCCTCGCGTTGCAATTCCTGGAGAAGTGATAAATAAGTAGCGGAAAATCAAATTAGAAGGTTCATCATACCATAAGGAATAGTTCTTTTACATACTTTGAAGCCTATGCTGCTTGGACCCTTCAAAAATGTCAACAGGTAAATAAGTGCATTCTGAAAAATGCGACAAGGGTTGCAGCAACTATTTTGGAGAGTCCAAGCAACATAGTTTGAAGCTCATGAGAGGAAATTACTTGGGATGTGTTCAATAGTAAAATCCACATTGAAAGATGACAACAATTATAAGAGAATTTCGTAGTAACATAAACACATACCTTTTATGTCATCATAGGGTAAATCCAAATAATTTCCATCTCCGATGGGCTTCCTAATAGTTTCCCGAGACCTAAAGGTTTCTATGTCCTTCCCGGAATCATTCTTTGGAAACCTCTTCTCAAAATCTATGAGCTTTCCAGCAACTCGGTAAACGGGGAACTTCCTTCTTCGGGTTGGATACTCAGGTAAGTCGACACCAGCCTGAATGCACAACTCCACAAGAGCTGGGATGCGATCAACTTCAAGTCGCTCATTATGTGAAACAGCTCTTCCCAACCTGTCATAGAGATGAAAAGATTCTACAACAGGTAATACATGATCTGCACCCCCTCTTTGCCATGTATGCTCTTTGTTCTTCTGACTGCCACTAACGTTGCAAGTTCTGATCTGATGTGGTGGATGACCAACATGAACTTCCGCACAAATGCTGCACAAAAGAACATAGTTCACCACATAGGCCTGCTTGCTCGACAATTCAACTTCAGAATGAGTTGCTAGATAATCGATCTCCCATCAATTAACTAGGCCTCGACTCCAACTCAACAGGAGTCAGCTATATGAATCTTCTATATTCATTGTGCTCTAGGCAAGTTTAATTCATTTTAATGCTTATATTTGTTCCCACTAAGTTAATTCATTCCTTAACTTGATAACAAGTTTAATCTAAACTAGTTGATATCATCTATAAGGATCGTTTACTTCTATTGTGTTATGCTCTTAGCTAAATCTGCAAACGAGTAGGTAAGATGAATATCATATTTGACTACCACAGTCCTACTCCTTTATTGCATCTTCTACCAAAGTTAATGGTCAAAAAGCACACCTGAACTATCATTTTTCCACGAGTTTCACACCCCAATTATTGTCAGTTGTTCCCTTTTCCTACTTGACTTGATGATCGATCTATTAAAATACACCTAGTTGAGTGTATGATGATAGTTCAGGTAGGAAAAAGGAACAACAGATAACTGGCCTAGTCAACTTGATTTTAATACATAATTGTGATAGTTTAGGTCGAAAAAGGATATAATTGATAGTTCGGGTATGAAACTCGCTGAAAAAACCATTAGCTCTTGTAAAAGCGATTAGTTGCAAGAAAGTTAGCTTAAATGCAAAGTGTATCTTACCTGCAGAAATAAATAGGAATTTCCTCCGAAATCCTCGAAACACAGGGTAATAATTGAGCTCTGGCTACTAAGACTTGATGAGCAACAGGGATCAGCTTTTGAACTAATAGTCCATTTTCTGGTGGCCGCAATGCAACTTCACGCACCACCCTTCTCTCTTGCTTGTCCAGTCTTGCTCTCCGCTTAAGCTCGTTGACACTCGTCACCAATGGTTTTCTTTCAGCCCTTTTCAGCTTTCTTGGTAAACCTTCCAATTCTGACGCAGCTGAGTACAATGGACCAACATTGTGCAGCTCCTTCACAGTCAATAATATCGCATTTGCTCGAAGATTTAACATTGACATAACTCGCTTATGAAACATTTTGTCAAAGCTACAATTATGAAAAAGCTTCTCAGCTAGGGATTATAACAAACAGTTGGGATGCGGATGGGCTTTGCAGCTTAATCAAACCAAAATACGAGTAAATGAAAAAATAGTAAACTAAAGGGGTCTAACTGTCAGTTCATAAATTAACTTAAAGTACTCCTCTCTTTGCTCACGGTACAACCAAGTTCCCTCATGGATCACCAAAATCTAATCAAATTTGCTCAATTTATTGAGCAGCGCCGTCGCATGGCCGCCACAATTCCGCCGCGATGAAGAATTTCAACAACGATGATTTTGAACTGAGAGAGATTCAAAAGCTCGAAGGTCATACCGGTAAGGTTTTGGGTATTACTTGGAAGGAGGATACCGGAAAATGGGGTTTTCCGGCGGTAATCGCATCATCGAGTGATGATAAAACCATACGAATCTGGGAAGAGAATTTCGCCGGATTTTTCGAGTGCAAGGTTTGATTTTTTTCAATTTTATTAGGCTTATTAAAACTATGAATTTCTTTTATTATGAGTTATCATTTGGAGTAAATAATTGATAAGCTATTACGTGTCGGAATCAGGTTATAAACTGTTCTTTTGTTGGAATGATTAAAATCTTCTTATTTTTTTAATGTCAAATTGGGTTAGTGTTTCACATGGGTTTGGAGAATGGATATATTTATATGGATTTGGACAACCTGGTGAGCTAATTTTGGAGTTGAGTTAGATTTGACGTGCATTTAATATTATATTAGAGTCAGGTTCATTTCTATTTGAGCTCTCGGTCCAAGCTATAGTCGGACTTAAGCATGGAGAGAGGTATTAGAGTGGGTTAGAGTTTTGCATTGGTTGGAAAATAGACTTGTGATTTGCTTATATTGACTTGAGTTTGCGATAGCTTTTTAGGGTAGAATTAGGCTGAAGTTCCATTTAACAATTTTCTCGCAAAAGCTTACAAATTTGAAAAAAAGGACAAGCCTGGTATACTAAATCTCTCGCCATGCACAGGGTTCCAGGAAGAGGCCGATCACAAGGGTCTATTGCAGTGTGGAGTTAGCATTTTTGTCAAGGGTGTTCATACTTTTAGAACATGGATGAGTGATTTTTGTATCAAGGATGTTCAACAATTAATATATATATCAAAATGTCTATATTTAACCTATATATTGTAAAAAAAAATTTCACGAAGAGTGTTAATTTGATCACCCTTGGGTGAATGTAGCTCCGCCCCTAGTCTATTGTATACAGTTTTACCTTAGTATTTCTGTGAAAGGCCGTTCACAAGGCTTGAACCCGTATCCTTTGAGCATTGTTTTCCTCTATGGTCCTTCTTATTCCTTCTCTAGTACTCTTTCCATGCTCAAGAAAATAAAATGAGCTTGATTCTCTAGCTATAGCGACTATTTGAACCTATACATGAAAAAGATCTGTAATAACTTTTAGAAGGAAATTTTGCAGGCTGTTTTAGAGGTATCAAGTATTGTTAGATCGTGTGCCTGGTCACGACCATGCGAATTGTTTGCAGCAGCTTGCTCTGATGCCACCACTGCCATTTTCAAAAATGTCGGTGTTCATGCCTACGAGCGTATCTAGACTTTGAAGGTGCAGCGACTTTCTGAGAGAACTAGTCTGAGTTTATGAGAAATTAACTCTTTGTAAATACTGCAACATAAACTTAAAAGACAAGTCATCACTCAGCAGACTAAAGGAATTTGTTACTATGGAGTTGTTTTGATTTGGCTTGTAATCTACCAGAATCTTGTCTGCTTTCTTATTTTGTTATATGGATATTGTCCAAGGTCATGAGAATGAAGTGAGAAGTGTTTCCTGGCAACTGCTTGCGACGTGTGGAGGTGATAAATCAATTCGGATATGGGAAGTTTTGCCTGGAAATGAGTTTGATTGTACTTCAGTGTTGCAAGGACACACAGAAGATGTTAATATAGTTCAATGGCATGGTAATGGTAATGCTGTAGTCTCCGGTAGTTCTGATAACACCATTAAGGTATTTTTCTCTGTGTGTGTGCTCGCGTTTGTTATTTGCTTAGGAGTCTAGCATGCTTTGCATACTCGTATTACATGTAACATAGAATTAGTAGTCGGCTCGTTTCACTTCTTTTTCTTTTTATGGGGGCAGGGGCAGGGTAATGGGATTTTATCCTTCCCCCATTATCTAATCTCTAGTGGCGCTTTAAAACTTAGGCTTGGGCAGTATCATCTGATGACGGTGGTTATTGGCCTTGTGTTCAAACTTTGGGTGAGTCTGACAGATAAAAATTATTATTTGCTGGTCTATTTTCATTTTGTTATGTCTAGATAGTGTAATAGTGCATCTTTTATCTTTGAAAGCTTGGCCAAGAAGGCTATAAGTAATGCTTTTAAGATTGTTTAGGAGCTTATGCCGCTACATGGTTGAATTTTCAGCAAACATACATATACTCTGCGGTCTCTCTCTCTCTCTAAATTTGGAGAAAGAATGGTATCTTGCAGGTATGGCTTTCTTTTCTGCTGAATTTGTTTGAAAGTATACAATCTCAAGTCTCGGGTGTATCTTAAATAGGACAGTTGTTGCAGTCACTACTAAACAGATTTTGCATTGAATTCTCTTAACTTGCAGTGATGACCTTACCATCAAGATATGGAATTCTGAGTGGAGGGAGAATACAGACTTTTGGTAAACCCTTTCTTATCCTAACTTTCATAAAAAGTTGATTCACGCGATCTTATGAGAGAGTGTCCCTCATTGACTGTGGAGAGTTTTCTTTTCTCGCTTTATTAACAATAGCCTTTCTAGTGGGCTAGTAAAGAGTAAGAAAGAAGATTGGCCACGCACGTTCATGAGAACTAGGCTGCAAGGCAAATTGGTCGATTTCCTCCCTCCCACTTGCACCCCGGGACACAAGGCCTGATCCAAGTCACATTTAATAACACTGGTCTGATGACAGGTCGATGGACTTGCATTTAATTTAAACTACCTTTGAAGAAGGAGAAGGCTCATGAAATGAACGTAAATTCTGTGAAATGGCTCTCTGGGGTAAGTCACTGGAATGCCACAGTGATAGGATTTTGACATTTTACTTGTTCATCTGTCATTGCTTTAAACTCTGTAATTAGTATGCTGCAAAGATGCTTTACGCTTTGCGCAGAAGCTGAGATCATCTGGAAACTTCTGAGAATGTTATCGATCAGAGGAAGATTCAGGATTTAAGTTCTATGGGTTCAACATTTAAGGTTCTTAGTGTTGGACCTCAAAATGAATATTTGTTGACCTCAGTTTCCGTTGACAGAAGTGTAATAAGCTTGCTCAGACCATTCAAAATATTGCCACACCTGTGTCGCATCCTCCAAACATGCTGTGTCGCATCCTCCAAACATGCATACTTTTTGGATGATCCGATACACACCTCATTAAGATTTTGAAGAGTCTGAGCAATACGAACGATAGGATATGTGTGTCACAGCTGACAAATGGTGTTGTGAACAACAAATATGTTAAGACATCGTAACGGTTGTTGTATGGTTTTTTATAGGAGGAGAAATGTGGGTCTTCAGCTGTATTCTCAAGACTAGAAGGGTGAATTCACTCTGTTATGCCTACCACCTTTCGTTTGATCGATATCTGTCTTAATTCGACCCTTTATTATAGTAGTTCTTTTTAGGCCTATGTGTTTGCCTATTTTGAGTGTCACCTCTATTTCCCCCAACAAAATCGAAAACAAGATTCTTTTTTTCGTCAAGTAAATTCTGCAATACTTTTTTTCTTCTGTCAAAACCTTGCAGGATAAAAGGCTGTTGGCGTTGGCCAGTAATGGTGGAACTGTGAAGATATGGGAGCTGGTTTTCCCCTCCCCTGCTGGAGACATAGCTTCATAGTTGATACTGGAAAAGAATGCATGTTAATTTTCAGCTTGTTGAAGCCTCAAACTTCTAGAAAACTATTTTTTTCTCCAATCCAAGACCTCTGCTTAAGATTAAGAGGGATTCTATTCAGAATTTGAAGTTTATGAGTTACGATGATTCATGACTGAGTCCTTTTTTTTGGGGTGGGGGCTTCCTTTTATTACTATGATAATGTTATGCATGTTGTATGACAAGTTGGACTTTAGCATCCATAGATGCATCTCTCAAGTAGCCACATTATGTGATCTATGTTACACGTTGAAATTCTATTTTGGCTTTTTCTTAACTTCTTGGATGCTTCTTATTTTGTCTTTTCACTTGATGTTTGCCTTCATATAAATTCGTATTGAAAGTTCTATAAGGATAAAGTGTTTTCGATCAGTGACAGATTCAAGATTTTCATCATGAAAAATCAGTTTAATGTACATCTTTTTTAAGAGGATTCAATATATAATATATATATAAAAAAAAAAATGATTGACGTATCCACTAATATTCGGAGATTAGCTTCAAAATGAATTTCCTTTTCCTTATTTTGACTTAAAAAAAAGAATTCATTTTCCTTCCTCAGAAGAATCAACGGTACATGTGAAAAACGAAAGACGTTTCATGATCCCCAAAGTGTCAACGTATGGATCGGAGAAAGGAACATGTCATGATGAAACAAAAGAATGAAAAGCCACTTTAAGCCAAAAATTCTTCACAACCTATTTATGGATCAATGTGACCCTTAATTAGTATGGATTTGCTTGTAAATATTCATAATTTTACCACAATTTCTTATAATTCCACCACGTAATTACTCTGCGATATGTTAAATTTGTACTATTATTCTATTGATGATAATAAAATTCTAAACATAATAATCTCACATATTTCCCAAAAAATACCTTCTTTAACAAATTAAAAACAAAATATATCGAGCCATATATCACACAAATCAAAATCAAAATTCACCAATATAATCCAAGAACCATTAACATATCTATTTCTTAACATGGAAACACACATTATGATAAAAATAATAAAAATGTAAAGAGAAATCATAATAAAAAGGAAAAAAGAAACTCATCTTTTTTTTTTTGGAGTGATAATTTTCAATAAGTATTTTCAATTCTCAATCTGCAAGATGAATTTTTTTTTCTTGTTTCTTCAACCAAAGCTGCTCTAGCTGACATAACATTATTATTAATTAATTTTGCATCAAATGCATTACAATCAATCCAATCTTTGAGTAATTCCTCTTGTCCCCAAATTTCTGGTATCCAAACATGTCCTGCCACTTCAATTCTATGTCTTTTCAATCTCTCACGTCCATTTTCCTCCATCCCGTCCTCGGATACAGCTTTGAATTTTTCTTTGTTTTTCTTGACTAGTAAGTTACCAGACCTTGTTGGCTCGAGATTGTCAACGTTAGGATCGGGCCGTCTCGAGGAATGTTTGGAGAAAATCGATGAATTTTCTGTCATAACAAATGTAGAATTCGATTTCTGTTGGTGATGATGATGGTAGTGATATGAGTTATTGTTTGGCTAGGAGCTAGCCGTGTTGTTGAAGGGAGAAATGATGGTTTTATTTTGTGTTGGGGGACAATGCAATATGAAGGGATTTTATTAGTATTTATATTTTATAATTGGGAGGTGGTGGTGGTGGTGGTGGGGGCGTGGGGTGATATGTTTTTGTTATTATTATTTAGTGTCGATATTTACACTGAAGTTTGATTAATTTAAATTCATGCATTATATGACTCTAGATTTTTTTATTTTTGAATATTACAACAACAACAACCCCAATACCTCAAAGACTCTCATCCATTGCAGGGTAAGAGGAGGTTGGATGTACGCAGCCTGACCCCTATGTTTAAAAACATAGCGCGACTATTTTCGAATGACCCATGATGAGCGTCGAAAGTTGCATTGACTAACTACTATTTCACAATTGAAAGAAGTGCAGACAGTTTAAAGAGTCATTTTGCTTTATTCCATCATATCCCAAAGTTAAAAAATAGTAAATTTTTGGCTCTATTTGAGATTGAATATTACTTTCAATAAAAAAAATTATACTCAAATTTGAGATCTCTTATTAAAGATAAAGAAACGTGAATTATCTGACGATATTTTTTTATGGTAAGTGAGAATAATACGTGTCCTGTTGATGCTCAAATTTGTGTGGTTAACTTCAATGCTTTTTTTAAAAGAAATTGTACTATTATAATAAAAGAGATTGGAAAAAGATAGGCCTCTTATTAAACAACTAAGAGGTATACGTTAGTTGGTTAGTAGATTTTTGGAGGATTCTGAGGTTGATATTGATTTTTGAATTTTGAGTGGGGTTGTGGAAGGACGGGGAGTCAAGAAAGACATTCTAGCGCATTATAGATTCTTATTTCGATGACAAATATAGTTAGTAACTATATTTTTTGGCCAATAAATATATAGAATTTGATAGTGAAGATTCAGAGACGAGTATAACTTTATAATATTGAAGTCATATGATTTAGGTACTTTCTATATCAAATATAAATTTATCATCATCATCAACATACCCCAGTGCCTCGAAAGGCTCCCACTCATTGCGGGGTGAGGGGGGGTCGGATGTACGCA
>JAOTQJ010000111.1:3248752-3277667 GCA_025642045.1 Solanum sejunctum
CTGCTACTTCACAAATGAAAGAAGCGCAGACAGTTTAAAGAGCCATTTTGCTTTATTCCATCATACTCCAAAGCCAACAAATATAAATTTATGTAAAATTTATTATTCTTTAACTGTAAATTTTTGGATTTGAGAGTGACAGAGCTATGTGCAGTTGATCCTACAATATAAAATCATATAAATACAATACTTTTGATGCGAAGCGTAAATTTTATGTGTAAAACTCCATGAAAGTTGATCAATAAATTTTTAGAGGAAGCTGAGGTTGACATTGATATTTGAGTAGGGATGAGGGAATATATAGAGTTGTTTCTTAGCTTTTTAGCCAATAAAAATATAGAATTTGATATACGAGATTCAGAGACAGATATAACTTTATAATATCAATTCATAGAATTAAATATTTTTGCCACAAAACATAAATATATAAATAAAAATTTATTAATTTTAGAAGAGTTTTGAGGTTGACATTAATTTTTGATATGGGAGTGGGGGTGGGGGGTAGGGAATAGAGTTATTTCTAAATTTTCTTACTAATGAAAAAAGCATTCAATTTGATATAAGAGATTTAGAGACGGATACAATTTGTGATATCAAATTTATGTGAATTTAATATTTTTGATTCGATCAAGAGCTAATCATAGATTTATCGTAGTCTTCTTTTTTATTTTTTAATTGAGTAAATAACGTAACCAGACAAACATATAATATGTATTTGCATTATATCACTACATTTAGAAAAATTATAATTTATAACTATAGTTAGGATTTTATTGTTATTTTTTCTCGTCTCTCTCACCTCTCTCTCTGTGCAATTTCTTGTCAGATATACAAATACATATATATATCAGATGCATAAATACAATTATTTGACAAATATGCATATTCAATTCGACTAATGTATATATATAATTCGGCTCTCTCCACTCTCTGATCTCTCTTGCATACCTCTCTCCTCCTCTCTAGATCTTGCTCACTTCTCTCCTCCCTCTCCTAATCTCGCTTTTCAGATATACAAATATATATGTATATTAATTACACTTATATAATTATGTGATATACATATATAATTTGACAAATATACATATACAATTCGTTTCTCTCATCTGCCCTCTCTCGCTGGCCTCCCTCCTCCCTCTCTCGATCTCGCTCGCTCGTCTCTCTCCATTCTTTACCTTATTATATTTCAAATATTTGTTCTTTCTGAAAAATTCTCTTTTTAATTCCTATAAATTAAATGCTAATAATCTTAAAATAAATTATATTAAAACTTAAATTTTGAATTTGACAAGAAATATGTGGTGTGTGTGATTCACACCTATTAGGGCTGCTTGTGAGGTAGTAGTTGTATCAATCATTTAATGAGATTGAGACTAGTTTGGAAGGGAATGTGAAAAGATATTTTTTTAAATAAAAAAATTTCACTCTCCTTTTACTTTTTTTTTATATATACATAAATAGTGCAAATAATAATTATATTATCAGTATGTATGAAAAAATTCCTGTCAATTTGAACCTGTATTTCTTATTTTTTCTTTTTGAAAATAAGAAAATCATTTTCTATTGCTAATTGCAATTTAAATAAAAAATTATTTTTTATAAAGTTCTTCTATTGTCATTAAATTAAATATTCTAAAAATTATATCATATAGTTAAAAAAATAGTTTTATGTCATAAAACCATCTTTCTCTATTTTTTTTTTTAAACATGAAAAAACTTTTTTTTTGTTATTCGCTTTGTCTTTTTAAATTGACTAATGATTTGGCATGTGAAAATAATTATTTTTGTACCCTAAAAAACAAAATTCTTGTCATGGAAGACAATTATTATTAATTTTTTTTAATGTTTTTAGAAATCAAAAGAGATGTAAACAGAATTTTAAATTATCTGGTTGTTATTTGTTAATGATCAAAACATTTCAAGATTTCACTTGGAACTTAAACTCGAAATTTCTAACGAAAATTTTAAAAAATATTTATCATATCACCATAATTTTTTACGAAGAATAACCAGCTTTGCATAAATTCCTTTTTTTTTTCCTCTCTTTATTCTTTATTTTCATTTTTTTTGGTTTTATGTGAGGGTCACCACTTTTCTTTTTCAAGTCATTGCATTAGGATTCATCCCACATGGGCTTGTCCACAATTGTGGCCCAATATCAATGTGTCAAATCATATTTATAACTTTTTATAGAATCCATATTTTCATATTCCGCATTGAAATTTGATCTAAATTAGCATATTACAAAATTCATACCTAAGAACGATATTTCTAATAGAATTGTTTTCACTCTGAAACGCTCAAACTCAAAACCTTTAATTAAAGGTGAAAGAGATTCTAAATCATCCGCCACAACTCATACGGACACATGTATGTATATATGTACATATAAGTATAAGTTTGTATCTGAAATGCTCAAACTCAAAACCTTTAATTAAAGGTGAAAGAGATCCTAAATCATCCGTCACAATTCATATGGACACACGTATGTATATATGTACGTATAAGAATAAGTTTGTATCTGAAATGCTCAAACTCGAAACCTTTAATTAAAGATGAAAGAATCCTAAACCATTCACCACAACTCATATTGATACATCTCTACGTGTATATGTATGTACATATAAGAATAAGTTTGTATTGTCATGTCAACAAATTCTTTTTCATTTTTTCTATTTCAATTTAGTACTTAAAAAGTTTAAGTTGTGGCCTCTCTTGATAGTAAAATTATTACATAATCTAGTTACTTAAAAGAGTTAAAAGTTATTAAGTCTAGATTATTGATATGGAGAAAAGAATATATAGATCGTGAAGTCGATTTAAGTATTTGAAATCTTTTTGCTTTGAATAAGACCTCAATTCCAACGACAATGACCTCAATTCCAACGACAATTTCAATATATATCTTATGACTAGAATTGAATAGATACGTTCAATACGAATAAACTTCTCAATTGCACTGATATTGATGATGATGACAATCTTGATGCTAGTGACACTATTGATAAACAATCATAACCTTAATTTGAAGCTAGAACTTCAAATTAGATGAATGAGCTAACTGTAGATATGATGCGGAAAACAAATGAATTTTGGCTCACACTTTGACTCGATGATCTATTCAAAGTAAGAAGCAATTTTGAATTTGACAAAAGAGTTCTCCGAATATTTTGGTCTTATGTTTTCCCATAAACAAGACTTCATTATACAAGAACGATAACATACCCAAGTGATTCCACAAATAAGGTCCGAAAAGGATAGTGTGAAGAAGATCTTGTCACTACCTTGTATGAGTTAGAGAGATGGTTTCTGATAACCCCTCAACAAACAAGGCTCCACGAAATCATTTGCTAATCATTTCATGTTACAACATGCAACGTCAAGCAATTCCTCTTTTTTGCTCTGAGAAATGCATAGCTGAAACTGGGCTGGAACGACAAACAGCTATATACTTGGAGGGGGTGAGGGGGGAGGCGTTGATACCGATACCAACACTACTACGTTCACTTGCAGCAGTGAACAGAACAGTCAGTATCTCAACATTCTATTTGCAGAAAGGTACTATATAGAACGGGTGAATACTTACTCGCACCAGGTGTTAGCTGATGAACAAGTTCCAAACTGATCCTAAATCACATATATGTGCACGATTTCATCTCTGGATATTTACGAAATAGCAACACTTTACAGAAAACAAGGTAAAGCCAGACTGATTGTGCTTCTAATGTCTACTTCTGATAGCATCTCCAGCTTATTTCACTCACTAGCAAACTAACATGTATAGGCACTACGACATTATTATTAAGAAAAACGAGATGAACAATGCTTTTCCGTGAGGAAAACTTGATATTTGATGCACAGCCAAGATCACGTATGTAATGCATTGTATCACTTTGATGGAAAAAGGACTAACTTAAGCTCTTGGATAGCGCAATCGCCCTTTTTTCCTGAGGAACTCAGGAATTTCCACTGAACCACCTTCCAAAAAGGATGCAGGCCGTCTGTTAGTACCAAGTGAAGCATCTCCCTGTGCTAGTTGGTTTCCCTGTAGTCGAACACCGTGGAACATATATCACAAGATGATTGCCAAAACCAAAGTTTTTCACATGTAGGCATAGATGTGAAGGGAGAGGGAGGAAGAGAGGAATACCTGGAGAGGCCTCATATCACTTTCTTCTTGGCGCTTGAAACCTGTGGCAATTAGAGTTATACTGACCTGCATCACGTGGATAACTATGAGATTGACCATGAAGTAAAACATAAACTCGTCAGGAATTCAATTGATCTTCTATGCCTCAACGTCGTTGAGATAAATCAGAGATCTCAACAACTAGGAGTTCTTTAAGTCTCACCTTATCCCTACACTAAAAGCAAACCTCAAGCAGGGCAAGAAAAAAGACTCTTGGCAAACATCAAACTTAATCCAATTGTAAAAACAACTAAGCCTTAATCCTAACTAGATACAAAAACAACATACCCACAGAAGTCCCACAAGTGGGGTCTGGGGAGGGTGATGTGTATGCAGTCTTACCACTCCCTTGTGTCTTTATAAATAGTTGGTGATAAGTTCACAACGCAAACACCGGATAGTTTAGGCATGAAACTCGCAAAAAAGTGATACTCAGGTGTGGTTTTGACAAGTAACTCTATATTATATAATGCAGTAAACTTAACTGTTCAATCTTTCAACTGTTTAATAAGAAGCTTTGGAGTCAGTCAACACTGTTTAGCCTCAGAGCATGTCGATATCAGTAAAGAATCATGTCAACAAAGGAATACGTAACCTAGTGATATTTACGAACATACCTGCCCACTTATTGATGGGTCTATCACCGCCCCAAAAATGAGGTTAGCACTAGGATCCACAAGGTCATATATAACCTCTGCTGCAGCATTTACCTAAAAAAGGGCAAAGAGGACAGGCAAGGGTATGAGAGCTGACTTCGCAAATCAGACAAGTCAGGAATTAGCATTGTCTGGGCAATGCTCATAAACATAAAATACCAAATGCATACATGAAAGTGTTTTATCATACTAAGAAAAAACAATAAAACTTTCCGCAAATTTGGAGGTCAGGAAAGGCTTTGAAGTAATAATAGAGAAAATATGGCACAATTTCCGCCAAAATGACATAATGATGATACGTGGTGTCTAGTCTGAATTTAAGAAAACAGTGACCATCACTGCTGAGTTATGCGGCATGGACAAGGACACCCATGTTGGGTAAATGAGATGATCAGACAGGGAGACACTTTGAAAATCAGAGCATAAATCCACTAGTACAGATATTTTATATTTGTATATAATTCTGGTCATGGATTAAATACGCCACAAAAAACAATAACTATAAACTACATATTTCAACTATCTCACAAAATAAAACTCATGGTATCACTAAAATAATCAAGGTATAAAGACTGCATCGCTTACATTTGTCACTATCTAAAATAAGATAACGAATTTCAAGATATATTTTTACCGAGAGAGCATGAAAAGCATTTAAAAGGTTTGTTTAAAAGCTGTGATTCTCATAGGATGTCTACAAATTTAACATTACAGCTTATTTTTAACTTCTGGCAATTTTATTTTGGTTTTGAAGCTTCATTAAATTGGATGACAACTTATAATCTTTGCATCCCTTTCAGGGTCTAACTTAAGGGCCGAAGGTTCCAAAAATTATCTAGAAAAGTTTGGAACTCTAACTTGACAAAGGTGTGGTCATGTCCAAGGCGAAACGTTCAACATGTTTTACGCGTTGCTTCAGGGCTTAAGCGCGCTTAAATTGACAACACTGGAGTGCATAAATGCTGAGAAGCAGCAGGTAAGTGAGCAGGATGAACAAGAAGCATAGGTCATTTGATCTTCTTACAACCCCCATGTGCCTTAAGATAACACTGGAGTGCATAATTGCTGAGAAGCAGCAGGTAAGTGAGCAGGATGGACAAGAAGCATAGGTCATTTGATCTTCTTACAACCCTCATGTGCCTTAAGATAATGTCTTCATAAGAAACAATCATATCACACATTCATACATGCTATCTTCAACAGAAAAAACTCTACACTGACAAAAGTAAAAGGCTTTTACTGCTGAAATCTTTTCTACACTACGTAATATATGTCTGCCTTTTTCAGTCAACAGCTTTTACTGCTGAAATCTTTTCCACATTATGTAATATATGCCAGCCTTTTTTCAGTCAACAAGAGGTGCATCCCAAGTATGATTAATGAGTGTATGAGCAAAGAAAAAATAGTTGGCTACCTCAAATAATGTTAGATCACTGCCACCAGTTATATTCCACACAATTCCAGTGGCCCTCTCTATTCCGATGTCCAGCAGAGGAGATTGAATGGCGTTCAATGCTGCATCTCTGGCTCTGGTCTTTCCTGTAATATTAACGACCAACATCAATTTTCTTCTCGACTAATCAGTACCAGCATCAAGTATCAATCCATTCTCACCAAAAAAAAAAAAAAAACTTCTTAGGAGATGCCCAAAACCATACATGGACGATATACATATCTGAAATCTTGAAATGCATATTTTGCATGCGAACTTGCTGGAACTACAGATGAGATTTAGTTTCTTCACATTGGACATGACCTTAGATAGAAAGGGGTGGAGGTCACGTATTAGGGTGGATGGGTAGTAGGTAGCAATGCATTGTCATGTTGGGGGTGGAGGTCACATATTAGGGTGGAAGGGTAGTAGGTAGTAATGCATTATCATGTTGTCTTTTATTAGTAGCAGTAGCATTGCTCCCATAGTTTCTTGTCCTTCGATTGATGATGCTATCTGTTGATTCCTTATACCTCGACTATCATATTGTTTTGTTGTAATTTTGTTACTATATGTTGTTTTTGTTATTATCTATTGTTTCTTATACTTCTGTTTCTTCTTTTCTGGACTGCTTTGGACTGTTTTTCCTTGAGCGAGGGTTCTATCAAAAACAACTTCTCTACTTCTAAGATAGGGATAAGGTCTGTGCGTACACTCTATCCTCCCCCCAGATCCCATTTTGTGGGGCTACACAGGGGATGTTATTGTGGTACATTGAACATGAAATATTTTCAAATAGCCAAAACAAGGCAGAAAATGCATGTAGTTTCTACTTTCCACAGGAAGAAAAGCCAGAAGTAAGAAGGCATCCAGTAAGAAATGGGCCATCAATCACTATTGTCAACAAGTGATTGAGTTGAAAGAAATCTTAAATCTGCAGCCAAATAGCATCCAATAATAGGAGGAAACTCACAGAAATATGCCAGATGTGTTCAGTCCAAAGAATTTTTTTTTTCAATTTCCCAAAAGGAAATATCAGTAGATAAAGGTGTTACTTTTTAGATTACATACAATTTTTTAAAGAAAATTCTAAAGAACTATGAGAGAACTCTTCTAGATGGGTTCACCATCAGAAATTTCTATAAGCAACAATTTACATTGATGAGATGTCTGCTTAGATTGAAGCAGAGCCTTGGCGTATAGGTAAAGTTGTTGCCATATGATCCATCCCTTCCCCACACCCCGTGCATAGAGGAAGCTTACTACATCAGGCCCTCCCTTTTTTTGGATGTTTGCTTAGATTTCTCTTCATAGCATATTAGTATGGAAGGCTATAACGCCCTCACCACCTTCAGCCATGAACATTGAACCCCATTCTCCCTCCATGAAGGCCCAAAGTTTCCCCCGTCCCCCCTGGTGTTTCAGTTTGAAAATGTTTGTTTTAGCAAAAGCACACTGAACCTAAAGATCTCAATTGTCTGCACAGGGGCACCATGATCCTTGTTGATTTCACTCTCCCTTTCATTCACTTTATTGGTTAGCTCAACCATAACTAGGATAGTGAGCTTAAGGAAGATTATTGGTATAAGCTAGTGGTGCCAAATTGACGGGTTGGGTCACGTCAAATTTGGGCAGTTTGAAAATGAGTTAAGCAAATATGGGTCAATACCCCACCTACCCATACTTCATGCTGGTAAAAAGTGGATTGGGTTTAATGGGCTGGTTGAAAATGGGTAAAACCCATACTATATAGTATGTGGGATTCCACTGGGTGTGTTGTTGTTGATGTTTGATAATTTGTAACTAGTGTATTTGTGATACTAGATAACCACTTTTGTTATATCACAATAATATATTTATTAATCTTCTTAGAATAATTCAAGAACTCGAGACAATATGCTCAGTCACATAACCATATTTCCCGTGTAAAACATGTTTCCTTCACAAAAGTAAACTAAAATAATATTGAGTAAAATTGTTTGTCTTGTTGATAATGTTATATAACTACCATGATGTTTCTTTTAAAATTTAGTAAAACCGTGACTTGATGATATCTAGTATTTGATGTGTGTGTGTGTGTTAGTGTAGGTGAGTAAATACATATTTATTTGTTGTTTCTACAAATCTAGTTAACTTGGTATACATTTATACATAACATACAGCTAGTTTGGGATAATTTGTTTCCATAAAAATAAGAGCATGTAATGTTAATACTGGCAAGGAAATCGTATCTATTGAAGTTTTTACTTCAAGTCTAGAAAGCAAAATCTACTTAAATAGTAGATGATTGCTTATTTTCCATATTTCAAAGTTGTGGCTATTGTGAGTGGCAAATGAAAGCTGACCTAAGGCAACCCATACTTGAACGGCAATCGACCATTAATGTACCCATTTTAGTATGGATTAAAAATGGGTTGAACCCATATTTTACCAGTTTTAATATTTCACCCAACTCACTTAAACGTGGGAAGGTTATCAAAAAGTCGATAAATTTTGCTGGCAGTAGTATAAACCTATTATGATGGCAAAAATCCTTTGTATCTATCTCCTTCACTATTTGCACACTTCTGATCAGTTTTCCCTAAGTATCACTTATGGTAATTTTATATATGATACTAGAGACCTATCTTCCCAAAACCTCCAAAAGATTTTCTAAGTCAATAATGTGGAGATCGTTCATCAACAACAACAACTCAGGAGATCCCACTGCGTAGGATCGGGGAAGATATAATGTACGCAACCCTTACCATTATCCCGGGGTGGAGATCATTCATCCTCTCCTATAAATTTCCATTGATCTTGTTAATAAAAATATTATAGCATCTATAGTAGATCTACCACGCATAACTTTAGTCTTTATATTGGTTCCATGTTACCTTCATGATCTCCCTAATGTTTATACTCTATATTACCTCTATTACTAGTACCTATGTTGGTGGGACTTAGCAAGTACCCTGTGGAAATAGTTGAGGTACAAAAGCTGGCTCTGACCCCAAGGTAATAAAAAAAAGGCATGCACGATTTGTAAGTTAAATATCACAATAGTTAGCACGACTTATTCTTTTTTAGACTAGAATTTGCACAAAATTTACCAGCAATAAATCCAATTTCTACAAAAGAGATGTAAAAAACGAACTAGAAATGAGACTTTTCTTGGACCAAATCAAATTTTGGTTTTTAAGAGAGAAACTTAGAAGGGTGGGTCCATTACCCATCAAGTTCAAAACAAAAATAAAAGAGTTCTTTGTTACTTAAAGACAACAGTATACCCACTATAATCCTACAAGTGGGATCCGGTGAGGATAGTGTATATGCAGATCTTACCCCTATCTTGGGAGGTAGAGAGGTTGCTTGCAATAGATCCTCGGCTCGAGAAAAAAATATAACAAAGTAGTTAGGGAAAAGAAACACTAGAAGTCATGAAGCCACGACAAAATACTAAAGATAGTATGACACTTTAAAAAGAAGAATAGTATCTACAACAAAATAATACTATAATCGAAGTACAAGAAATAATAAACAGTAATAGATACTGAATAACAAGAAACTACTAGAGGGATGCTACAACTACTAGTATGGAAGGGTAAGTCAGACAACACTCAAGTACCTATTAGTTTTCTATTCTAATCAAAGTCCTTCATAGCTTCTTAAGTCCCATCTAAGGTTATCTCAGTCAGTTAAAGCTAAAGCTGAGACATGTCCGATCTTATCACTTCTCCCCAAAAATATTTGGCCTATTTCTACCTTTCCTAAAATCATCTCTATCCAACCTCTTACACCTCTACCTAGGGGAATCCATGCATCTCCTCTTCACATCACAAATCATCTAGTCTCGCTTTCCACCACTAATGCTACTCCCACCTTGACCAAGATATCTCAAATTCTAATCTTATCTCTCCAAGTAAGCCCACAAAGCCATCTCAGTATTTTTATTTCCACAATTTTCACCTTCTGAACATGAGAGCTCTTGACTGGTCAACACTCTGGACCATACAAACATAGTTGGTCTAACCACCATTTCGAAGAACTTGGCTTTAAGTTTTAGTTCATCTTCTTATCACACAAGTCCAATTGTGAGCTCCCCATTTCATCCACCCTACACCAATATGATGTGTAACATCGTCAATCTTTCCACTAATTAGGATAGTAGACCCAAGATGTGCCAAAGAGAACTCCAACAATAGAAAAGATATAATTTGAGCATACCATATTGAAATCAAAGATTACACTAAAACTCAACATTGAAAATGTAAAACGAAAGAGAGGCATTAACAGTAAGCCAGATAGAGTTGATTGAATAATTCCAATTCCTCTATTTGCCAAAAAGCAGCCCCTGAAATAGTCAAGCATTCAAAAATAAAGTCAAGTTGCAAATGCCAGCAGCCACACAACAGAAAAAGAAAAAAGAAAAACCTTAACATTGTTTTAGAATTGCAACTACTTAAGCTAATCATCAAAGGTATCACCACAATCATCTGCATCTAAAGATTGAGAGGTCATCCTTATGCTTCATTTATATTGTTTTCCCCTATATCGTCACCTGGACTATCAGAAACAAGTGTGGACAAGAATTTAGAACCAAACTAATGACCTTGGTTGTCCAACAGATTCCTTAACCTCTTCAAAGCTTGGGCAGCTTCGGCCTTAGCTACCCGAGCTTCCTGGGCCTTTATGTCGGCGTTAATCCTGGCCAGAACAGCGACATTGCGGGTAGACTCACGAGCAATGGCAGCAGCTGCAACCAACTGTTTAGCCAAATGGAGATTCATTTCAATGGTGTTATTAGCAGGATTGGGAGTGACATAGAAGTAGGTGAAATTAGGGTTAGCACAAGGAGGGCACAAGTAACTAGGCGAGGAAGCAGCAGCATTGGGCATACAAGAGAGGTGTGAGATAGAGGGGCATTTTGAACATCGGAGATGGAGGTGAGGGGGAGGATGGCCGTGGAGGAAGACTTCAAAGCAGATGGGACAGAAGGAACCAGGGTGGGAGTCCAGCACGCAGGCGGTGCAAAGATAGCAATGGAGACCTCTGAAGGGGAGAAAGTGGAGGACGAAGGGGCGAGTGGCACCACAAATCCCACATCGGCAGTCGGAAACATCTCCAGATCGCTGCACGTCTTCAGATCGCTGCACATCTTTGGATCGCTGCACATCTTTGGATTGCTGGACATCTTCAGACCGCTGCACATCTTTGGATCGCTGTTCCTCCATTTGCTGCATCATCAGATTAATCAATTTGCCGTAACCCTATCGCGGATTGCTATCTCAAATCTACTTGTACAGACCGACACGGGACACTATTTGAGATCTTAAGAATGCCCCCACCCCACTTTTATGTAGTCTGTAGCATTTATGACTGCCTAGATCCATACTGTAGCATTTATGACTGAATAGATCCACATTTCCTTTTTTTACCATTGCAATCTGAAATTTCACACAAATTTGTTCCGGTTATTTGCAGCAGCCAGTTCTCTTTGTTATTAAATGAAATTCCTTAAAATGCAAAATATTCTATCTACTGAATATCACTTTCATTTCACCTCAACTCCACATTTCAATAAGTCTATATAGACGAAAAAAGAACACACCTCCTAAACATCTCAGGAAATTAATCTGGAGCATATTTGTTATTTCAGTTTGGATTGTCACAATTCTTGTTAACCTTAAAATATGTCAAGGGCTGCACTTTTACACTAGAAAAATGGCACTAGGCAAAAATATGTCGCGCCATCAACAAGCACAAATACACCTCATATATTACACTAGACTTTCACATAATACAATATTTTAGTCAACAGGTGGATAACTTTTATATGTAAAAGCACAATAATTTAGACAATATGAATAAATTCTGCCAGCTGCATATGTCCGTTTTTTGTGATGACCATAGTAACTGCACCAGGTTGCGTGCATCTCGACTATTTCCCACCGGCACAAATATTGGGTGACTCCATCCACGAAGGATTGCACAGATGGGAAGAAATAACTTAATGCTTTTGCCTCCGCTAAGAATCGAACCTGAGACCTCAAGGCGACTCCCTTGGGTGAGGTTGCATACGCTCTTTTATCAGTCACAATACATTGATATTTTTATTTTAGGTGTTGTGAGGTTTTAAGCGCATAAATAATGATTTAGTTGTGTAGGTTGTATGTGTGTCTCATTAGGCCACATCATCACATCACATAGACTTTTAAATCACATGACATTATGAATTAAAAGGATAGCAACAATCAAAATGGCTTTGTGAACTTACCCGTAGCAGTTCCAATTCCCATTAAAGAAGACCCAGCATTAGCCATAACAGCACGCACATCGGCAAAATCCACATTCACTAGCCCAGGAATCTGCAATTCATGCCAGATATATCATGAATAAATAAATACAGGCCCAGATATTCACCCACTTAGCAGAAGAATGCAGTGTGGAAAGAAAATCCAATTAATGTAGAAGGAAGGAACGTAACAAATATAAGGAATTGACATGTATCTGCGACATTAAGGTCCATAAGTTCAGATGGATTTAAGTTAAGATGAATACATGTAGAATACATGGAGTTATCCTCCAGTAACACCCCGTGAAATGACGAAAATACACCTAGAATTTGACCTTACGCATAACGTGTCTTCCCTTGCTCCGTTTGCAAATCCGAGACCGAATTTGCGATCAGTGCGAAAAATTGAGTCGGAAAATGGTCTCGACTCGGCAAAAACTCAAAAAAACGCGAACTATTTTTGGCTAGGTGAGCTTAAAACAGTGGGGTTTCCATGACCCTTCCACGACGTGGAGTGGACACGGAACCACACTTTGATTTTTCTTCAAAATTTGACGAAATACGAAAATTCGCGAAAAAGTGCTAAAAATTTCGAGCTGGGCAGATTTCGTTTTTTAAAGGGGAGGGGTAATTTCGATTTTTCCCACACCCCAAATCCTAAACCAAGTCAGTTTTAAGACGATTTAAATTCAGAAAAACATTATTTTCTTCATTCATACGTTAAAAGCAAGAAACCCTACCCAGAATTTCAAGCGTAGAATTCAAGAACATTAGAACATTCAAGATTATTCTTCCAATCTTCCAAGAAGTCATTCCAAGGTATGTAAGGTCACCTAAAAAGTATTATTTTGACAACATCTTAGAAATAGAAGCTAGATTTTATCCATGAACTTGCAAGCATTGATTGATACTAAAATTCCTGTAACTTTGTAAAGTATATCAAATTTCATGGAAAATTTCATAAATTTTTGATGAATATCATGATTGTTGGTCTCTATAACATCCAATTTAAGAATTGTTATTAAGTTTATATTCAATTATGATCAAGATTCGTTATTGTTGATTTTCTTGGAAAATCTTGATGCTATTTCAAGAAAAGAAAAGATTAGTTGAGTACCTTTAAACCTAAGTTCAAGAAGTGTATTTTAAAGATAAATTTTCACATATTAGCCAAGAATTTAGCATGTTTTGAGTCACTGAGTTGATTCTGGTTTTCACTTAAGTTAAAGAAGTTGTATGAGAAATCTATGTAGTAAGCTGGGCTAAGTCCCCAAAAAAGCCATATTTCAAGAATTTATGATCACTAAGTATGAGCTATATAAAATATTTTGGGAGTAGTATTGAGCACCAATATGAGTGAGAGTAGAATAAATTACTCGAACTCATAAACTATGTAACTAGCATAGGATAAGATTGTACTACAGTACCTTCCTCATTAGCCACTAGATGACTCAGTTTTGGGATGGATCCACTACCCTAGTTATTCGTCCCCTACCCCAGCAAAGCACGGAACGACTCTGGCAATGTGGCAAGACGTTGTATCACCACGAAGCTCATAGTGGTGGTTGTCGGTTAGAGAAACTCCCCAAGCTAAGAAACTAAGTTTTTCATATCAGTTTTCAGCATGTTATTTTCAGCATAACCAACCTTTATGATTATTGCTATTTAATTATGAATTATGTTCATGTCTTTTGAGAAGCATTATGATATACTGTTTAGATATTTTGGTCATCTTATATACCGTACATTCCACGTACTGACGTCCTTAGGACCTGCATCATTTTATGATGCAGACACAGGTGACAGAGTTCCTCAGCAATCGCTTCGTTGAGAACCTACCAGCTATCAGCTTATTGGTGAGGCCTCTTCTCAGTCCGAGGCTCCTTTGATTCATGAGATTTCTTTTTAGTTCTATTTCTAGTTTTGGCTACTTGGGGCCTGTCTCAGTAGTCCTTTCAGACAGTATTAGTAGAGGTTCCATAGATCAGGTGCTTAGTAGTTCAGTTTCCAATTATTTAGACATTGCTTAAAAAGCTTTCTTATTTAGTTATGCAGACTGTTTTAGCTTATCTTTGTTGCTTTTATGACTTTTTCCATCATTATTAATAAGTAGTCAGGCCAAGTGGTTCGCTTTTCGAGTGCCGACCACGTCCAGGGTGTAAGCTCGGGGCATGACACCTCCTTAGGTGAGTGATATGAGTACTTATCCTCATTTGCTTTTGCAGAAGTACGAGGATCATATGCTATGATTCCGAAGCTTGTTGTGATAGACAAGGAGTCATTTTACTTTTTTTTTAATTTAAAGAAAATGTACTGTCGTTTTACATTATTAATGAGTACCATATGAGTGCTAGAAAATGGGTGGGTCTGAGTATGCAGGAATTACCCTTTCCACTTACTAATACCAAGGTTAATAACACTAAAAAGAGACAAGGGCAACCATCATTTGTGAGCCAGGCTTCATCGACTGACACCCCCTTAAAGTTATATTTACATCAGTTTCTCCTAATGTGATTCAAGAAAAAGATCTCGACAACTCCAGCTCAATCAAAACCTAACAAGATGATTTTACACCTCTAATTAGTTACTTTTGTTGTTACTTTTTAAACTTGACTAGCTTAATTAAAGTTGTTAAACTAATTACTTCCCTTTTTAGGCATGATCTTCATCACTTTCAGTATTATTTTCAAGATTTTCCCAAGTATTATTGGCAACTGTATGCCCAGTAACACTAAATTCACATAGTGTATACATTACAACTGACATGATATTGTGCTCCCCCACTTTAGACCTATAACTAAATTATTCCATAAAAATTACATACGACTTTTATATGTTCCATCCGAAATACACAAGGAATGACTTTAACACCTAATCTATTTCGATACAAATCCTTAGAATAGCAACACCGGGGTAGCACAAGCAATTCTTAGTTCTTATTTCTCCTATGCTGCTTAAGCACCATTAAGATCAGTCCTAACTTTCAATTGCATTGTTAAGATTTATTGCTATGATTTTTACCCTATCACTACTTGAGCCGAAGGTCTATCGAAGACATCCTCTCTATCTTCACAAGGTAGGGATAAGGCTGTGTACACACCACCCTCCCTAGACCCCAATTGTGGCATTATACCGGGCATGTTGTTGTTATACATCTTTTGCTTTAAACTAGGTGCAGGGATATACAGATATTTATACTTCATCTGTGAATAGCTTATGATTTCCCTTCAAAGCATAAAACAAACATAACACATCCAGGTGATGCATTTAAAAGCAGGATCCTAGACGTAAAGCATTATCAGGCAAATGCTTACTTAGGATCCTTGGCACTACGCAAGCAGAAAACAGAAAATGAAAGACAAGACTCTGCCCAACAAACTTACCGTAATTATATCAGAAATACCACGAACTCCTTGCCGAAGAATATCATCAGCCAGATTAAAAGCTTCAGTTACAGGGGTAGATGGAGAAACAGCTGTCAATAATTTGTCATTTGGAATGACAATTAGAGTATCAACATTTTCTCTCAAAGCTGCAATTCCTTCTTGGGCTTGAACTGCTCTTCTTCGTCCCTCAAAAGAAAAGGGGGTTGTAACAATACCGACAGTTAAGATACCCATTGATTTGGCAGTTCCTGCAATTACAGGAGCCGCACCAGTCCCTGTTCCTCCACCCATTCCAGCCTGTACATAATATGTAGGAGCCCACACAAGAGGAAGGAACAGGAAGTGAGAATAATGCCACCGGAAAGTCTAGATATATGAGGAATTTAATTGACAAACAGCAACGCGTAATCATCCCACATTTAGCTTTACAGCACTTTCAAGCAAATATATCCTTAGTGTTGAATGCAGTGTTATCAAAAGCAAAAAGTGCAAAAAAGATCTAAAGTCCGTTGGAGATTTAAGTGCAAAGCGCAAATAAAGTGTGGGCTTTAATGAAAATGGCACAAAGGAAGAAACATATATATCTATGTTTAGTCCAAGACTAATAATTATAAGCATGAATAACAATTATGTGAACAAAAAAATTGGGGGGAAAAAAAAAAAAGATAAAGTGAAATATGAATTGCTTAGTGTCACCTCTTCATAAGAGGCTCGTTGGCAAGAAAAAGTATGCCTTAGAACCTTGATGATGACACTGAGGACACATTCAGCGAGGCAGAGTGCTCAACATATTTTGAGCCTCGCTTCCAGGCTTAAGTGTGTTTATAGGCACACCTTTGACAACACTAATTGAATGCAATTTATACCATATCAAGGGGGCAGGACTCCTTCTCAAGGGTGATAAGCATGGCAGGGAAACCAAAAGAACAGAAGATTAGATCCCTCTCTATAAACCCAAAAATGTCCTGATATCAATCTCGAAAGAAGGTAGGTATGACACTTCTTTTACTTTTTTATGGAGTACTCTATGATGCCCTTCTGGGATACTTATAGCAGCATGTGATGATTGATAAGGCTAATGCATTCTGAAAAGTCTTTGAACCAAAAAGCCAAGGGAGAAATTTTAATTACGTTTTTTGGGTACATCTTTTTTACGAGTATGCTAAAAAACGTCTCTTTCACATTAAGAAACTTACCAGTGACTTCCAGAAATCATTTGAGGTTCAAATCCTTGGTATCAGATTTTGTTGATACTAAGATCTAGCCGTGCTACAAGCACCATTTTAGTTACCATCTGTTTACCCTTGTAGACTTGTACCAATATAGCCTCTCATCCAATTAAGCATGTTTTATATTGAAAGTTTATCAAAACTCTTTGCAAGGATGATACAGTAAACCAGATCCTTCTTCATGAAATATCGCTTATTTGTTTCCTATCAGATAAATCAGAAACAGTTTTCTGATATCAATTTTAAAAGCTAAGCATTACACAATTTATTCTCTCCTGCTTCCATTTCACCTAATGATCCTTTTTGCTTGGTATCAACCCTCTCCATTTAATCTGAGAATACTAATTATGCAGGTGTTTGGAAACTTAAGTTACTAGATATATCTTTTCATTGCTTCACTAGATAATACTACAAATAATTCTCCCTCTGTCCATAAATGAATTATGTGGTTTGAAGTACGACAGCAAAAGCATATAATTTTCTGTGTGAATTTTAATATTGACCCTTTAAAAAAAATCAAGTATAATTACATTTTTTAGAAACTACAAAAAAGTACTAAGTCACAAGTTAAAGATATTGAGAAAATTATTGAAAGAATCGTAATCATAGAAACATATAAAACGGCTATTGACAGGCATTAATAGATATTCAAATTTATTTTGGTAGTGTTAATGGCTATTAAGGTACTCGTGTTTTATATTAAACCAATATGTCCTCCACTGATTCTCATCAACCTTTCAGCTTGTGCAATACGAAGGCAATAGGTGGACAGACATACTTCAGGTTGCTCGTAGTATCAGGAAATTGTTAGCATTTTGAAGTTAGTATATCAAAGAAGATGCAAGGGATGGAGCAGACTCATGTGACACCTATCTTTCTAATGAGCACCAAGGATGCTGAACTTCATTTATTAGAGGCACATTTAAGGTGTATTTTCCTCCAACAGTCATCCTCTATTGTATTCAGTGTCTTTGCTGGCGGAGGAAAGAGTATGGAAATTTTACAAAAGGGGGTGGGAGGAAGAATGTTTCCAGGTGTAAGTGAGTATAGTTTAACTGCACTGCATCACATAAAGTTACATTTATCATAAAAATTCGGCATGTTATTTAACCAATTCAATCTGATAATATAACTAGAAAAATCACTTCAGCGTTCTGCACAATGAAACAAAAAACAGTGTCTTGCGGAACAAAGTTACTTAGTTTTACCATAAAAGAAAGTAAAATCAGAAGTTGCTATACAATAGAATACAAAATATAAGTTTCTGACAAATGAGAGGGAAAAACAAACACAGGAAAGAATATAGTATATTTCATATAACACAAAACTTCTTTTTCCAATAAAGTTATTACATAGGTTGACTTACAGTTACAAAAACCATGTCTGAGCCGTAAACTGCTTCCTCAATGGCCTGCTTGCTCTCAGTGGCAGCATTCATCCCTATATCTGGATTACCGCCTGCACCGAGTCCCCTTGTGAGTTCTTGACCTATTGGCAGTCGATGCTCAGGCATTACAGGTGACATCCTCATTGCTTGAATATCAGTGTTCACAATCCAAAACTCTACACCCTTCATAGAGCTTTCAATCATGCGATTAACTGCATTTGATCCACCACCTCCTACACCAACCACCTTGATTTTGGCCTCATTAAAATTGTTCGAGTTTGATGAATCCATCAAGCTCTCACTGACATTTCCACCTGAGCTTTCCTGTCTAGATGTAGTCGTTGTATTGTTACCTTCGCCTCTGAGCATAGAAATTTCAGGATGTAGATTTAGAAAAGGGTCTTTGTTTTGATACTGGTTGACACTGTGGGAATTGGCTGAACATTTGAAATGAGGCAAACTTGAAGTAACCTTTTGGTTAACGCCCAAATATCCAATCTTCTCATCTTGAATTTTCAAGGGGCAAAGTCTACTGCCAAGAACAGTCAATACGCCACGTGACCGTCGTGTATCAAGAGGCATAAAGACAGCTGATGTACAAGTAGCCATAACAGAATTTTTTCCCTGATTAATCCAGAAAAAATATAACCGACCGCCTAGATAATATCTGAAGTTCCCGTCAAATTTTATCTTTCAGCACCTGACAATCAATAAAACAGAGAAAAAGCAGCACACGTTATTTTAAGGAAGCTTGTAAATGGTAGCTATAAAAGGGGTTCTAATCCTCAACAATCTAAACTGACCAACATATATGAGTAACCAAACTCCAAAACTGTGCCACGATTTCAGATTTAGTGAATATAATATAGCACAAAGTTATCACAGACCAAAAAGCAGCCAAGCAGCAGGGCAGAGATGAGAAGAAAACACAATAGCAGTAAGAAAAAAGACAATCTTTATTGAATAGCATTACACAACCCAAAAAGAAATTAACCCCATAAGAACAAAGAACCTTATAATTGTATAGATTGAGAAAATTCAATACCAGGAAGTAAAAAGACAATCATTAACTCACGAAAAAAAAGAACCCACTACAATAAAGAGCCTCACAATTGTATAGCTTGAGAAAATGCAATAGCATGAAGAAAACTCAGATGGTTTGGCTTTGCATTTCCATATTGAAGTCTCAAGTTTGAAACCCCTTGCCTTTTGGGTTACGCTCGTCACAAAGGGATTTCTTAGTGCATTTTACCTCTCTTGTATGGTTTGCGAGCACCAAAAGGGTAGTCAGTTGTGGGTTTCCTTGTCATAAAAGTGATTTTAAAAAGGACAGCTTTATCAAGTAGCATCACACAAACTAAAAGAAAACAAACTCTTAAGAATAAAGAACCTCACAAGTGTATAGATTGAAAAATGCAACAGCAGGAAGAAAAAGTCAATCTTTATCAATAGCATTACACAAACCCACAAAGAAAACAACCCCATAAGAATAAAGAAGAACCTCACAATTGTATATATTGAGAAAATTCAATAACAGGAAGCAAAAAAATCCAATCTTTATTAAGTTATATTACATAAAGCCACAAAGGAAACAATCCCAAAAGTATAAAGAACCTCACAAGTGTATATATTGAGGAAATGCAATAGCAGGAAGGAAAAGACAATCTTTATCAAGTAGCATTACACAAACCCAAAAAGAAAACAACCCCGTGAGAATAAAGAACCTCACAAGTGTATCTATTGAGAAAATTCAATGGCAGGAAGAAGAAAAAATACAATCTTTATTAAGTAGCATTACACAAACCCGCAAAGAAGACGACCCCATAAGAATAAAGAACCTCACAATTGTGTAATTGAGAAAATTCAATAGCAGTAAGGAAAAAAATGCAATCTTTATCAAGTAACATTACATAAACTCACTAAGAAAACAACCCCATAAGAATAAAGAACCTCACAATTGAATAGATTGAGAAAATGCAATAGCAGGAAGTAGAAAGACAAAATCATTATAAAGTAGCATTACATAAACCCACAAAGAAAACAACCCCACGAGAAAAAAGAACTTCACAAGTGTATACAATAACATATCCAGTAAAATTCCACAAGTAGAGTCTAGGGAGGGTAGAGTGTATGCAGACCTTAATACTATCTCATAGAGATAGAGAGGTTGTTTCCAAAATACCATTGGCTCAAATGTATTAACTACAAGTAAAAGAAGAAAATACACAATAAATACAAATTAGCATCTAGAACGAAAAGCAATGTAAATTCTACAAGAAAAAAAACAATAACAATAGTAAACTAATGTGATAATCGAAAAGCAATAACAACACCAAACAACCATTAAACTGACACAAGGCAAGACAACATTCTACTCTTACTAGTCTTCTAACCTAATACGCAACCTCTACTTCTATCTATCTAAGATCATGTCCTCGGTGATATAAAGTTATGTCATATCCTGTCTAATCACCTATCCTAAATACTTTTTCAGTCTACCCTTACCCACCCTCGTAACCCCTAAATCCAACCTTTCACAGCTCCTAACTGGAGCATCAACACATCTCCTTCGCACATATCCAAATCACCTCAATCTCGCTTCTCTCATCTTTTCTGGCATAAAGGCCACTCCACCTTCTCCCAAAATAAACTCATTCCTAATCTTGTCCCTCCTAGTGTGTCCACACATCAATCTCAACATCCTACTCTCTGCAGCATGCATGAGAAACATCCTCCTCTCCGCAGCATGCATGAGAATATTGAGATAGATATGTGGATTAAGCAAATTCAATAGCAGGAAGAAAAAGGAAAAGAAAACAATCATCATTAAGTAACATTAGACAAACTCACAAAAAAAAACCATAAGAATAAAGAACCTCACAATTGTGTAGATTGAGCATATTCAATAGCAGGAAGAAAAAGGAAAAGAAAGCAATCATTATTAAGTAAAATTACAAAAAAAAATAAAAAAAAAAAATAATAAGAATAAAGAACCTCACAATTGTGTAGATTGAGAAAATTCAATAGCAGTAAGAAAAAAAATGCAATCTTTATCAAGTAACATTACATAAACTCACTAAGAAAACAACCCCATAAGAATAAAGAACCTCACAATTGTATAGACTAAGAAAACTTAATAGCAGGAAAAAAAAATGCTAAACATCACACAGACTCCCAATGAAAACAACCCCACAAGAATAAAGAACCTCATAATTGTATAAATTTAAAAATGCAATCTTTATTAAGTAGCATTTCACAACCCCACAATTGTATAGACTGAGAAAATGCAATAGCAGGTAGAAAAAGACAAGCTTTATCAAGTAGCATTACACAATCCGACAAGGAAAACGAACCCCATAACAATAAATCACCTCACAATTGCATAGATTGTATCAATATTCTCAAAACAATGGCAAACCTAACACTTCACCTAGAAACTGTGAAAAGGAACAACAACATGAAGAAAGAAAGACACAAAATGGTACCTGAAATTGAAGAGACAGAACAACCAAAAGATAATTGCAGGATTCTTGATATTGCAGAAATTCTTTGAAATTTTGAAGAAAGATAGAGAAAGACAGCTCTGGCTACTTATGGTATTCAGCTCACAAAGTAGAATAGAAGTGTTGGCAATTTCCCTTTTTGCATTTTTTTGTTAGTTTCTAAGGGCCAAATGTTGTTTGTGTAGACCCTTTAACCCATTTGGAGAAAAATATCCTTGCACTTTCTTCCAAAACTATTACTCTCATTCACATGAATTTTTCTTTAGAATCAATCACCCTAGCTTTTTATCTTTATCAAATTTGTTCCTATATGTTAGACTATTAAATGACAAAAATGTTATTGAGTCATTTTATTTTCTTTACTCTGCTTTATGAAAAAGAAAATAAATATATGAATCTACGGTGTTGTTTGGGGTTTGATTCTTGAGATAAATATTTTTCGAAAATAGTCTCTCTATTCCTATGAAGTAGTGCTAAAGTCTGCGTACATTTTACCCTTCCAGATTACACTTGTGAAATTATACTGAGTATGTTATTGTTATTTTATTGGTGTTGTTTGATCACAAATATATTTGGAAAAAAATTAAAAATTAGTGTTTGACCATATGACTTGTCATTACTTGATAAATTCTAGAAAAAAAAACATAGAATTTGGGTCAAATTCTAGTATTTGAGATTGATTTTTTAAAAAAATTTTAAAATTACTCTAAACTCTTATATTTTATAAAAATATTCATCGTTTTATAATTTTGAATTACATTTTAATCCTAATTTATCATACAATTTTTTTTTAAAAGTCAAATATTTTTTCTAACATCTATATCCAAACGCATGCTGAAATTTCATCCAAAATTTTACCTATACTAATTTTTACTCTACCTTTTCGAAGTTTACCTCAAAATATCAAAATTAAACTTAAAAATACTGAATCATATTAAATTATTTTAATAAAGTAATGATATAATATTTTTGAAAATTAGAATTATTGAATAAACTTCTAAATAGCAAAATTCCATTAATGGCATCAATCAAATGGCATATTGCAATGTTACTTATTTCTTACCTTTAATTTATCTCCTTCTCTTTTACTACCTTTCTGTAATCAAAATCAAGAAAACAATCATTCTTTTTTCTATTTGAAAAATAATTCCAAATTAAGATGTATTTTCTCTGTCTCAAATTAATTGAATTTTTGAGGCTTTTTTTAAGGTTTAAAATAGTTGAATTTTTTAAAGTTCAAGATGAATATTTGAAACTTTTTTCATATTTGCCCTTTCATTTATTGAACTTTTACATTTTCTAAGAAATAAATTACATTATATATTTATGATTTTATAAAGGGCAATAGTTGAAAGAATGGTGTAAGGTTTGTCTTTAAATGTTTTTCTTAATATGTGTGCATTACCTCACAAATTCAATTATATATGAGACGGAGGGAGTATTAAAAATGTAAAAGATAATTAATAGCATTAAGTACTAATTAATGTCATTACATAAAATTATACACAAGCTAAAATTATCAACATTTTTTCTCCTATAATGTTGACCATCCCGTTACAAAATCATGGCTTCCTCATCCAATTTTTAACTTTTCACCATAGCCTTCTTTTTGTCTATGTTGATTATCGTTCTCTCTTCACAGATTAGGATTAATAAATTATCTTTACGCTAAAGCATGCTATGGAAATTACAAAGGTTGGGATTCAGTTATGTTTGAGAATTCTAAAGTCACGTCTCAAAGTCATGTCTTTCAACAGATCGAATGAATTTTGCCCAAACATTATTGATATGGGAGTCGAAAATGCAACAAATACTCAAACATACATCAAACAATGACTCAATAATTGTTGATAATGGCCTAAAGTCAACACTAAATGAGTGTGTTGGTTGCTTTCAAGCTGAAATTAATTCTCCTAAAAGTTCTTATGGTGAGATTAAAGATATTAAGGAATACATGACAGCTATTAAGGAATACATGACAGCAGATAATATGGTTTATGAACAAATATATAGATGTGATTATTTTTTAATTCAATATAAAGTTAAAAGAACCAAAATTTACAATTGGGATGAAATATGTGACATAAGATCTTGAATCTACTAGCCCTCCATCCATAAAATATTGATGTATTAAGTATTGCTTTTGCTTAAATAATGCTTTCTTGGTTTATTGTTTTTTGGTTGTCAATGTATTAAGTATTTTTTTTGTTCATTCAGTGATAGAGTGTCCATAGAACAGAAGGTCTCACCCAAGAAGCGATAGATTGCTCTACCTCCTCTCCTTGTGTTATGGTTGATTAAACTTGCTTGGATGGTGGTTAACTATTTAATTCGAAATAATAATTTCCAAGCCATTATTTTTAAAATCATTGAAAATTCTCTTTGAATGTTTGTGTGATTCCTCTCTCTCAATTATAGTCTCCTTGGTAAAATATGAAATCAGTAAATATTTTCAGATTGAGTTTTCAATATCTAGATTTGTCATTCTCTTCTTTTGAGAGGGTTATTATAGATGTTAAAAAGTCAAGCTTATGCCGTCACCACGTGAAAAGATCACACATTATTTTCGAAAAAGAAAAAATTATCTACTAATACATTTTTGAGCTCTGAAGTTAGGCTTGAGGTTGATATGGCCCAAGGCCATTAAGTGGTTTATTTTAAGGAATCTTTTTAGCATACCCGATTATATAGTGAATTTAGTTGTGTCGATGCAGTATTAGTTTAAGTCGTGCTGAGGTCATGTCTCTTTAGTTTTGATCAAGCCATATGCCTTAATCTAATTACAAGATTTTGGTTATGTCACTACAATATTGATCATCAATTTAATCAATTCAAATTTATATATTTAATCTGAACATAATATTTGTTAGTCATATACAGAGAAACTACAATCATATTGGATGTATTTAGGCCACAAACTAACATGAAATATATTGATCTATGTAATATAAAACTATGACTTTTAAAGTTTAAACAAAATTTAGTTATCAAATCGAATATTTAAGTATTGAATTTTTACTTAACTTATTGTATGAGATTTTAGTTTGTTTTATATAAGAGAACGTGTAAATCTTTTTCTGATAAGTTTTAATGCAAATAATAAATATTATGAGTAAAAACTTTAAATAAAATTATCTTTCAATGACACTTAATAACGTAATTTATATTTTCATATTTTATTTATCATTTTCTTGAAGCTCCCATTGCTAACTCGGTGATTCGAACACATAATATTAGAATTAGAGATGGAGTATATTTATCATCCGAGTAACTCTTGTCACTCTTTTTTTTTTTTGCGTGACACCCCAGAAATTTTAGAAAAATATATTTACAGCCCCCAAGCTTTTCAAAAAGCTAGTTGTAAAACCACAAAAGCGAAAAATTAACGACAAACAGGATTCATTTGCCTGCAAAACGGATCGATGGTGTCTCCGGTGGTGGCGAAGGCGGCGGAGAGGATCGGAAATTCAGTCCGGCGGCAAGCAATAACTATTACGGACGCCGCCGCCGCCCGAATTAGCAATCTCCTTCAGCAACGGCAGCGTCCTTTCCTTAAGCTCGGTGTTAAAGCTCGTGGATGCAACGGATTATCCTACACACTCAATTATGCCGGTAAATATCATATTTTTTAATGCTGTAATCCGATTTTTGGATGAATTTACCATGAAATTCCTAATCTTTGATGAATTGTATTATTCAATATTTTAAATTTTAGATTATATCTCTTCAATATTTTAAATTTTAAGTGTACATGTTTCAAAACTATTGGAAAAAATGCTACGAGTTGCAATTTTGCTTATATTAATATAATGAAAAAATTATACCTTATAATGTTGGTTAAAGTCCATGCAGCTCGACTCTGGACAAGGGAAACTGTGATAAGTAAAAGTGAATAGAAGGAGTATTATATTGCAACTTTGGTTTTTTGCCAAATTGTTTTGGAAGATAGATATATTGGACCTTTTGTGTAGGTTAGCCGAGGTGAATCGAGCATTTCTTTTAATAAGGTAATTTGTACATGAAGCTAGCATCAATTTGATTGCTGTTGATATTTAAAAGTTACAATCCAGCCTTGTTTCTATATCCTGTATATTATATACAGCAGCATTGAGCTAAAGGAATTGAGTAGTTTAAAGTCAATAGGTTCAGAATGCATGATTGTTTTTGCATATGTATTGCCTGGTCTGATTCGGAAGCAGTGGATTAAGTAAGTATATGCTGAAGTTACATGGTAGCCTTTTGGAGCCAAGTATGTTAATTTGTTTAATGTTGTCCTACCACTGCTAGGCAAATTTATCAGCAAAGCATGTCAAAAGACAAGTAATACTCTCTCGTCTCAATTTAAGTGTCTTACTTTTCTTTTTGTATGTCCCAAAAAGATTGCCTTTTTCTATACTTAGCAAGTTATTCCAATTCCAGATTTCTACATGGCAAGCTTAAGACCATAAGATTTAAAAGGCTACACACATTTTTAGTTTAAGACCACAAGATTCAAAGGTCGCCCTTTATTTCTTAAATTCCATGTCTAGTCAAGCTAAGACTGTTAAATTGGGACGGAGGGAGTAAGATCTTTGGGCCTTTGTTTTTGTCAAAAAATGTGGTGTGGGGGTACTTCTTACCTCCCACCAACACATGTTAACTTTATCTTCCCTACTTTATTGACTTATATGACACTGCTTTGATTGCAGTGATTTGTTCATTTATTTATCAATTAAACAATTGTAGTAGGAAACTAGACAAAGAAAAATGGTGTAATCTCTGCAGTTTGCATAAACTCTGATGGTAAATTAATAGTAAATAGTGTTTAGACTAGACTGAATATGATTAAAGATGCAACTCTGGCAGACAGTTTCGCAAGACTGTATAATTCCTTTCGGCTTAAGAAGAAACTTTGTATCATTGCTCATCCATCTATTGCAACTCCTGCTTCAAAGACGTCACGCATGGCATCAAAAAGCCTTGGCTTAATGCCTTCATAGCGGAATTGGTTTCCCTTTGGAAACTCCTGCAAAGAAATTTGGCATATAAAATTGGCGAGTTGAAATGGATGGAAATGCTTAAAGTCTTTCTATCTTTATTGCTGAACAAGGAAAATAGTAGCAGACATGAAGGCTGAAGCAAGTGCTTCCTTGAGTTTTGAAAAACTTGTCTGTGATCAGTAGTTCCTTTACTATAATTGCCAAGTATAATATATACTCCTTGATAAATAATTTTCAAAAAAACAAAACAAAACAAAAAAAACAATACATTTAATTCCTGATAAATGATGCCCTCAATATGGTTCTACTTAGTTAGGTTCATCCTTCTATATCAAAGTAATGAAGCAGAAAGCAACACTTACCAAGGAATATGATATCCACACCCCTGGACGGTCATATGCCATTGAATTAGTCCTTCTATCCCATTGGACTCCTTGTCTGGCCAACAAAGTTGAAAATAACCAGTATTTTGTCTTGAGAATTCTTATTTTTGCCTTCAGATGATAAATTGTAATCTGTGGATTCATTCTCTGCATATGGTTACTTACGATCCTCCAGCTTTCCTCTTGGAATGTACTTCCAAATTCATAATCTTTACTGATCTCGTTGGCCAACAGTTTGAGTAATTGATATTGTTCATCTTCTGTCATAATCATATATACATAAACATATCGGCGTTGTAGGTCCATCTGCAGTAAAGTAGGGGAAAGTGTACTTGTTATGTAGCATTTTCACATCGGTATAATAAAAATAGATTGAAACTTTTGTGCGTGTCTCTGTCAGTCTATCTTGTTACTAGATAATATGGTTGGTCTTTCTAAAATATATCTAAGAGGCATCTTGTTGCTTACAGTCAAATTGGAGCACTTTGATCTGCTTAAATAGTATATGGAGAGCAAAGTTAGGCTTACGATATGCTCCTTGCTTCAGCTTTGTTCTTTTTGAGCTTAATGCATTTAAATTTCAAGGCATAAGTTTCATTCAGGTATACTAGTGTCGGGTATAAACTAACGAGCTACATGATGAAGAAACAGAAAAAAGAGAGATGTTTTATTTTTGATAAGGTAAATGTATTTCATTCATAAACATCGCCAAAGAGCTGGCCATGTACAAGGGTATGCCAAAAAGTAAAGAATCTACAGTACATGATTCTCCACAAAAATCCACCCATTCTTCCATGCACTAAGGAGCTTTATGGGTTCACGAAAAGAAAATAAGTGATGGGAGGCTACTCCTCAACTGAGTAAAACTCTATTCTACCTCTTCAAAAGCTCTCCTATTTCTCTCTCTCTCTCTCTCTCTCTCCAAACAACCCACATCAATGCAAGAGGAACAATATTCCATGCCCTACGTCTTCTCGAACAAAACATCAATTCTTACACAGTTTTTGGCATTGCGCAAGAAGTTCCAAACCATCGTAATGGGTCCCATCATAACCTCATGGTAAAAAAACAATGTAGGAGAAGATGATCCACTTCTTCGCCCTCCTTGTACATGTAACACCAATTGACACATACAACCTTGTGCTTCTAAGGTTTTCCACCGTCAAGATCATTCCTCTAGCTGCTAGCCAACAGAAGTAGTACACCTTCCTTGGCACTTGTGATACCCATATCACATTACATGGAAACACATCCTCCTCCCTAATCAGATGTTTCTCATAGAAAGATTTAACAGGTAAAAATCCATCATTCCCCAAACCTCACTAATGAGCGTCGAGGTTATCCACCGGAGTGACTTGCCTATGTAGAAATACCAGCAATCTTTGGAACTTAGTTATGTCTCAATTGTCAAATTTCTTCTAACCAAAAAATGAGGTTCTTTCTACTTGAAAAATAGTTTCAAACTAAATAATTAATTTTCAATCATATTGGGGTGGT
>JAOTQJ010000111.1:3277767-3296509 GCA_025642045.1 Solanum sejunctum
TAGAATAAGAATAAGAATATAAAGTCCTATTTAGAATTGGAATAGGAATAGTATGTTGTTTCCTAGTTGGACTTGGACTAGATTGTAGTAAATCTCAGATCCCGAAGAATCTCTTCACCATGTGCCCACCTAATTTGCTGGACCTTCAGTTTTTCTTGACATGGCATTCTAAACAAATTCTGAAAATCATCTTTCAATGAGTTATCTCCACACCACCTATGTTCCCACAAATTCACTCCTCCAAGTTCCATCCTTGAATGAGATATTTACACTAAAATCATCCCATCCCTTCATTATGTTCCTCCACAAACCTCACCCAAAAAGCATAATTACCTCTAGTTCGTTATCCTGCTTCCCACTAGAATAATAGGTCTATAGTCCTTCGTGGCATGTTGCTCCCTCCCGCTTATATAATGACAACAAATGAAGCATCAAACTCTTTTCGAATTCACCACCTTCCTGGAACTCAACAACTGTATCCACCAAATTGGATCTGATCATATTCCAGCAGTGCTTGAAAAAATCTATAGAGAAATCATCGGGTGCCGGAGCTTTGTTACTTGCACAACCCACTACCTCCCTCTTCCTCCTGGATTCCCCTCTCCAGCCATTCACTCTCCTCCCTGCCAATACGACTGAACCCTAACCAACCCCCCTCCCCTCCCCCCAAAATTTAGGTCCCCAATCTGCTACCTCGAACAAACACTTGTAAGAGTCTACAATTGTCCTTCTACTTCCTCCTACCCTACATGCACCTCCCCAATAACCTCCAATGCCTACGAAATTCCTTCTCCGTTAGCAACTGCTACCCTATGGAAATTTTTTGTATTGGAGTCCCGCTCCTCCAACCATAACATCCTCAAGTTTTGTTTCCAACTAATCTCTTGGGTCTAAGACGACTCATCTAGCTCCCTTTTCAACCCCTCTAAAATTGTTCCTTCCTCAGTCATTGCAAGACTAATGACTTAATTCATGAATAACTTCATTCAAGCTTCAAATTTGTGATGATCATCAAATGCGGCGTATTGCCATTTGATTTTCTTTTCTGTTTTAGTGTAGAGGAATAAAGAAGTTGGCATTAATGGGTAATTCTAGTGGTATGCTGTTAGTAACTTCAAAGAACTTGAATGACATTTTATCAGGTAATACCTCTGCCAATTCTTTCTCAAAGAAAAGCACTAAGGCGATTAAAAACAAATGCTGAAGAAAAAAATGGAACAGAAGGGAATTTGTGCACCATTTCTGAAATAAATTTTACTTCATCATGGAGTCCACTGAAACTGTTCTGTGGATTTCCCAGAAGTGAAATACTTAAACATTTGAGGATTTGGAAATGGGAATTGTGTACCACTATAGATTAAGATATTGATGCTTGAGATAAGAATTTAACATTTTCCCTATTATGGTTATTTTTTCCACTTTGTGTGGTCTAAGTTCTTTCCCAAACCAGGAACTATCTAGAACTAGTAGGAAAATATGGAATGATGTAAATATTGCTTTAGTTATAATCTAAAGGTGAAAAAAAAACAGAGGCAGTGCACTGAGTTAAATTTAAAAATTATAGGAGGAGAAAAAGGGAACAAGGACATCATAAAAGAAAGTAGGTGCAAACAGAATATGAGTATCACATTCATTGGGTAGATATTCTTGAAGCATTAAGTTATTGCTCATTTAAGAGTGGTTTAGAATGTCGCCCTCCTTGGATAGCTCTGGCACTTACGGAAGTAAATTATATTGGGTGGATAATGTGGTATCTTAAAGAAATTATATCACAGAAGGCAACTCAGATTACTCAGAGAGAAATTCCTGCTATGCTGGAATTTATCCTTGCCCAAAGTGTAAAAGGGGAAAAACCACAAAACTGGGGGGGGGGGGGAGAGGACATGGGATTGGATTCCTCCAAATTGATATAGCAAGAATTCGCAGAATATTAAAACCCGATAAGGCACATACCAAATGAGTGTATTGGATCTATATTGTGGATTGAAAGGCTAGGTAAGATTGTTGGCCTTGGCATGAGTGTAGATATTGATGAGAAGTATGATCTAAGGATATCATGAAAACACGTCTAGATGTATGACATATCAATCATTAAGAACTAAAGTTACATTTGGAGAATAAGGTAAAGAAGTGAATAACTAAAAGGAGATAACATTTCTCATCTAACAAAATGTGTGAGATCATTAAATTGGGCGTTGATCAGGGGAAACAAGTTGGTGATTGAAAAACAAAGTAAATCATCCTAAGCAAAAGGACATCAATATTAATCACATTCTAAAACCCTAGTTTCACATGGATCATGAGTATGCAAAAGGAGATATCATGTTTCTCGTCTAACAAAAAGTGTGACATCATTAAATTGGGCATCAGTCAGGGGAAATAAGATGGTGATAAAAAAGAAAGCAAATCATCCTTAGCGAAAATGCATCAGTATCAATCACATTCTAGAAACCCTAGTTTCTTATGGATCACGAGAATTCTAAGAAGAGAAAATTCATATGGCTCACCTTGTTCAATCGGGAGGTCCTTCTAGTTGTTTGACGATGATAGGAATGCGGTTGCAGCCTTTAAACTCCTAGTGCAGTGGTGTTCATTTGAAGTCACTAGCCTCGTTTTTATCATTTTTTTTTAAATTAAGACCTCGTTTTTATCGCCTCACAACCATTACATTTTGTAAGCTGGGGTACATCTTAAAGTAGCATCATAATAAATGCATGATGAGACGGCAAAATCCACGAAACATTACTCTATGAGCAAAGGTGGATCCAAGATTTAAAGTTTATGGTTCCCATTGATCTTAAAATAACAACAAAAAAAAAACTTTATTGTAAGTGCCCAAGGGGAATTGAACCGTCTCTGAGATGGGAACAAAGCTTAAGCAAGTTCCAATTCTGCCTTTAGACCAAGTGCTTACTTTGTTACCCGAAAAAAATAACATTTATATATTTAATGAATTTCTCAATATAAATATAGGGTCTATGCAAAAGGTACTAGCTTCGGGAACTTGCACCTGATACATAGTAACAACAATAGTGATATAATTGAAGAATAAGATATTACTATAATGCTAACATTGATAGTGACAAGTAGAAGAGGAAGCATAATTCTAATAGTGATAGTGATGAGTAGAAGAGGGAGCAAATTAGGTGCTCTAAGCTAGAACCATGCTCTCCCGTAGGAAAGAGAGAAATCACTCGACTATTTACTGACCCTTTACCCTAATTTTCGACCTCTATATTTTTAATCTAGGGTCATGTATTGGTGAGATGAAGATTTGTCGTGTCATGTCATGTCTGATCACCTATCTCTAATTCTTTCTCAGTCTACCTTTACTTCTCCTTAAATTTGTCATCTATCATTGCTAACATTTCATGTCTCCTCATTGAGCAAATGTGCTCCTCCTCTTTACATGTATGAACCATCTCAGCTTTGTTTTCCGCATCTTGGCCACTACTGATGCTACTCCTACCTTGCCTCATAGATCTTCGTTACTAATCTTGTCTCTCCTAGTGTAAGCTTCCTCATCTTTGCTATATTCATCTTTTCAATGTGTAATTCTTGTCTGGCCAATACTGTGTCGCATACAACATAGTTGGTCTAACAACCACTCTATAAAACTTACCATGTAAGTCTCGGTGACAATTCTCATCACATAGAACATCGAACGTGAGTATCCATTTCCTCATCCCACTTTTCATCATCAATAGCTCCATTTCTTGGATTATTGACCTAAGATCCTTGAAGCTTCCTCTCTTGAGGGATGACTTGTGTATCTATCCTCATTTCAATATCCAACTCATATGATGTGTCTCTGTACTTGCACTCCATGTACTTCGTTTTAGTCCTACTCAACTGAGAACTTTTAGACTCTTCGGTTTATTTCCAAACCTCTAGGTTGTCGTTAACTCCGTTTCGTGTCTTGTCAATCAATAAAAATTGAAATAGGGATCAACTTCTCACCTTTGACGACAGCATTTCATTTATGGTACCCAACACCTCTTTGTTATTCCAGGTGCTATCATGAAATGTGTATGCTTTTTTCGTCATATATACGTGAGGTACACAACAACAACAACATACCCAATGTAGTCCCACATAGTGGGGTCTGGGAAGGGATATGTAGTACAACATATATTAGAATTCCACCTAAAGTTTACACCATCCTTAATGGATCTGCCTCTGGTATCAATATTGTACATTATAGGATATTTCCTGTTATTAAAGACTATACTCGGGACGAATATTTTCCTTTTATGATAATGGATTATTTGAATTTTTTCTTGAAATGTTAAGATATATCAGATATAAAAAGACCAGCACGAAGAGAGTGCTCTGGTTATATCCCAGAAAATAACAACAGAGAGAAAAACCTTGTGTCTCTAATCTGTATGCAAAAGTTTCTATGAATTGATAGTCTCTGCCTCCTCTTTGCACACATAAACCTTTTAACTATTTAGAATTCACTTTGTAAATTTCCCCGAGTCAAACAAGCTTTTTTAGCCACCAACCATTCAAAACATTTAACGTTTGGAGCTTTCGATTTCCAGATTTGCTTCCAGGGACAAATAAGGAACTGATTCACTTCTTTCATGAACGTGTTGTGACATGTTTTGACAGTATGAATCCCTTTGTTGTGACCTCTCGATATCAAATAATCGTCATTTAGTGAAGATCATCTCCTCCATGTCAAGACTCTAGAATGGCAAATTTGATTTCGTTATGAACTTTTTCACTGGATAAGAAGACTTTCTTTGTAAATAAGGAAAGAGAACATCAGGTGTAAATTAAGCTGATACTTCAGTCATCTTTAATTGCATCTCATCTTCATCCTGCACTTTAGAATGGCCTTGAAACTTATTTAAGTTCACGACAATTTTCACCCAATTTTAAAGCAAATCATATAAATACCCCATCTTCTGTCACACCAACCACAACTTGGTTGATGGAAGAGAAGTGAATTGTTGCCTCACTATTTTTTGGATTTAATGTCCTGGAACTAGCACTTGCATTTGAAATTTTCTTCTACATTTGTTTGTCAAGTATTGGTTTACAAGTGTGTTTGAGGCACATGTAAACTCTTAGGTATACGTGCAATGCCAGTTGGATGCCCCGGTAAGTGGTGCTCAGTGCAGGCAAAGCTGTAGTATGGGTGTCAATTCTCTTAATTTGTGGTTTCATAAGTGGAAAACTTCATAAAATTTAATATAGCTAGCGAAATGACATGTACTTTTGAACTAAGGAATATAGAATTAGAAAATTGTTAGAAATTATTTCTTTAAATTTGAATTGGAAACCTGACTGCATTTTTGCAACTTAATCTATATGATTGTCATTTCACCCGTTTCACTCAAGAATGGTAACAGCTCCTACATCTTTAGAATTGTCCTTTTGTTTTTTTGCCATTAATATTTTTCTTCCATTGCATGTATATGTTTTATCTTTTAATCCATTTGCACCTTCACTAACATTCACACTTCAAATGTATGCAAAAACAAAAAAGATATTCGTGCTTTTGCCATGGAAATTCCTAGCACTTTTGTACTCGTTTTGCTTTGATATTGACAATATTGTTGCAAAAATAAATAATATATGTACTAATTTTTTTTTGGGGCCCTTCTCCAATTAAATACCACTTGGGATAAATTGTAATCTTCAAAACTCAGGGATACTGGATCATCCACTTTACCTTTCTCCACTTAAAAGGAGACGAGGAAGCCTGAATTGAAATAAATAATTGTTCCAATGACGTAGATACACGACCCAAACCATTTTCTTTTCTATTCATATTCTTTTTATTACCAAAGCAAATAACCATACCAAATGCAGATAGCGAAAGAGATGAATCCATTATTAGGAATGATTAAATCCTATAAATAATTTAAATGATTGTTCCGGTATACCAGACTGAGTTCGCTTGATGCAAGACTCAAGTCATAAGTCCTTCAACCTTTTCCAATTGAGCCAAGCCTGGGAGGCTATTATTAATTATTTTTTTTTAAGTGGACTCTCTCCTTTGAATTTATTCAATAATCCATCTGTAGGAATAATTAGTCTCTGGCTAATGATGTTATACATCATCAAACTGATTATTATATGGATTTCTGTTGTGGTTTTATTTCTAATCACAACCCTTTTGGACATTGTAGACGAGAAGGGTAAATTTGATGAGTTGATTGAAGAGAAGGGAGTAAAAATACTTATTGATCCCAAGGCATTGATGCACGTGATTGGTACCAAGATGGATTTTGTAGATGATAAATTGAGGTAAGGAATTTACTTGTCCTTTTCAATACTTTAGGTATTAAGCCTTTTAATTTTGTGCACAAGTGGTTCATTTTGCTTTTGGATGATAAGGACCGAAGACGACTAGTTTGAATAATCTCACATAGTTTGAACTCTTGATAGCTTTCTCACTTGCCACGTTTTCCAATTCCCACCTGTTGCCATTAATTTTCTTTGGGTGTTCAGCAGTTAGTTTTGTGGTCTTGTACTATTGTTTATACTAATGCCATGAACATACTCTATTAGTTGTTCTAATGTCATTGAGAGCCTAATTATTTGTTTGTTTATATGCAAATTATTCTGGGACAATTTTGGTATTATATGGTTGGTTTTGAGAAATATGAAGTTATCAAATCCAGAAAACCTTAGCGTCAAGACTTAGGGGACTTTTGGCCATGAAGACTCTTGAGTATTTGAAAAACTTAGTTTTAGTTTTCAAACTGAAAAATGATTTTTGAAAATTGGAGGAGTTTGTGAGTAATTTGGAATGCAAAAAGTGAAAATAACTTTTTGGTATTTTTCAAATTCCTGGAATACCAGAATTTTATGGTTAAATGTGTTTCCCAGAATTCAACTCCCAGAAAAAGTAAAAATTTCATGGCCGACTGTCCCCTTAATCTATAAGGGAGACAATAGTTTAGTATCTTCTTGTTTACCTTTTGTTTTGCATACTATTTATCTGTGTTCTTTTCTTCTGATGAAGATTTCACGGGGCGGGGGGTGATCCAGAAGAGAATCAAAATGTTGTTTGCATGAATATCTCAAATGCAGCAGCCCTATGAACGTCTGCTGCACCGAGACAAATCAGTTAACGATGTTTTGACTTGACCAAACCTGTCCCCATTTCATATGGTGTCCTCTGCGAGCAACTAGTGACGTCTTTTTACATCTTTTTATGTGCAGGTCTGAGTTCATTTTCATTAATCCCAACTCTAAAGGGCAATGTGGTTGTGGTGAATCTTTCATGACAACAGCAAGTAAAGGAGCTGGAAAGTGAGATGAATTTCACTGAGACATGATATTTATAATGTACTTTTCATTAGGATAGACAAAGGATGAAATAAAGATTTGTTCATGGAATTATAATGCCATATCTTATAAGGATGAAACAAAGATTTGTTTATAATGTAAAGGTTAGTTTACACGAGTCTATTGTCATTTGATTGTTTTTTTTCATAGTTACATTGTCAATCTCTCCAATTTATTGGATTAGAGAAGGAGTGAGGTAGTCTGAACGAGTATTAAGGAGAGGTGATTAAATAAGATATGATACAATTTAAGCTTATTGGGGATATGATTGTAGATAAGAGATTGTGAAGATTACGAATTAAGGTAGTAGGTTAGCTAGTAGAAGAGTGTGTTTCACTTGCCTTTTATCCTATTAGGTATCTAGTTGTTACGTTACTTTGTAATTTCTTATATTCTGATTTTTGTTACTATTTATTGCTTCTTATACTTTAATCATAATATTGTTTGTTATAATAACCATTTAAAAATGATTTATCATACTTTCCATAATATTTCGCTGTGACTTTATTATATACATAAAATATGTGGTATTAAGTTCATAATATGTTATAATACATTTTTTTAGCAAATGCATATCAAGTTATATAAAGTGAGTGTTGTGAGAGTAAAGTGAAAAGCATTTATAAATTTTTGGTGGTAAATAAATAAAATATAGAAATTATAATAATATCCTCTTTAACTTTCGATCGAGTTATGAGTAAGCGTAAATAGACAGTTATGGAGGAAGATGGTCGGTTTGGCATGCTTTTTTAGATCAATCTATCTCACTCTATGACACTATTATTAGTGTAAGTTATGACGAGTCTTGATTTTGAAAAAAATTGGAGTATCATTTTTTACAATCGATTAATTTAAAATAATATTTTTTAATTATAAAATATAAACAGTTCGCACTTACTATGATTTATCAATGACTTCATCAAATTACATAACCACGATAAAGTTATATCAATTATTTAATCATAATAAAATTATATTAATTTGATATAAATATCCTTATCTGGACATTTTACAACCTGTCAACTTTTTTCAGAGTTTTCTTCTTACTGATTCATTGAAATTTGTCTTCATCCTTTAATTGGACTGCTATATAATATTAAAAAAAAAGCCAACCAATGAAAAATTATCTTTCAAAAATACAAAAAAGCCTTCCAATCATAGCTCTTTATCCTAGTCCTTTCAGGTGTATGTTCACGTAGTGAAATTAGAATTTTTTTAACAGGTTTAAAATTTTAGAAAGTAGATACACGAACTAATTGAAAGAATTAGTCATCTATTATATATATATATATATATATATATATATATATATATAATATTTTTACTATATATAAATAATATAAATTTTTTACTGAAGGAACCCCTTTATTACTATGTGGCTCCGCCACTATTCACAAGTACCTGGCCCCCTCAACTCGATATTGTCATTAATTATTAAATAAAGATGAACAAAAAACAAGTGATTTTGATAGTTTTCTGTGGGTGTTAACCCACGGATTCTATGGCTGCATGGGGCTCCAATGTAAAATTCACAAAAGATCATACGAGTGAGTCCACAACGAGCCCGACAAGAGGTCCAGGTGGCTCGGCGGCATTGGCGGAGGCCTGGTAGCATTTTATGGGCCAAGGAACAGCAAAACAGGCACTTTCGATAGTTTTCTGTGGGTGTTAGCCCACGAATTCTGGGGCTGCATAGAGCTTTGACACAAGATTCTTGAAAAAATCATACGAGTGGGTTCGCAACGAGCCCGACAAGAGGCCTAGATGGCCTAGCGATGGCGGGGAACACCTGGTAGGATTTTATAAGTCAAAGAACAAGTAACAGGCGATTTCGACAGTTTTCTGTAAGTGTTAGCCCACGAATTCTAGTGTTGAATGGGTCCGTGACAAACCGGACTAGAGGCCCAGTGGCTCGGCAGCGACGGGGGATGCCTGATAGGATTTTATAGGATAAGAAACAGGAAACAAGCGATTTTGATAATTTTCTGTGGGTTGTTAGCTCACGGAATCTAGTGTTCCAAGGGGCTCCAATGCAACTTACCCATAAAATCGTACGGGTGAGTCTGCAACAAGCCTGGCAAGAAGCCCAACTGGCTCGGTGGCGGCGGGGGACACCAAGTAGGATTTATGGGCCAAGGAACAAGAAATAAGCGATTTTGACAGTTTTCTATGGGTGTTAGCCCACGAATTCTGATGCTAAAGAAGGCATCGACGCAACATTCTCGAAAAATTATACGAGTGGGTGAATATCAAATAATTTTGCCTATCAAAATTTTGAGTAAATGGTCAACATGCTTTTTGTTAACTGAAAATAGAAAGTTATATATTTCACATAATTAAACGAAAATTTTATAATCTATCATATTAAAAATCAATACACTTAACTATTCTTTTTTGACTTTATTAAATGTTCAAAATATAATTTGCTTGTACTTTAGATGTTGTTTCTCATTTATTTATTGATGGAATTGCTGTTTGATATTGATACTAGAATCAAATTAAATTTGAATTTACGTCGGTAAATTTCACATTAAAAGGTAATTAACAACAATAAAGAACAAGCCATATTGAGTGATAATTAAACCCCTTTAATAAATGTGATTTTATATTCAAAACAAAATCAATACCTTTGATTAAAAATTAAAAAAAATATTAATCGCTCCACCACCAATTCAAAATTTTAATCCATAGTGACATTGATTCTCACATGCGACCCACTTTTCACACACCAACACACACTTAACTGTTTTTGGTATGTTTGTGTCTTGTCTGGCCCACCCCTACCCCCCAACCAGAATGCTGGCTTGACCATTTCTTTCGTAGAAAAATCGAATCAGATTCCTTCTATTCTGTGTGTGTGTGTGTGTTTTTGTTTGATCCATTGATTTCTTGTTGTGGGGGCTGATCATAATCCTATGATTCATGTGGTAAGTTTTTGTTAAATTTTTGGTTTCCTCATAATCTGTGTTACCATTTTTTCTTTTGAGATTCTTGATTTGGTTGTTTATTGTGGAATTTGATGAGTTAAAGATGGGAATTTTACTCTCCCAAAGGTCAAAAATTTTAACTTTGATATGCTCTTTGTATCTTTTTCACAAACTAGATTCTTGATTATGAGTTTCAGGATTGGAATTTTTTGTGTTAAAGATGGGATTTTTGGAAAGATTGCCCCAAAGGTCAAAACTTTAACTTGGTATTCTCTGTGTCTTTTTCAGAAAACCAGATTTTTGATTATGGGTGTCAGGGTTGGAAGTTGATGAGTTCATGATGGGAATTTTGTCTGCTCAAATATTGCCCTCAAAGATCAAAACTTTAACTTGATTGTGCTGTGCATCTTTTCAGAAACTAGATTCTTGATTTGGGGTTTCGGCTGACTTATAGTGGGAATGAAGAAATTGTCTCTGGTAGACTTGTCATTTGCTAGTTCACTTAAAAGGGTCTCTGGATATTCCATTTTTGGTTGATAATCTGCGGTTGGATTAGCTTATGAATGAATAGTTTTCACCAGATGTTGGCGTTTTCATTGATAGGAATCCCTTGGATAATATTGTGATGCAGTATGGAGATTTAAGTGGGTCGATTCTGTTGCTTGGACTATAGCATTGTTTTCTAGGGACCCTTTTGTGTGATTTGTTGTTGTATTTGGGGGTATGGAGTACCTTCCTGTTGAGGTTATTGGGAACATTTTGTCCCATCTTGGAGCTGCGCGAGATGTTGTGATTGCATCTTCTACTTGTCAGAAGTGGCGAGAGGCTTGGAGGAATCATCTTCATACACTCACGTTTAACTCAAATGACTGGCCTGTTTATCATGAGCTCACAAGGAGCAGACTTGAGATAATTGTAACTCAGACGATATTCCAGACTAATGGACTGCATTGCCTTTCGATCATCATGGATGATGTCGATGAGTTCTCTGCTGCTCCAGTGATAGCTTGGCTAATGTATACCAGAGAAACGCTACGCCAGTTACATTACAATGTCAGGACTACCCCAAACATTAATATACTTGAAAAATGTGGTCGCCAGAGGCTAGAAGTGTTGTCTCTTGCACACAATACAATCACAGGCGTTGAACCTAGTTACCAAAAGTTCCCTTGCTTGAGGTCTCTTTCGCTAAGTTATGTCAGTATCTCGGCTTTAGATCTGAGCCTTTTTCTTACTGCCTGCCCTAAAATTGAGGTCTTAAGTCTTGTTAGTATAGACATTGTTATGTCTGATCCACAGGCAACGATGGAGCTGACTAGTAACTCATTGAAAGATATCTACATTGAAGCCATTAGTTTGGATAAAATCATTCTGGAAGCAGACAGTCTTGAGAAGCTGCATTTGAAAGATTGTACACTTGACGTCTTTGAGCTTGTTAGTAAGGGTTCATTGAGACTCCTTAAGATCGATGATGTTAGTGTCATCCATCTTGATATTGGTGAAAGTGCTGAAAATCTCGAGATTGTGGATGTCAGCAATTTCACAATTATGTGGTCCAAGTTCCATCACATGATAGCAAAATCACCAAGGCTGAGAAGACTAAGGCTATGGGGAGTTGTATTTGATGATGAGGATGAAGCTGTGGATATTGAGACAATTTCTGCTTGCTTTCCTCAATTAAGTCATCTATCATTGAGCTATGAACTCAGAGAGACAGCACTTCATTATGAATCACAGGATTCTTTTCAGTTGGAAAATGTGGTCGTCTTGGAACTTGGATGGACGGTCATTAGTGACCTGTTCTCGCATTGGGTAGCAGGACTACTGGAAAGGTGCCCTAACCTGAGGAAGTTGGTAATCTACGGAGTTGTCTCAGAAACCAAAACGGACGAAGAATGCCATATGTTAGCCAACTTCACGTCTTTTATTGTGAGGCTTATGAGGAAGTATTTGCATGTAGATGTTCAGTTCGAATATGAATAGATTTTGAACAACTGTTCTCTGCGGTGGGGTTCAAAATTTTGTCTCATCGAGGGGGCAAGGAGGTACATGATCTTAGTGGTGATTGTCTTTTTTGTATATTGGTACAACACTGTTCTTTATGATAAATTTTGTCCTTGATCAAATTTTGGACTCAATTTTTTTTTTCCAATTCAAGTAAACATATCGTTTGCATTTCTTCCACCCTTGTTGTTACTAGTTCATTGTCTTTTTTTGTATATTGGTACAACACTGTTCTTTATGATAAATTTTGTTCGTGATCAAAATTTTGGACTCAGCTTTTCCTTTCAATTCTAGTAAACATATCGTTTGCTTTTCTTCTATCCTTGTTGTTACTAATTCACGCATTGACTGCAAGGCTTCTATAGCTGTTGTCATGGATGAAAAAAACGTCGATAAGCACCAAGATATATGGAGTGTTAACTGCAAAGTCAATTGAAGTGGTGCTTTAATGAAAGAATAAATGTAGAATGAAGAAAAGTAAGAAATTTTACGATGTAAATTTTTTCATTGTCTTTTCAACTCCTGGATGATGCCTTATGGGCGTATGAGAGACGTATAAGACTCCCATTGGGATGTTGCCAGGCCAATTGGTTTGTGGGAAGACATTTGTATTTGCTTATTATTTGAAGAAGGAGAAGCTCTGGAGTCGTGGAATCTCACTTTTAGAAGATTATTACATGATTGGGAATTGGAAAGAGTCGTGGACTTCTTCAATATTATGGAATCTTTCCGAGGTTTCAAGAATCTGAGAATACGTTTTGCTGGAAACCTGGAAGTGATGGAGTCTACACTGTCAAATCTGCATACAACTATCATATTAGGCAAAAAGCACAATTTGACCAGTGGCCACGGAAGTTCATCTGGAAGACTAAGGCCCCTTACAAAGTCTTATGTTTTTCTTGGCTAGTCGCAAGAGAAGAACGTCTCACTCAAGAAAACTTAAGAAGAAGGGGATTTCATCTATGCTCTAGATGTTATATGTGTGATGCAGCCAGAGAAAGCAATAGCCAGCTGTTTCTACATTGTCCTATAACAGGACAGTTGTGGCAACGTAGATGGTCTATGCCAGCGACAAGCTGTGATTTATTGAAGTGCTGGAACTATAATAGTGGTGCAGTGAGACAAAAGAAGTGGCGAAACTTGTCCCAGCTTGTATATATGGTGGACAATTCGGAAGGAGAGGAACTATAGGAGTTTTGAAGACAAAAGCAATTCTGTGCAGAAAGTCGAAGATGAATTGTATTCTTTTGTTTCATTTTTGGTGTAACGGAAACTATGTAGAGGACACTGAATCACTAGTTGATGTGCTAGGTTCCTTGTGCAGCAGTAGTCCTAAGCTCTGGCTAGCGCGGACGCGTATCGAAAGAACATGAATCATTGATTTATTGTAAGTTCCCTTACCAAATTCTTTGTTACTCACATTATGTCTGCCTTTAATATAGGTTTAAAGGGAGTCTTTGCTTGGTATGCTGTGTCTTGCCTAGATCACTATTCTTTTTCTTCCGTTTATCAACAATTTATATGGCTCTTAGTCATCTTCACTGTTTAATATTTTCATGAGATGAGTTTAAATGGCGTAGCATGGTTAGTGATGATTCATATAACGGAATCCCAACTTATTTGAGACTGAGGTGTAATGTTGTTGGTCTTCTTCTCTAACCCTCGTTTTCTGTCGAGTCTTCTGAATGGTAAATGTTTCTGCATTCCTAGTGAAACACACCAGAAGTGGATATGGAGCATTCTACAAGTTAGGTGGACCATATAGGCGGATCCAGAATTTTTAAGTTATGCGTTTTGACCATAACCCTTTTTGACTATTGAGTTCTGAATAATAATTTATTGAATATGCAAATGCAATGATCGTATTATTTGTTGTTGTTGATGTTCTCTTCTTCATTCGTTTTCCACATGGCTTCTTCGCTACTGTATTTACTTGTTTGATTTTTTATATGTTTTACTTAAGCCGAGGGTCTATCAGAAACAATCTCAAGACAAGGTAGGGGTAAGGCTGTGTACATATCACCTTCCTCAAACTTCGCTTGTGAGATTTCATTAGGTATACTGTTATTGTACACAAATAAAAAATTTCGAAAGCTATTGTGTTCTGCTGAATCCATAATGTAAGTGTAGATCTGCTCCTGGCTGGACAACAGGAGGCAAAATATGATGTTGAAATACCACATTATTCCCTGATTTGATTATTCAGTTTTCAAAATGGCATTTCACAAGTGTATTTTTCCTTACATTGTAAGGATAGAAAGACTGTTTTTGAAAGATTGGATGAAGGACAAATCTTGTAACATTGTGGTTGTCTTCTCAGATTCAAATCCCAGCAGAGGCATAAAAAAATAATATTAGTTGATGTTTTTCCATCTACCTGAGCTTTGGTTGATAAAGTTACACGATACATGTGTCGGTTGAGGTAACATGTATTCAGTGGAATAGTCAATAAGCGAGCAAGCTAGCTTTGACCCCCAACATCGGAAAAAAAGGTGGTTGTCGCACTTAAGAGCGTGACTTAGTGGTTAGTGAAGCAAATCATGACATTGCTGGTTCAAATTTCAATAGAGGTAAAAACACTAAGTAATTTTTTCTCACCTACCTAAATCTTGATGGACAAAATCACTTGATACTTGTAATAGTGGAATATAACTAGTGTCTGAAATTATCGAGGTGCAAGCAAATTAATCCAGACATCATCATATCAAAGAAAAGATGGTTGCCTTCATTACTACAGTAGATTTTGCTCTCTCCACATTAGTACAACTTTTGGGATTTTCCACAGAAAATTTTGCAAGAATTATTGAGAGCAAGATTAAAGTAAAAACTTATCCGCATCTAATATTTACATCAAATTCAATATAAACACTAGACGAGAATAACTTTTTCCAGATATGATATAGCACAATAGCAACTGCAAGTTTGCAATCAAAGTTGACATGAGACGTTGATTCTTGATTAATATTTACTCCTAATAAAGTAAGAACAAAGTCATTAGATTTTTTTCTTTTTACGTGATCAAAAAGCAAAAAATAGATGAATTAAATTATTTGATATCTAATACTGATAGAGAAATAATAAATATTTAATAAAATAATCGACGTGTCTGCAAGTTGATTCTAAATTCTCCTTTTTATCATTCTTATTTCACAGATTCATTCCATAGACTAAGATGAATATAAAGAATACTAACATATTAATAATCATAAAGAATCTTGTTGCTTATGACAGATTTGAAAATAAAATCTTTTATCTTATGAAAGGAAATAAAATTAATATTAATAATCCTTTAGATATTTCATGCCCACACATTTTGACTTTTTACCTTAAAAATCTATGGTCTAAAAATTTTTGATACTGACTATTACTTATTTTTTAAAGTCAGGTCTAATATCAAGTAATAAAATGCTCACCTTTAATGCCTTTTTAGTTTTCTTGATAATTGCAACCAAAAAATGATTTTAAATTTGTGTTGTAATAAAAATAAAATATCTAAAAAGTGTCACTTTGGCATGTTTCATGATATTTTTGGTAGTTGGGAATGTAGATCAGAGGGGTAGCCCAAAGAAAATTTACACACACATGATGTTTATATTAAATTATATAAAAATTAAAAATTATTTATATAAAAATATCAATTCATTTAATTAATAAAAATCATTGAGAATTATGAAATTTTTTTGGAGAAAAAAAATTAGTAAGTGTTTTCTTCTCATCAATTCAATATTGAAGAAGGTCTTAGGTCCAACTCACACCGCAAAAGCTAATTCAAAGAAGGCCCAACATTGGGTGATATCATGTTAAAGAAGGTCTTAGGTCTAACTCACACTCAAAAGTTAGCTCAAAGGCAGGAGGATTGCCTAAACATTATAAGGAGACCACCTATCTCATTAACCACCAATGTGAGACTTAGTATCTCAACAAATCTTGATCAATAAAATTATTAATATCTGTATTAGCAAAAGTAGCAGATTTTTTATAGAATGAGTCATGTGTGTACCTCATACAATTAGTCGTGGTATGCTCAAGTCAACCTAAACACCACACTCATATAAAAAAAAATTACGAAATTCATTCAAACACAGCTTTAAATCTAACAAGTTCATAAAATAAGTAAAAAAAAAAGAAGTCAAGTTTAATACTTCTGATATTTTAAAATAAGTGTCACTTTAGGAATGCAACATATTTTCAACTATATATACTCTAATATTAAAAAATTATTTGTTCTTACTGGGGCACAGTTCTCAAGAAACATCTAATAAAATAGGGACAACTTGGCAAATTGCAATCTTATTTTTGGGAAAATAACATTTATTTTATTTTGAGACAGAAAGAGTAAATCAATGAGTTGGAACAATAAAGTTCAGCTTATATATAATAGGACTTTCAACAATTGTGAGGTCACAATAAGACAATTCATTATTATCCAATCAAGAAAGTGACATTTTCTTGCAAAATGGAGAGATCTTTTACAAGTTTTGATCAACTTCCAGAGGATATAATCATGGAGATATTATCAATTTTGCCTGTGAAATCTATATTGAAACTCAAATCTGTTTGCAAATACTGGTACATACTTATTCAATCTCCAAATTTTATTATCAAACATTTTTTCCAAAAGAAAAATTATGAAATTCCTTTTATTCATCTCTATTTCTTTGACACTAATCAATTATCTAGTTCAATTGATGATTACCCTTTGATGCTTCAAGATTGTTACTTTCACAAATCCACTTCTTTAAAGCCAATAATTGGCCCCTTGAATGGGCTTTTCTTTGTGCATAATCTTGATAAAAATGAAATGGCAATGTGGAGCCCTGCTATAAAGGAAATCAAGAAAATAACAGTGCCAAGTCCACCTTTTTGTGCTTGTTTTAGTCAGATGTGTTGTTTGGACTCTTCAAAAATATTGCAGCAATCGTGTCGAATCCTCCAGAAATGCGATGTTTCTGGAGGTTCCGAGATGGATGGGTCGACATTTTTGAAGAGCCCGAGTAACGTGGAGTTCAGGTTCTGTTGCTCGGGTTCTCCAGAAATAGTGTTGTGTTCGTGTAGGAATCTCAAGAAATGTGCTACTTTTGGAGTATCTGACATGCAACGGTCGAGATTTTTGAAAAGTTCGAATAACACAGACTTTAGCGTATGTTGCTCAGACTCTCTACAAATATTGCCGAACCCATGCACCACACACCAGTCAACATTTTTGAAGAGTTCAAGAGACAATGATTTTAGGATATGTTGCTCAGACTCTTCAGAGTTGTTGCTGCACCCATGTTGGATTCTCCATAATTGCATGGCTTCTGGGGGTTATGACACACATCCATCGATATTTTCGAAGAGTCTAAGGTCTTATGCTCATCATTTTGGATTTGGAATGGACCCTTTGAGTAAAGATTACAAAGTTGTATGGATAAGGGATTATTTTTGGGAGGAAGAAACATTTACACGAAGTGCATCAGCTGTTGTTTCAGTTTATTCACTAAGTATTGATTCTTGGAGGCATTTTGAGGATAATACATTTTTGAGTAATCATATAATCATGTCATATTTTGATTCATATCTTGATGGATTTTATTATTGGAAGAAAATCGACGGCAAACGACACTGTGAAATTCTTGCATTTGATTTTAGGAATGAAGAATTTCAAGTGATACAAACTCCAAATGTGTTCAATTCAAGTTTGGGGACACTTGGTTTGTATGATGGTTATGTTTCTATGTTGTTTCATCATCTTGTTGAAAGCAAGACATGTATTGAGATTTGGGTGATGGAAAAGTTTGGACTTTGGACCAAAAAATTGGTTCTTGAATCCACTTTGATTGTTAAAAGGCCAATTGGATATGGTGTCAATGGGGAGATTTTTCTTGAAACTACAAGTTCTAATCTTGCAATGATTGATCCAAGATCACAAGAGATTGTCAAGTGTCTTGGATCAATGTTGGGGAGTGGCTATCCTTTGCAAGTTCTTGTTTACAAGAAGAGCTTAGTTTCCATCAAGAAATTGACTACTTGTAATTTAATCAAAGATCTCGACTTTAAGTAGTTGGGGAATCTGAGTAAGTCAGAATGGTAAAGCGAGTATCACACACTGTGTGAAAAAACAATCAAGAAAGTGTTAATTGGCTTGGAGCATGGGAAAATGGTCATTCTTTGCAAGTTCTTGTCTACAAGAAATTAGTCAGCAGTAACTTAACTAGAGATCTAGAGTCTGATTTTTGATAATGGAAAAAAACCCCAAGGTAAGGGTTATTTCCTCTTTACACGATGTGAATCTGAACGAGTCAAAAAAATATTAGGTTTATTGGTTTGGGTTCTATTTATTGTTATCAAATTATTAAGTTATTGGGTAGATCGATAACCCATTAAAATTATAATAATTTACTACTTTAGCCTTTTATAAATATTAATATTAATAATTTAACATTACTTGATACTAAATCGATACTTGAAAGTCATGTATTTGCTTGGTTTTCAATATATAATCCTTTTGTTGGAAAGTA
>JAOTQJ010000111.1:3340655-3352427 GCA_025642045.1 Solanum sejunctum
ACTCCATCTCAGCTTGATGAAATGTAATTTATCTCCTAGAAAATATAACAACAACAAGAACATCCTCAGTAATATCCCACAAGTGGGGTCTGGGGAGGGTAGATTGTACGCAGACCTACCGCTACCTCATAGAAGTAGAGAGATTGTTTCCTAAAACCCTCAGCTCAAAAAACATAAGCAGATTATCTCCTAGAAAATATAAAATTTTAATAATTGAAAAGGGCAATTATAAAAAAGTTTCAAATATTCTTTTTTGAACTTTGAACAATTCAATTATTTTGAACATGAAAAAAATCTCAAAAATTTAATTAATTTGAGATGAAAGAAATATTTATTTGATACGATCTTCAAATAAAATAACTTTAAATCGAGGGGAAAAAGATGCTTGTGGTATAACTTGTATTCTCTATCAGAAATAAATTTGATTTTATCTGTTAATTTAATTTATTTTAATTTGCACAAATTTAATTCACTTTGCTCATCTGACACTTCTAAATTGATACAAGGAGACTTTCTAGAGATATGACTGTTTTAATTTCTCTATTTCAATGCACGTGATATTATTCAACTCTCGCATGCGAGTTACTTTGACTTATTTGCAACTTCAAGTTAAATTTAATTAAATTAACTTAATATTTTAAAATTTTAAATTAGATATTCTATAATTAATTTTTTTTAAAAACACTATAAAATTTATTTCTTCTTATATTTATATAATAAAAATATTTATTATGTAATTTAAATATTTAATAATATAAAAATACTGCATAAAGTAAAACAAAATAATTTTGAGTGACCCCATGTGCACTCATTTTTCACTCTCAAATAGTGACCCATATGGGGTCTTCTCTACACTAAAGTGTTGACAAAGCACCTTTGGTCAGCAACAATAATAATATATTCCGTGATATTTTACAAGTGAGATCTAGAGAGAGTAGATTATATGCATATCTTGCTGCTATCTCATAGAAGTAGAGAGACCATTTCCTAAACAAAGGACCTTTGTTCATCTTACGTAATTTGAGCTTCGATATTAAAATTTGATTAAATTTAAAAATTTATAATAAATTTTTTTTATAAAGTAATTTTATATGACTTTTATTCACATAATTCCTTAAAAAATAGAGGAAAAGACATAACAAGAATATCATATTACTAGTAATTATTATTTAAAAATAATTAATATAAAACAATTATCTATCATGCATAGGGCAAAATTCTTCGAAAAAGCACAGACTAAATCAGAAATTTGAAATTTTGGTTGAATAATGAATGAAAGAAAATTCTTTGACAATAACTTATTTAATAATTCATCTTATAAAGTTCGCTAAACTTCGCTTTCGTCTCCCTTTCACTTGATTTATCACAAGGAAAATATACTTTTGAAGCCTTTTCATTTTGTCTTTATGTTTTTTCGACTGCTTTCTAGACATTTTGAAAATTTACATTTGATTAAAGTTTAGATGTGACATTTGCATAATTTTTCATGCTTCTAGAAAGACTTCTCATATTTTATAAAATACAAAAAATAAAAATATCATTGTCCACCATAATCCATTTTTTAGGATAATTAAATATGCTACTCAGTATCAACATGTTGGAATTAGATGGCAAAATCTTGCCAAACCCTAATATAAAATACCATATATATTTTTTAAATTTTTTATCTGATATCTTTGTCAATTTATTTTATGATTTGATTATTTAAATTCGTAAATTTTTTAGTGATTGTTCTTTTTTAGGATAACTATTTAATAAAATGTTCTCTTTTTATTTCTTTTTGCAATCCAAAAAAATTTTTAAATTACGATCATAATTATCATATTTTATTTTAACTGTTATATATGAGCAATAAACATCCAGTAAAAAATAAATTGGTCAATCACAACCTTTTTTTTTTTTTAATTTATCAATATCCTTTACTTCCTCTAAAGCCTATTAATTAACAAATTTTCGTAATTATTTTGCATAATTAGGTAAATATATAAAGGTTGCCACCAAACAATATCAACATAACTATTAACTAATATCTAACACTTTGATTCACATAAAAATATTAAAAGAAAAAAAACAAATAATTCTCAACTTGATTACTTCAATTGGCAAACTACGACAACTAGCATTAAAAGTTTCGAATTTAAAAGTATATCTTCTTTGTAGACAGTTGTTCTGTTTTCTTTTAATTGTCAGATATATTAAAAATAATTATTAATTTGAATAATTAAGAGAGAAATTAATTATCTTTTTTTAACTTTGTCTTTAGCATTAATTATTCTAAAATAAGAGGCACACATATAGATTAATTAATTTTAAGGATATACTATTAGTCAAATAATACGTCTAAATAATTTTTCTTAAGGATTATATCAAATTTTATTATGACAACTGAAATGAGGCAAAATATATATATTTTGCTTTGTTTTTTTCTTATACTTGATAACATAATTCCTTATTCTATTTTTTATTTTTGCAGAGCAAAATCAATCAATCAATAAATAAAAGAGTAATAAATTCAAAAAGGTGATTTAAAACATCAAAATTTAATTTTAAATGACGACTTTAAATAAGTACGCCCTTTATTCATTTTTACTTGTCACTATTTTGCTTTTCGAGATCAATTTGACTAAACTTTAGAGCTAAATTGAAGTAGCTAAATTTAATATTTGAAATATAAAATGTGAATAAACCATATACGAAAATACTATAAATTACATTCTATCTCATATTAATATGATAAAAAATTACATCTTAAAATATTGATCAAAGTTCATATAATTTGACCTCGATAACTAAAATAATAACAAAAAACAGAAGGAGTAATACATATATATAATATGAACGTTTTTAGGCTTTTTTCATATGCAGAAGTAATTGTTTAACTTGAAAAAATTACTTATTTATAACATTAAATGACAATTAAATACATCAGCAGCCAACTCTATCGTAGCTTGTCGCCATTATTGTAGGGAGGGACAGACCTAGTAGATTAATTGGAGTTCGTTCGAATTTAATAATTTAAATTATATATTAATTTATATATATATATATATATATATTTATAATTAAAATATTTAAATTTAAGTTTTTAACTTAATAAATTAAATAACTTGCAGTATAATAATTCAAACGTCAACTTAAAAATTCAAATCCAAAATTTATTTCTAGTCCTATCATCATCAACAAATATTAGTGCTTCAAAAGGCTCCCGCTTATTGCGGGGTAAGGGGTGGTCGGATGTATGCAGGCTAATTCTTATGTTTAAAAACATAAAGCGGCTGTTTCCAGATGACCCATGAGGAGCGTCGAAAGTTGCATTGACTAACTGCTACTTCACAAATGAAAGAAGCGTAGACAGTTTAAAGAGTCATTTTGCTTTATTCTATCATATTCCAAAATCAAAAAATAATTAATCTTTGACTCCATCCGAAATTGATGAAATATATAAAATTTAAGTTTACATTATTAAAGTCTATTAAATGCGTGACTATCGCTCTAGCTCCGCCTTTAAGCAAAGATGTGCGTCGTTTTCATCAGCAAGTTGTCTTGTCCTGCAGATTTTTTTGGCTTGTCTTATAACATTTAGTGAAAGTGATATCGATATATTATCACAATTCTATTTATATACATGTACGTTCAATATTAGAAGTATGAATGCGATAGTATTTTTAATTCTCATCTTGAATTGATATCTATTTTGGATTATTTTCAAGTAAATATTGCCTAGCATAAAGCATGGTCCGTCTTCGAGACCTTCTTAATGCGAAATGCTTTGTGAAACGAGATTAAACACTGATGATTATTTAATATTTGTTTTTAGGTTTTGGGACAATAATGTATTGTGATTTGTGAGTAAAATATAACTATATAATAATTTAATTGATTAGGAAATATATAAAAGAAATATATATGTTCAAGTAAAAAAAATTGAATTCTATGTGATTGACTTTTATAAATTATAAAATGTTTGAATTAAAAATCTCAATAAAATTACATATAACTTACTAGAATATTTGGTATGAGAATCTTCATTTATGTTGCTCGAATTCTTAAGAAATGTTATCGTACTTTTGTGTGATTTTGCAAAAGGACATACATTTTGGATGATCTACTATATACTCGAAGATATTTTTGAATAGTTTAAGCAACACAGACTTTTATGAAACGAAGGTCTCTCCAAGTAAGAATGTCTTCATAATCTTATCTCCCATTCCATTTGCATAAGGAAACATGTGGCCACTACCCTTGAGTTCGTGATATCGAACGGGTAGTCGTTCTACAACGTATCGTTGCAGAACAACAGATACAAGACCGTCCTCGTCCCCTTGCCATATGTGAACAGAGCTTTCATTACTGGGGAACGGGTCCTCAGATCCATAGGGTCAAATTCCCATGTCTTAATTCCAATCATCACGTGGCGATGGATGGACTCGAACTCCCCTTGTTGTCTAATTTGTGCCTGAGGCCATGAATGAACATTTTTTCGATACTCAAACATGTAATATACTAAAAGAGAGAAGGAGAATGTGACACTCGATCCATTTAAATCTCGTTACAACTATGCGATAGCCATTCATTATAAACTTGTAACAACATATTGACAATATCAACACAATCAAGTTATTCTTACCATATATGGTTCTTGAGAGGCATCAAACCGCGGAGCTAATTGTTTGTCCTGAGTTGAAAAGATGTCGGGGTTGTGTGCTGCAACGCTAGAAGAAGGGAAAAACTTCTGAGTGTTCCACCAATAAGTCAGCCACGGAAGGTAGTGTGCAACGCGAACTGTCCACAGATCGGGAGTTGGCATATCGTAGTATGATCTTTCCGTCATATTTGTAGGAAAACCAGGCCACCATAAGGTAGCCACGGGCGTTAGAAGCCCTGCTCCCTTCTATCTGTCACAATTTGTTATCTAAGATGACATAATTGGCAAACAAACGTAGATTGTATGCAGACCTTAACCCTTCCCCTACTTCAGATGTAAAGAAGTTGTTTCTAATAGACTCTCGATTGCAGGAAAAGCGAGTAATAGCAAAAAGAATTGAACGTTACCTATGAGGGATATATTTAAGACAGCCCCAAACAGCTTGTCCACCCATGGAAAATCCTGTTACATAGAATTTGGATCCTAATTTCAATTGATCAGCTGACTCCTCAACGTCGACAGCTAAGCTCTTAGGTGTTCGTTGTGGATAAGGATCACTTTCTCCATAACCAGGATGATCAAACGAAACAATGTATATTCTCAAACTCTCGATAACATCCTGCACCAGAACAGAAATTAGCGACAAATAAATTCTATAATGACTTGTAACTAGAAGTGCCTCGTCTTTGGGCTCCTTTGCCATTGCATTAGAACTTTTCATATATCAAGTTGATTCAATCATTTATATATAACCGAAAAAACACATTTTCCCCCTCTATCTAACCCCGGCCCCTTATTCCTTCCTAGCTCCGCCCCTGCTGTAACATATAAAAAAAAAGGGTAAAAAGAGAATTATTCCTGGCAATAACAACATCATGTCTGCAACAATCAAACCCATGGATGAACACAATTTTGTACTTTGCTTCATTTTTCGGAACACCTTGCTCCTTATACGCCAAATGCCTTCCATCGGAGAGTTTTATTCGTGGTGCAGTGATGGGAGGGCCTCCCGCGGAACCACAAATTTTCGGAGGAGGTGGAGTAATTGCTTGATAAACAAATGCCAAGAACCCAATCAAGAAAATTACAACAATTTCCTAGACATACCTGAAAAAAAAATTTCAAATTTGTTAACTAACTAAAAATCAAGAAAACAGGACAGACTATGAACTATGCATGACTAAACATTTGTTACAAAGTCCCCAGACGATGTGACACTCTCACATTGACAAACAAAGGAGACATATTACAAGGAAACAAACCCTCGATCCACGTGACCTATTTTAAAGTTGTACGAATCTAAATTCAAAACACTATACAAAATATCACTAGTGGATTTGACTGTTAGATAGTATTTCTAACTAATTTAAAAAAAATACAATCTTTATGTCAAAATGCATTACAATTGTGATGGAAAACACACACACACATTGAAGCATCCATATACAGAGTGCTCAATTTACTAACCCAAACATCTTAGGTCAAACTATATATTTTTGTTGAAACTTTTATTAATATTGTGATTCAGAACCCTTAAATTAAAAATCTTGGTTCAGCCTTTGACGATATATATACACACACATATATATCATCAAAAATTGAAAATTGGAATTAAAAATTACAACTTTCCACAAATATAAGTTATACTACAATCAATTTTCAGTTTCACATTCTTTAATATATGATCATAATTAAAGCTTTTAGAAGAAAAAAAAACAGAAAAAAGGGTGAAAGGAAGAGATAAAGAACCTGATCAAGAACCACAGAAATCTTCTATCTCCTTGTGAATGGTCTTTGAGATGAAACAATAATTGGTGATCTTATTGGTAATCTTATTTTTTTTTAATACACTATAAAACAACAAGATTGAGACAAACAATAAAAGATAGATTAGGTAATAATTTAGTTTACTTTTTTGTTGTAGGGGACAAGGAAACTCTAATATAGGAAGTCAAATTCGACAAAACTCAGTAATTTTAGTTGAAAGTATGTATATATGTCTAATGTTGCCATAATGCTAGTTACATGTTCCACTCAAGTTATGTTTTTGTGTTAAAAAATTTATTTAATACATATAAATAATCTATTTAACTTTACTTTGTGTATTTGTTGAAGATTCTACTTATATGTATAGATGAACTTCAGAAGTCATAAAAGTTCAAATCTTGAATATGTCACGTGAAACCACCTACTCAAATTTAATTAAAAAATACAAGTACATTTCCATACTAGTTCTTTAAAAGAATTTAAACTCACCAAAGAGACTAAACAAACTTCATCATAACCTCTATTGCTCGAGGGAGCATATAATAAGATACTTCAAACATTATGTATTTGTTAAGTGATTGGCGATAACATTTAACAACTTTATCATATTTTTCATTATTTTAGCTCATTTTTCAAAAATTCAAAAAATTCTTCTTTCCATCAGCATACACGAATTCAGTAATTTGGATACATTAATTCTGATTCTTAAAATTTCTATGTTCAATATATCATGTTTTAAATATTATCTGTTGATACTTAAAAACTCTAATTTTTGTATCCGAAATTGAACTAATATATCCAAATTACTGAATTAATATATTTGGACTGCCTTGTCTTTTAAGAGATATCTATAAATTAATAAAAAAAAAAATAACAATTAATTATTTACACTATGTGATTCGTGTAAACCCACGTATTTAAAAGTGGATAGACTTTTTAACATACTACGAGTATGACTTAAATGGTAGTTTCAAAATTAGGCATCCATTCACTTGGGCCTGTGAAAGTCCGTCCATCACGAAGGTCAAATTGGGCTGCCCCGTGTTAATTAAGAAGCCCAACGAATTGTTATATATCTTTCTTATAAATTTCATAATTTGTGAAAATTGTGAAACTTCTTCGACTTTGCACTATTATTATAGCTCATAAATTAGATATCGAAATATCATAAAGTACCATATTAATAAGTTGAATATCTGCATTGTAGCTTTATAAATAAATATTGTAATTACATACTATTATAAACTTTTAGATATACATAATTTTATAAAGATTCACCAGTCAAATAAATCAACGACAGTAGCAACTAAATATTTTTCAATATAATCTTTTCACATTATATGCATAATCTCTTCACATTAAACATGATTTTTTTTATGAAAAAAAATTAAAATTAGGAGTTTTTTTAATAAAATATAAATTTGTTGATCAATGTTTAGATTTAAAAAAAGTGAAACTAATTAAACCCTATATTTTATTAGAATTCGAGATTTGACATCAAACATTTTATATTGATTGAGATTTTATTCAAATATTATAAATAAACAATTATTTCAAATCAAAATTTTAAATTTGAGCTACAACAAGTTCAACTGAGTTTTGTTTCTCCATAAATTAATAGGGCAAAAAGGAACTTTTCTTAAAAATAATTAAATACTAGAATTAAAGCATAAAACTTTTTGACTTGGTATAAATTAAAGTTATCTCAATTTTCCAAATGGACTTGTTGATTCTAATTTAATTTTTTAAATAAGATGATATATATTCTCTTGATCAATTTTAAATCAATAGTAATTATGTCACTAATATTCAAAACAAACTAAAAATGTATTTGTTTCAAAATTCTGAATTAATATTCATGAAATTAATGAATTCTTTCCTCGAAATTAAGTCAAAAAATAATTTGTGCTAGGGATATTCCAAAATATACCAGAATTCATGTTTAAAATGTGATTAGAAAATTACTTTATTTTGTTCAAATAATACGAGCAGTATGATGCACTAAATATATTTCTTTCATGATTTTGAATTCGTTATTTATATGACACTCAAAAAGTTTTATTATTGCTCTGAGGCTCCTCTCGAACGATTAAGTAATAGATGTATATATTGAGTAAAATTGTAATTAGTACATTGTTTGCCCCTCATTTACTTTACAAGCTTTTAAAGCAGACAATTTGGGACCTCCTTTTGTTAGATTAATTTTGGTACGTACATAATATTAAAACGGGTGAAGTGCCCAAATGCTCAACCTACCCCTATAGCGTATTTTCTTTCTATTTATTATTTTATTATATTTAAATATTATTATTTATTTTCTATTTTAATCGTTTTTCTTTCTTATATAGTATCTTCTGCTTTTGGGGTCTGATATTTGTAAGATGAGGGTCTTCTGGAAACAGTCTCTCTCTATGAGGTAGTGATAAAGTCCGTGTATATTTTATCCTTTCCAAACTCCACTTATAAGATTCTTCTGATATATTGTTGTTGTTCTTATGTACGTATTTTAGATAACTTCGATATACTATGACTTTCTCAATAAAAATAATAAAATAAATTTAATAAGTGATTTTCTATATTGATGATTTTCCCAAACCCCCAACTCTCCACCCCTCCTCCCCTACTCATCTGGTGAGGTGGGAGGGATGTTTGATTTGGTGTCTGATATCTATATTAAAGTTCGATCAAATTTAAATTTATACATTGCAGGGTTCAGGTGACGCTAATATTATTTAATTTGTACGACTTTATTAGTGAAGGGTGCAAATCATCTCACAAAAAGATTTTATCTTGAGAATTGTTCAAAAGATAAAAGAATATGGAGTAATAAAGAGGCCATTATAATTAATGCAGGTGGTTTTAATTAATTATATATTGTCTGAATTAGTGCATTGATATGAGTAATTAACAGGTACTTTGATTTCTAATTAAGGTAATACCACTACCTAAGCAATTTTCCAAAACAGGAATTATGGGCAAATCATCAATACATTTTGAAATGACTTGTCAGTCCTTTTATAATTATTTATTTATTTTATATAATATATGGTGGAGTTCCCTTTATACTCTAAACATTGTGCCCATACTTTGTTGATCAAGAATCTTACTTAAAAAGAATTACAAACTTTTCTCAAAATTAATCATAATCTTAATTTATGTAATTTGGGAAAGATTCTCTACTATTAAGAGAAGTCTTGTTACTCTAAATTAAAAAGCAAGTGATTCCTTGTAGCAATATTTATATATTGAATGCGTTTAAGAAAAATCCTACCACCAGAATCATGATAAATAAATATACACCGTACTTAATTAAAAATTGAGAAATATTTAAATTCACTATATGTAAAAGCGTTAACTTCTCTTTTATTGATCGTACGTAGTGCGCATGCATATTTTTTAAAGAATATAACCCCTAGCTTGAAGTGTTACTAAATCATATTAATTAGTTAATTTTTTTCATTTTAATTTATGTAAAATTTATTTGTCTAGACAGTGTCTTTTATTTTTTTATTTTTTTTCAAAAGAGGATAAAAAATAATAAAATAGTTTAATGTGACAAGTTGAATAGTTGGGACCACATGCCAAAAACTAATTTTGAGGAATTTTATCTGACAATTATATATGGGATGGAAAAGAAAAAAGTATTGCTTAATTTATTATTTCTATGTTGTACAACAAATCAAGAACTAATTCCTAGAATCCCATTCAGGTGTTAAACAATACTGACATCAAATAATAATATTAATAATAAAAAAAAGGCATAAGGCATAAATAATACTTTACTCGAAAATTAAACATTCCAACTTTATATTGTAAATCTAGAAACCTCGATCGCTATCATTGCGTCATGTGGAAATTTAATGTTGACCTACAATAACAATAACATACTCAGTGATATCTCATAAGTAAGGTCTAAGGAGAGTAAATTGTACGAAGACTTTACCGCTACCTCATAAAAGTATAGAGGTTGTTTCCTAAAATCCTCAGCTCAAAATTCATAAGCAGAAGGATTAGATATGACCAAATAAAATGTAAGATAAGGGGACAGCAGTGCGACTAACAATAAATAACACATGACAGTAATTAACTAAGATAAAACTAACACATACACGCTAGATGATGAGAGGAAAAAGGAATAATAATGATAAAAATAATACAAATGCTAATAATAAAAAGAAGTAGACAATTCAATGCTGACCTACGTGACACATAAAGTTCGCTTTCATTCCGTCTTGTGAAAATTCGATGCAGATCTATGTGATAAAGATGAAATTATATTCACCTAAGGGTAGTCAGATAAATACTCTTTAACGAAAAACTTTTTTGAATATATAGATTAAATATAGATATTTTGATATATGATCAATTATTGAACACATATAATACAAAAATCACTCATCCATTTTCTAAAATTATGAATACCTTTAATAAAAATGATAACTCCGATGCTGCTACGTGACACATAAAATTTGAAGATATCTAATGATCATTTTATAAATTGAAGTACTCAATCGATTCAATTATAAGACGAATTAATATGTCTAAATGTCCATGCTAAAAGTTTGGAGTATTTAGCATTTGCTTTCCTTGAGATAATGGATGGAAGAGATGTGAATGGAGTTTTATAGTACTTTATACATGTCAAGGATTTATTACTTCAAACTTTTTAAGGAACTTATTCGAGTTGTTTTATTAGATACTTGCAATGGTCAAATTTGTATGTTATTTGGTACACGTGCCCCCCTTAAGTTGGAAAAATACAAAAAATAATTAGAAAAAGATTCAATAATGATATTAGTCAAAGGAAAAGGTACTTTGGTCATTTCACATAAAATGAAATGGAGAATTTAATATATGATCTTAGTAATAATAATTACTGAACTTAAAAAATATACATATTATATGATTTGTGATATATTTTATATTAAATATTTTATCTCACTTTTTGATATGGGGTTTGCGCTCAACGATATAAAATATCATATATATCACGATTTTTTCAATTTAAAAAATTGTTAGTCTAAAAATTTGTCAGTCCTTCTTTTTGACTTGTTCTAATCAAGCTTCCTCCATAATAGTCTTATATACAACTCCTTAGGAGCTCAATTTCTTCATTTATGTTTGCCATCGATCATACTGCTAAAATCTGACTCTAATATCATATTATTTAAGACAATTTAAATCCATGATACATATCATCATCTGTTTTTATCCTATAAACCTCATATATATATTTTGGGCAAAGATAATGTTGAGTCCAAATTAGAAACTAATAGTACTTGATATGAACAAACTCCATATCACAAAACCTACTAATCTCTAATGATCCTGCATTATTTTATGATGCATACTAACTATAA
>JAOTQJ010000111.1:3387376-3417475 GCA_025642045.1 Solanum sejunctum
CATGATTGTTGTGCAGATAGTAAAAGAGGTACAAAAAGCCCTGTCCCCCACTCCACCCCACGCCACCCCCCACCCCCACCCCCAAAGATTTACTCCTTATCTTTCATAACTTTTTTCCACTATATATATCTCTTTTTTTACTGCCCCAGAATTATTAGTTGTCGTTTGTTTTTAAGAGAGAAACTCACCAAACAAAATCTTCTTTTCTTCTTCTACTATACTTCTTGTTCTATAACTAACAAAAGGTAATCTTTTTTGAAAAAATCAAGAATCCCCCCACCCCCACCCCACCCCCAAAACTCTCTTTGTTTCTTTCACTAACAAAGGTTAGACAAAAGCCTTTTGCATTGGTGCATTTTAAAGTTTACAACTTCTCCAACTTTCTTATTCCTTTTGTCTATGTTTTTATGTCCACTTAGGAATAAATATTTGTTCTATGTCACTTGTTTTCTTGTATGTAACAACATTATATGTTCAACTTGGGAATATAACAAATCGCCTTTTCTTGATTTCCCATTTGTTTTGTGTGTGTAAATAAGAAGTTTGTCTATTGCTATATACTTTATTCTTGTCTTCCAAATGAGGGAAACAGAATAAATAAGAAAACAAAAAACAATTCTTGAAAGTGTGAAGATTTGGAAGACTTTTACCTTATTCTATTTGCTTTCTATCATCCCACTTGTTGATTATTTGTTTTCTCTGAATTGTAATGATTTCCCCTTCAAAAACCCCTCTGCGTATCATCATTTCCTTTCCTCCCTTTTCCCATTTTTCTCAAAAACTCTTCTTTGTAGGTAAAAATCATAAATGCAATAGGTGGCATTCAATAGTTTAACTTATAACAGCATGTTTTACTTTTAGAGAATTCAGCATGCATTTGTTGATATTTGAACGATTTGACACGATATAAATTAACGTGTCAAATTATTCAAAAATATACTATACATTTTTCAAGATCTCGAGTAACATAACTTCTTTTTAACTTAAATTTTCATTATTTTGTTTTGTTTTTTCCAGGAAATGGACAGAATCAACTCAAAGCTCTACTTGCAAAACTGCTACATAATGGCTGAAAATGAAAGGCTAAGGAAAAAAGCAGAGTTATTGAATCAAGAAAATCAACAACTTTTGAGTGAACTCAAACAAAGGCTATCACAAGTTGGTCCAAGCAACAACAACAATGGAGGAGGAGGAAAGAACAACTCAATTCCTGATCTTAATCTCTCAAATTCTTCTTCATCCAAGAATGTCTCATCAAAATCCAAGAAAAAGTGAAAAAAAAATCAAGAAAAGGTTAAGGGGTTCATCTAGTCATTGAACTAGTATTATGTTTCTTTTTAATTTTTTTTTTAATAATTTTGTGGGTGTTAAATATTATTAGTATTATAGTAGGGAGCCAAAATGTAGGAAGTTATGGTTGGAGAAGAATAGGTAGGAGGAATTAAGGAATATATGTTGTTTTTTATGTTTTAATCTTTTGTTTTTAGTAATGGAGGGGGTAAGTAGTTATGTTTTGGAGCTAAGAAGTTGTAATCAAATCTATTAGCTATATAAAGAAATATATATAAGATATGGTTCCTTCATATATTTTTCTTTCTTTCTTTATCCTTTTTTGTTTCATTTTTAGTGCTTGAATTAGCCCAATATGACAAAAGTTTTAGCTTTCGTTTAATTATAAATTTTTAAATTTAAAATTATAAAGGAATATTTTTAAGAAATTAATTTAAATTAATTTTTAGGAATTAAAAAATTTTACGATTAAATAGATATTTGAGGATAAATATTTATAATTAATAATAACATACTCAGTAATATCCCATAAGTGAGGTTTGAGAAAGAAAGATTATACGCAAACCTTATCGCTACTTTATAAAAGTAGATTGGCTGTTTCCTAAATAAATATTTATAACCAAATGCTAACAATTGTTTCTTTGTTTTCTTACTAAAAAGAATGATATTGGCCAATTTTAATTCATTAGCTGCAATTTTTAGTGTTTGTCTTATAATAACAACAATATTAGAATAAATAATAGCATGAATTGAAAGAAACAAAAATGTGATCTTATGTGCTACAACATAGTATTTTGCATAATTTACTTGACATAGAATTATAATGAATGATTTTTTAAAAGTTATTTAATACTATTAAAACAGAAACACCAAATAATTTTGTACTATTAAAACAGAGACACCAAATAATTTTACCTTTTTTTGGCTAGCTATCTTAAAATATTATGCTAACAATATTTGTAAATCAGTAACCATAAGAGTAATATTTGATAATAATCAATTTCTTTTCATACGTAGTTAAGCCTTTCTATAATGTTTATAGTTTATTTTGATATTTTCCAATTTGCTATGGCATGTTGTTATAGAAAATATTACTAACATATTTTAGTACACGTACCATTGTCCTAAATGAAATATATATTCCAGATAGTTTGTTTTTAGGGTAGCGAAGATGTTGACCATGATGTCACGCATTGTATGGAAGTAACATAGACGAAATGAAGGTTTGTCTCTAGACTAATATGTGATAAGGTGTCATATAAACTTAAACGTAACTTCTACAGAATGATAGTTAGATTATTTTTGTTATATGAGATGGAGTGTTGGTCAGTCAAGAACTCACATATTCAGAATATGTATGTTGCGGAGATGGATGTGAGAATATATTAGGAGCGACAGTGACTTTTGTGGCAGACAAGATAAGATAAGTGAAACTAAAATAGTTTGGGTATGTGCGAAGGAGGTGTGTCGTTGCCCCAATTAGAAGGCGTGAGTGGTTAGATTTAGGATTAGCAAAGAGATAGGGGTAGACTGAAAAAGTATTGGAAAAAAAGTAATTAATAGGATATAATATAGCTTTATATTATTGAGGACTTGATCTAAGATAGAAACGAATAGAGATCGTGTAATAGGATAGAAGGTTAGTACGGATAAAATGTTGTTCTGCTTGTGACGGTTTAAGGTTCGTCGCAAGACTTATCGAGCCATTATAGTTGTGTTGTTATCGCTTTTCGACTATCACATTATTTTGCTACAATTATTATTTTTGTCTTGTAGAATTTATGTTGCTCTCCATTTTAGCTATATGTCATCTTACTATATCTATATTTTTTTCTTACTTAGGGTTGAGCCATTGATATATTTGAACTGAGGGTTTTTTGAGACAATTTTTCTATCAACATGAGATAGTGATAAGATCTGCGTACACTCTATCTTCTCCAAATTTTACTTATGAGATTTCACTAAACATATTATTATTATTGTATTCTAGATAGTTACCAGTGCAACTAATAAGTGAAACAATTAGTATATGAATAATTAATTTCTACATAATTATTATTCCCATAATTCTAATTAGTTATCAATTGACCTCTGCGAGATGATGATTTATATATAAATTTTTTTATTTGTTTTGTAAAAATGAAAAGAAAAAAAGAAAAGAATGCTGGCAAATCAAAGAGATTCTGTGAGTTGCGAAAGGATCTAATCAGAGGAAACGTCATACAAAAGATTTATTTTTCATATACTATGTGTTACAAAGTCAATGAGGATTTTAGTACTTTCTTACTATTAGTAACTAGGACAGACGACACCACCATACCTCTTTTGGATATGACATGGCGTCTTGGAATTCGATTTCGGAAAGCATTTTCTATCAGAGATTTTTCTATTTTCAAGGTTCGAACCCGAGATCTTTGATTAAAGAAGAAACAATATCATCCACTGCACCACATCCTTCGATGGTACATATTGATTATCCTTCACTAGTACATTTCGTAATTCTTAGGATATTTCTTAATGACCCTTTTCTTTTTTTTTCGTGGCAATACTTTAGTTTTAACTTTTCGTGTAACATGTTTCAAACCATAAGTCTATTATTTCACTTAAACATTCAAACGTAGGAGTTATTTCAAACACCTAAATACATGGTGAAGTATTTCTATTAAACTCTTTCAGTTCAAATAATAATTTTAAAAAAACTTTATCATATGTTCGCAGATATCGCTATTAAGTAGTTCATCAAACCCAATTGGAACAAATATGAAATTTTATGACTTATTGAGATAAATATATATAACTAAAGGAAGTAAAATAATTTAATTAGTTAACTTATCTATATAATGTGTACTTGACAAATTATAATTTGAGTGTCTAAATAAATTTTAGTGAGATTAGATTTTTTTCATTAATCTCAGATGTAGCTAAAGATTCACTATTTTTTAGCTTTGGGGTATGATAGAATAAAACAAAATGACTCTTTAAACTGTATGCGCTTCTTTCAATTGTGAAATATCAGTTAGTCAATGCAACTTTCGACGCTCATCATGGGTCATCTGAAAACAATTGCGCTATGTTTTTAAAACAGAGGGGTCAGATTGTGTACATCCGACCTCCCCTTACTCTATACTGGGCGGAAGCCTTTGAGGTATTGGAGTAATGTTGTTGTTGTTGGAATAATTAAGTAGTATGTATTAACCTAAATTCATTACAATAACACAACACCATTTCCCCATACAAACTATTAAATATGAAATTTTAATTTGGAAGTTCCTGAATATGCATATCTTTTATCTTCCCCTAGTCAATTTTCTTCATTTCTTATCCAAGAGATTTTCAAATTATATTGATTTTCTTCATCATCATTTTCTGAATATATGTAGGATTTTGCAGGTCACTTCATTGAAATATATCACCATTTTTTCCCAGAACAAGTCAAACTAGAAGCTAATAAATACAGAAGCACATAGGCTATGATGACTGTGAAAAAATGTCATTATATATACAGGGACAAATCTTCCAATAAATAATTAATTATCCATTCCCATCACTCAAAGATGATGCCAAATTTCAATTTCTACTATAAATTATTTTCTGAAAAATAATTATTTTTTATATAGTTGTGGTCATATTTTAGTTGAGAAGATCTTGGTCATCAGAAACTATATCTAAAAGGCATCATTTCTTTCTTTTCAAACAATCTAAGAAAATGATATAACAATATAATGGAGTAATATATAATACCACGTATAACCACGACTCCAATCGAGAGTCCTTCGACAACAATCTCTTAGTTTTATCAAATAGAAATAAAATCTAACAGATAGTTTAGTGTGAGATATAAGTTATAATAATCACGAGATAAAATGTAAAATTATTTTATCCTATATTTGGTTTGATGTATAAGATAACTCTTGAACTATTTATCCTATCATTTTTGCCTTGATAGGATAAATTATCCCATATGTATGGTGGGCTAACTTATCCCGAGATTAATTATCCTGTGATAACATGTTGTCAACTAAACGATCCCTAACTCATTATTTCTAAACTCACATGTGAAACTATGATAAATATACTGTTATTGTCGCAATTCGGGTGGCAATTGAGCAGGTTGGTCAAATTTGAATGGGTTATAATAGGTCAAGATCCAATTCAACCTATTGCTTGGTCAAAATGGGTTGGGTCAAGTCAAAACGGGTTGAGTAGCAGGTTATAGAGCGGGTTAAGACTCAATCCGATTCAATTTTTACTAAGTTTGACTTATTTTATTTGTTCTTTTTCACTATTTTTTAGTAATTAATTAACATTATATTTTTTTTATGGCTATATAAAACATATCAAATTGAAAAAAGTGTTTTGAAAATATTTTAACAAGATCTTTCTCGAATTAATTCGGTTTGCATATCAATCCAATTTTAAATGGATTGAAATGAGTTGGATTAAACTAATAATTGGTCAGGTTAATCTTTAATTGGTTGGATTAGATTGGACTTAATTTTGTCACCCCTAATTGCAGTCTTACACACATACATATACCTCTCTTTAGCTTATACAAATCTTTATCAATTATAAGAGATTAAAAGTGCTATTAACCATAATTTTTTCAAAGTGATATCTATGCTAATTTCTTAATCATAAAGAGAAGAATATTTTACAATGCTATTTGAATTGAAGGTTTTTAAAAATAATTTCTCTGTCTTCACAAAATAAAAATAAAATTTACATATATTATATTGTTTTAAGATCTCATTTATGAAATTATATTGGATATGTTTTTATAGTCTTACAAACATACATATACCTAATAATTAACGAGAGGAAAATATATTCTTTTCTTCTTTCAATTTATGAGTACTATTGATTATTTTGTTGAATGGATTTTCATTTGGTATGGGACGATCTTGTTAAAAAGTCAAGCTTGAAATTAAGTACGTATGTCTCCATCACTTCAACATGTCCTCTTCCAAAATTTTCTAATATAATAATTGTTTCTTCGTGGTGTCCGAATCAACTTATATACATCTCAATATTTTACGAAACAAATGTTGTCTTTTTCAACATATGCATTAAATAACTTTATCCATCAAGACTCAAACAAACGACAAATATTCAACTAATATTTTTTTGTTCCATTCGTACTCTTTCTTTTCCTACTCCTTTTTTCATTTTTTAGATCATTCAAGTGGTTAAATTGCACAATTTACAAATTATAACACGTCAAAAGCATACTTCATTATAGTTAGTAGGGTTAGGGTTAATTAGCTCTGTCCTCGAGCAAAAGATAATTGGGTTTGAGTTTGAGAAAAAAAGAATAGGGGAAAACAACAATTATAATCTAAAAGGGAAAATTATTTATAAGCGGCTATACCTTTACTTTTACACTCTCTATTTTAACTATTTTTGCGTATTTGATATCATGAGTATATATACTTTGATGATATCAAGAAGAAAAAAATAGTGCTTCAAACTACGTAATACCACCAAAGAATATATATACTCTCATGATATCAAAGAGGAAGAAGCAGTGCTTAAATGAAAACACCACTTAGTTATTTTTTGATACCACTAGAGTATATATAGTCAGATGACATCAAAGAGAGACATGCAATGCTTCACTAGAAGATTGCTCAATTATAACTTGATACCATTAAAGTATATATATACTCTAACAGTATCAAGGATGAAGAAACAGTGTTTCAATGAAAGCACCACTCATTTACTTTTTGATATCATTAAAATGTATATACTATGATGACATCGAGTAGGAACATGCAATATTTCAGTGAAAAAACTGCTCAATTACTACTTGATACCATCAGTATATATAAGTATCATCAAAGTTTACAATATAATAAACAAGATTGTGACTTTCATAATTTTTTATTTATTTTTTTTTAAAAACTTAATCTTATATGATACTGATAAAGTATCAATACACTAACGACATATCACAGATAATTAAGTTCACTCTTATATAATATAGCTACAATAATATCATGCTATCAGAGTATCACATAAATAGTAATACTAATGTCATGTACAAAATAAGAAAGAAGAAAGTGGGATAAGCGATTAATTAGTTTAACAGGACATTACCTTGAATATAAGGGTATGGGAGGTCATAGATTAGGCAGTTGTGATTTTACTCGCTTTTCGACAATTTAGACTTTGTGAGGGTTTGGGAGCAGTAGTATTAGTCTTAACGCATATATTTTCTTTCTAATTATCACATTTTTCTGTCGTTGGTACTGTTTCTTTTCTTTGTAGGATTTCTATTACTCGTAATCCCTTTTTGTGTATACTTTATTTTGCTACATTTGAGCCAAGAATATTTTGAAAACTCAAGATAGAGGTAAAATCTGCATGCATTCACTTTATCCTCTTTGAACCCCATAAAGAGTATGTTGTTGTAATGAATATATGTTACTTACAACTAGCACAAATTCGGGATAACTCCACCCTTCTTTTAACTAAATTGAAAACAAACTTTATATCAAACAAATGTCTCAAACTAAATTGATGATGAACTTCCCTTCAGATTTTCAAGAGGACAAGACAATGCTTGCCAAATAAAGGTCAAAAAGGAAAAAATGAAGAAAAAATACACTCGAAAATGAAAATAAATTTCAATATTAATAATTTTACATTTGATTTAGGAGTTTTCTTTTTAGCCTTGATAAATTTTCTGGGAGTTGAGAAAATTAGCTCCAACTACAATATCTATGCCAGCACATGCAATTATCTGTTGTGGCATTGTACAAATGAGGACTGGTGAGTGGAAAAAGAAGCCAGATGAAACCTAGCAACCCAGCTACAGATGCCACTGTTACCATTCCTAAGAACCATAAAAGAGGGAAACAAAATTATCATTAGCATGTTTAAGGAAAGTATGCCAAAATTAAAAATGGTATATCTGATTGACGGACATCGAGGCCCAGGTCATTCTGTACGTATCTTAACCATTCCACTAGGTAGTTACAACCTCCCACCAACACGAGTATCGGATAACTCTGCCTACCAAGGCTTAAGTAGATGAGGGAAAAAACTAGCTAGTGTTCTTTTATCTATGCTAGGATTTAAACCTTAATATTCTATAATTTTCACTCACTTCATTGACTGCTAGACCACACTATAGGGTGTAAGGACCAATCTGTAACTTAACATGCTTGGTTCGGTGATAAAGATGCTATAACCTAGAAGGTCATCGTTCAGAAGCTTTCCACCAGGAGGTGCAACTATGTCAAAGGGTGGTCCAGTTGGACATTCTTTGCTACTGGAGAGTTATACTGTATGTAGGTTAAATATTTGCTTTTAATAAATAAATACTAAATCTGTAGCTGTATATCTAGGTTAAATATTGCTTTTTAATAAATAAATAAATACTAAATCTTTAACATCCTAAGAGAAATTCCTGATTTTGCTATTGCTTCCACCTACAGAACTAATGAAGGTCTCGTAGAAGATTATTATTCTTCCGTGAGGAAGGTCTTTCCACAATGGATGATCTCCGAAACCATAATCAGTTGATGTATGGCATAGATCCAGATGATTGGTGGAAGAAACACTAAACATATCCCAAGTCCATTATATTTTCTCGAAGCCTCCATAAAATTTCTTCTCAAGGAAGATACCGTTATAGTTTATGATTGAGACCACATGCCTAATCGTACAATGTACTCTATTATGAGTGAGATCCTTACTTAAAAGTCGTACTGTAACCTTGCCAAACACACTCGGACAAAGCAAAGGAAACGAAGATTAGTGAAACCCCAAAACTGATTCCCATGAATATCGATGTTTTTCACTTAACCTACTATACAGTCCACACGTTATATTTACACTGGCATCACGCATGAGCACCTTCTGCCCTTTCCAATCCCCTTATACACAATTGAATTCAGCTAGTGAAAAAAATGACATACCTGTCCTCCGTGAAATTATTACAGGTAAGCCCAAATAGTTGCAAAAAATATGAGCAACTAGTGGAGCAGTAAGATGCCCTGCAGTAAATATATATGTATAGTATGTTAAAAAAGAAGCATCAAATGTTTAGATAATTATACAAAAGATAGACCAACAATAGAAAGAAACGGAAAATCATTAGAGGGCTGGCTATTGTGACAAAAGAGAGATTCATGACACAAGCTAACTTGATACTCGATGCTTTCAAACTTGGTGCATTGAAGATCAAATTAAGACGGACTTTTTACATTCATAAGGAAACACACCGGAGAATTCATAAAACTGACTTCAATTAAACAATTCTTCAAACATTAGAAGGTGTTACTGGAAGGAAAATGTGCTTTTTCTCTGTTGAACATTTAAGCACTAAAATTTAGACTAACATAAACCTCCACTCATCTTCCATCAACCATCAGCAGCCCCATTCTCCTTACTACACTCGCAGGGTCTCAAAGTAGTGAACTGGCATTTGTTGTTACTTTTTTTTGGGGGGAGGAGGAAAGGAACTAACAATCTTAAAGGGATTTCCAAACATTTTTTATAAGACAAACTATTCAGTACAAAGCAGAGATTCACAAACGTTTGTGGAGAAGGTGGGCCATTGCACCAGTCTCCACCCTCTTCTGGATTCACCTCAGTAATAGGAGCACCATTGTTAAAAAATATTCAAGTCCTAATTTCTTATTGCTTTTCTATTAATTCATAGGCAGTGCAGAGAAAATTCTAGAACAAAAGTAATAGGATGTTAAAAGCACACAAAAAATTAGCTTTTCAAGCCAAAGATGTTCTAAGCTAGACCCTCTTAAATTTTACTTTATTTAAAAAAAAGGCAGTCTCCACCCCAAACCTCCATGATAAAAAGAAGAGAAAAAAAAATAATGAATAAAGGTGAAAAGGAAATTCTCCATATGACTAAGCTCAGCATCACTAACCTGTCCGAACAAAGAGAAATGAAGCATATGTTCCAAAGATGACCGTGTAGCCGACCTGGAAGCCTGAAAACATAAAAGACATGTCTGAATGCAAACTAAAATATCACTTTGCCTTATAGTGTGAAAGTGCAAAACTACTTGATCCAACCAAATATATGGAGAAAGAAAGAAATCGTAGATGTTTTGGTGGAATCTCAACTCCAACCTACACTCTTAAGGCCAGTTGCTAAGCTTCATTGTTCAGTATTTTCATTCCCTCGTAAACAGTGTTGAAAATGTTTTGGATTTTGTTAGCTCCATGACTCATAGATATTTTTCTGGAGCTAATATGCATCTTCTTGATGCCTTTATCAATGATAATTACTTACTTCTCTGATATCTCCCTAAGTGGTTAAAGGTATAGAAAAAAGATATGAGGCCAGCTTCTCCCAGGTGACCTGTCCGCTTGAGACTTTGCCCATACATTTCGAGGTGCACGCACCATCCGATATATTCAAAGCAGAGTGGATTTGTTGATGAATATGTGACTGATGAAGCGTGGTTTTGTAACACACTGTCAGTCACATTCAGTAGCCCTTCCTTCGACTTCAAATTTTGCGACCAACAACGGAGCAGGTATTTTGATCCACAGGCTAGGTGGCTTAGTTCTATGTTGATCCCCTATAAAGATGATACACAGAAAACTAAAAAGAGAGACACAAGGAGCATGAGTGGAGGGGAAGGCAGAAGAAAGATTATTCAAAGGGGGTAGAAAGATTCAGAGATAAGAAGGAGAACATGACTTGGAATTCCGGGGAGCTAGAGAGTACGGGAAGCATTTTCATATAATTCTTCCAAAATTTGGACTATCTTCCTGGTGAAGTGACAAGCTTTATTAACTCAAACTTTGATGCCGTAACAACATATTCTAATTGTTTAGAAGTGCCCTGTCATGTATTCATGCAAGCTGAATATCACTTTACCCCATGTGGTAAAAATGCAAAATTGCTTAACCCTTCCAAATATATGGAGAAAGAAAAACGTATAGAACTGATAGGCTCTATCCATGCTCAAGATTTTGTGCAATCTCTCCCATTACAATATACTACTTTTCCAGGAGCTTCTCACTCTAATAGAAACTCAAACTTAAATCATACAACACTCTTTCCAATGAAAGCATCATATAATCATCCTATAATGGTACATTCATATTAGGCTTCAGATATAGAAACATTTAATGCGAAGACAAAGTTCATACCTACAATCATAAGAGCTTTGAGCCAGCTGCCGCTTCGTTGAGCATATTCTAACAAATGATTAAGATGAGCTGCAAGCAGATAACACAATAATTGCTTCAGATGAGGTAATGATAAACTATTCATATTTTCAATCAAAGTAGCATATTTCATCTTTAAGTCTAAAAGTTAGCAAATACTACAAAATAAACAATTAACCACATCTTCCTTTTTACTTGGAAGTTCAAATACTTATTTCATATGTATATAATATATAGGAGACAGCCAATGCCTGGGAATGGTGAGACTAATCCAATTCCCAAATATAAGCATTTAAATAAGTTCTTTTTTCTTTGCTGATGAATATGTAAAAGTAAAGACCAGTAGCCTTAGGATATATACCTACATAGCAGGGATTTCTGCACCATTTTTGCTAAAATGTTATTAATTTCAGTTCATTGACAGCAGTACTAAACAATAATTGTATTTCTAAAGCTAAAGCACCAAGTTGCAAGAGTGCTTTATTCAGGGTTTTGTGTATGTGTCCAGTAACTTACTAGAACTAATATTAGTCAAAAGTTACTAAAGTCATTATGGGCATTGTAGATGCTTTGATGTAAAGATAAATAATAGTTAATACAATACCTATCTTTTAATCATTGTTTCGCGACTATTCACATGTATATTCTATTATTTTCATTGTTAGTTCGGAATACTCCATGTGCACTTGCTCAAGTTAAAATCACCTGATTAATCGCCTTAATGAATTCTTTGAGTAAGATATAATTTAATTTCACTAAATACATGAATTTCAAGGTTTTAACTAATGTCCTAGAGTCCCTCTGCTTCCTAGGACCAATGTATCTTAATAATGTAATGTCCTTATTTTATGGAAATACTTTCCATTGTGTATGTCGAATAGTGTTTGAGTAGTCACATCATCTCCATGCAAAAATAGGAGAGTAGCTTAGTTTGTGTTCATTCCAATTATATCATGTCATGCCTGAGAGAGCCACACTATGGAGATCACAACACAGGAGAACAACAACTAAAATGTGAAATTTCTGAGTTTCATTCTTAGCAGGAAGAACAAGTATAAGCATAAAAATTGATTAGACACATGGTATTACCAAGAAAATTCAGTACCTTACTTCCAGGAAGACATATATATTACTCTAAATCCTAAAAAAATATGCAAGTAAATCTCATGTTTTATGAAAGTTTTGTCTAAAAATTGAAATCCTTGAAGCTAGTACTTACCTAAACTGAAAAATATAGGACAGAGAAACACCACCATATAGGTATTGAATCCTCCACAAAGAAGCAAAGGTATCATACAGGCTCTAAATACCAGCTCTTCTGTAAGTGGAGCCTGTTAAAAAATACATTGTCCAAACAAGAATTAAGTACAAAACATATTTTCATGGTTATAAATTATAGCTTGTTGAGATTTTGCTTTTGACATGAATAAGGAGAAAATGCACACCATGTGATTTCTTTTGTTCTTGAAAGACACATAAGGTAAATACTCCAACATGTTGCAGAAAATTGGAAAAGATCTTCAGATAGATCCTTAAGTATCTCCAACTCTAACATGATAATCCACTCAGGCTTTATCTTTTCCAAAGACGCTAGGTTAATCAGATAAACCAAAAGGGAGTTGTTGCAATACATTATATTTGCTTCAAAGAGATTAATAACAAGAAGATTTGATCTTTCCCTCCAAAGTTGTCTGCTTTGGATGGATGCAAGGAAGGGGATTAGCTTGTGCTGATGATGTTATTTGAGCAGAGAAAATGGTGAGACGGTAAAACATCTTCTATTACACAGCAAATTTGTATGTGAGTTCCCTGTAGATTTCTAAACTTGTATGGAATTCAATGGGTCATGCCAGCAAATGTGGAAGAACTGTTAAGCAGTTGGCAGTTTAGAGAATGAAGAAAGTAAAGAAAAAGATTTGGAGGACTGTTCCATTATATCATATTCTGGAACGTTTGGCTCAAGAGGAACAAAAGATGTCTTGAGGGGAAGGAAGAGAACTCTTTGCTGTTGAAATAAAGATGCATTCATAGTCTACAAAGCTGGTGAAATGCTGAATTTTCGAATGCTCTTGATGTGTTTGTGGATTCCTTACATCATTAGAGGATTCCTATCTAGTTTTGTTGTACTCTCTTTCAGTACTTCCCTGATACTGAGTTTATTATTAATAATACCTTTACTTACCAAAAATTGAAAGAAAAGCATTGATCTTTCCACTTGACGAAAAAAAAAGGGAACAGAAGACTTGACAAATTACTACTTTGCTGTTGTCATATAATTTAACATACAAACACGCAGCTCTATGTTGTGTGGCATGAAAGCTATTACAAAAGTGAGTTAGTACTAACAGAAGTTTGAGGGTAAACTTATTACTGATCATGTAACCATGAAATAGAGGGATTCAAGTAAATCCGGATCCTAATACAAAAATCAGATAGCAAAGAGCATTAACAAAGAAAACAAGGAAGGGGTAGCCAGCTTGAAATTCTAGTAAAGTTGCTCACCACAAAATAATTACGCCATGCTGAAATATCAGACGCTATTGAAGAGACTGATTCGATAAATTCGTGGACAACATTTTTAATACTGTCAAATGATAGGCTTCTTCCACTTTCCCCATCTTCTTGGCCCGATTCTAGCAACAATAACAGCTTGCGGATCAAAGTGCCAGCGTACAGTAAGGAAGTCAATGTAAGAGGAAATACGACAGCTTGCCACTGTTTTAAACATAAAATTGCATTTCAGCAATCAGTCACCCTTTCTCAATCTGCGAGTCATAAAAGAGCAGAACTTGATAACAACCACATGCAAAGCATCGTCGCATGCAAAAAAAAAACTAATCCAGAGAAGATATGATGCTTACAATATGATCCAATCTGATGCCATAAACACCGGAAAGGTGAGATTGACCCCACTGAATCTGAAAGATTGGGAAATTGTATCAGATCGAGAATATAAGAGGAAGCCACTGGTAAAAGAAGCTTCACGGAAAAGTTCCAAAACCAATAATTTGCTCATGGATGACGGTAAAACCTATGTGTAAGTCCTTGCTTACAGCAAAAAGTAAGCTGCCATTTGGCCACAGATTTTGAAGTTAAAATTTGAAAATTGAAACTTTTAGTTTTTGAAGTTGTGATTGTTACAATTTGAAGTGTGTGTTTGGACGTGCATTTACTTGGAAAGTTTGAAGTGTGTGTTTGGACGTGCATTTACTTGGAAAGTTTGAAGTTCCACGAGTGGTAGTCCCAAAAAACAGAAAACTGATGTGAACCAATTTTTGGGAACATGAACATATTTGAAGATCAGATTTTCAAAATCTCATCAAATTTCATAGACAATCAGATATTTGAAGATAAATTTTCATAAACTACTCCCAAAATCTATGGCCAAATGCTAGCTAAGTATTTAGTATAAGAGCTACATAAGAGATGATACATATCCTAACTGAGAATTAAAATAGAAATATACACAAACAGGCAGAAGAAAAGCTCAACACACATACAATGAGATACAGAAGGATCAGAGGAGACATCATGCTCCTACTTTAGCATCTTTAACACTTGGCTTTGGTAAACTAAAGGAGTTGATTTCTCATATGTTTACTCAGCTAATAGTTATTATCTCAAAAAGTCACTTATTTTGTTGGAAAGAAGCAAATTCGAGAACAAGGACTTTGTGAGATAATAACTATTAGTTGTATAAACTAAATTGCTTATACACTGAAGAGCTGATAAAAAGTGACCAAAATGTGAATGAAATACTCTGATTCAATGTAAAATAGCAGCACAGGCAATCAAATTCTAGAACAAAATCATATTGAGCCTTCAAAAATTCAACAATTGCTTGCTTCCAAATCAAATTTTAACAAATCAGAAAATAGTACTCAATCTTACAGGGAGGATAAGAGAGCAAGCAATAAGTGATAAAACAGAGGAAATAGCGGCGCATATGAACCGTCGGATCAAATGCGATTGAAACGAATCTGCCGGCGGTAATCGGAGAATCAACGTAGGAGTATATAATATCGCAACATACAAAACTGCCATCGCAGTACACGCAATCACTGCCACCGGCTTCGACACATCACCACCAGCGCCGTCTCCGCCGGTGAACGCTACTTCCATCTTCGCCGGAGTTATTAGCAAATAATAATACATAAATTACAACAGAAACTCTCCAAGTACTTATCTTTTGCTTCATTGGGTAGTTTCGTCATTTCGAAGGATGAGTTTTACTAAATTTCATATTGGACCAAACAAGTTTTTGATTTGTGCAATTTGGTGTATGAAGATTCCGATACATTATTTTTGACCCTATAAATTGGCGAAAGATCTTAATGATTTATCTATCAGGTAGAGCTAAATTTTTAGTTATCGAATATCTAACTGAATACATTAGCAAACGCTTTTTAGTAGATATGTAACATGATACATATCAATTATCTAATACAATAACAATAACATATTTATTGTAATCTGATCTTTTTTTCACTTTTTTGTATTTTATAAACCCTTGATACTATAGACATTGTCTAAATATATTTGTTGAACAAATTAAAAGTCATATGAGAAAATGTTAGTTGATCAAGTATCAAACGATAGTCTATATTTTATCTATATAAAACTGAGAGATATAAAATAAAGTATTAGATCTGAATCTAATATTATCTTATAAGATAATTATTCAAAATGTATATTTACATAATTTTTATAATAATTTAAATAGTGACCAAAAGAAAAAAATAATACTCAATCAATGTAATTACGTGTATCTTATTCGTATCTTATGAAAATCAAAAAATATAAAGTTATTTCTGATAATCCACTCAATAACCTAAAGAAAGTGCATAATGAATCAGCCCAAATTCCTAACCCGATAGGCCCAAATATAAAATCCTCAACCCAATCAATTTACTGCTTTCAGTAGAAACTAGGGTTCCTTCTCTCCGTCGCCATTGATACTCTTGTCGCCGGTGGTGCTCCGACAATTCAGTTATTCTTGCCGGAGTTCTCGCTATAACCAGGTAATTGTTTTTTTAATCTTTTTACGATTTTTTTCTCAAGTTTCTAGAGATTAGATGTATTATTTGGAAAAATTCACTCTTTAGTTGTTCTAGTTTGCCTTTGAAGTTTTGGATTTTTGCTTATGATTTCTGAACTTAATGCTGTTCATGTACTTCCATTTTTGTATTATTGTTGCTGGTATTAGCTACTTAATTGTCTGCTGTTTGCGGTTGTTTTATTTATGTACTAGTTTAATCTTCTGTTGTTTCGATCTCCTCGCTTGTTTAATTGTGTGCTCATTTAGTCGCTTTTGTCTCCTTGCTCATTTAGTTGTGTGCTTGTTAGTTGTTTCAACTAATGAAGCCCTTCTGAGCTATAACGCATCATGCCTTGTTATTGCGATCCTTGTTGACCTGTTATGCTGCTAGTATATAGCGTTCTTGACCTCTCTTCCTTCCCTTTTGTGTCAAGATTCAAGATCATCTTGGTTTGATTTTCCACCCCAGGGGTATGGTTTAGTTGTCAATGAAGTGGGTTGAGCACTATGAGAAATCGATTTCAAATCCCAATAGAGATGAAACACTAGTTGATTTTTTTCCATTTGTTCTGGCCTTGGTTGATAGAGCCACCTAGTATCTCGTGGAATTAGTCGAGGTGAGCGTAAGTTGGCCTGGACACCACGGTTATAAAAAAATGATTTCTTCTTGCAATCAGTGATACTTGTGAGATATTGACTATAATATGTGTTGTCATTGTTAAAACACTCTGGAGGCTAACAATTATTAGCAAGCATATATCTGTATCTACTCTCCACAAGTAAGTTAGTTGGACTGTCTGCTCATTTTTTAGTTACTTCATGTTTTTCTATTGCAGGATATATCCATCTTGTTGTAGCAATTTTTTCCCCATTAGTTGGATCAAGAAAGCTCTCTAGAGTGGAAGCATGGTAAGTTCTCACTTACACCATAGTCAGTTCCTTGTTGATTTCAGGAGGAAAAACGTGAAACGAGAAAGGATCAATATGAAAGTTGGAAACTTTCTGGTTATTACTTAATTTTGGAAAAATAGTTGGAAACTGTCTAGATTTTGTAAGTTGGGATAAAAAGAGAGAAGAAGAAAAAGGATTCTTAAAGTATTTGTTGATGAGATGGAGGTCAAAGGGTTACCTGTTACCTGTTATTAGAGGTGTTGTACCATATTATTTATGCAACAGCAAGGAGGAGGAAGTGTGTAAGTTCCTTTATTGAATTTTAATTGTCATAGTTACCTCATACATGTTCTTGTTTTGCTGTTCAGTCTGGCAGAAAAGAAACAGTTTTAGATTTGGCAAAATTTGTTGACAAGGGTGTGCAAGTCAAGCTTACTGGTGGAAGACAAGGTATGTCATGCAATCTCTTTATCATTAGAATGTTCATCCACTCAAACAGACCTTTCCTTTCTAAGAAAACTTATTCCTCTCTATTACTATTAGCCAGTTTGTGACTTCTTTTACCTCTCTGTCATGCTGTCTTGCTGTAGCTTATGGGGTTGTGGTGTTGATACTTGATACGTTACCATATAGTGAGTCAGGGTTGTGATTTGTGAATTGCGCAAATTACAATCTTTTTTTCCTGCTGAATAATTCTCTCTTCACAGTGGTAGGAACCCTCAAAGGTTATGATCAGCTGCTTAATCTTGTCTTGGATGAAGCTGTGGAGCACCTTAGAGGTAACACAATTACTCATAGCAGTCTTTCAGAGTTTAAATGAGTTCAAAATGCATCTGTTTTCGGTTGTATACAACTTCTTTTGAAAATTCGAATTTATTATCAAATGGAGATCAGTCAAGGAATGTATTGTTTCTCACTTACATGTTTTGCATCATGTTAGTGTCCACAAGTTTTGGCTTGTTTTTGCTGATGCCGTATATTTGTTTTATCATTTTCTCAAGTGGAATAGCCTTTTCTTTGGAATCCCTTCATTATTTCTGTACAATGGAACAGCAAATTGCATAATTAGATACTAGATAGCTGCTCATCATTTTGTGGAATTTCATTTGTTGTATAGTTGATGATTTTAAAACTTTTTGCTGTAGATGCCGATGATCCCCTGAAGACTACTGATCAGAAAAGAAGTCTTGGCTTAATAGTATGTGTTCATTTATCATACATTTATAGCAATTTCTGCTTTGCAGTAAGCTTTCTGAATGTTCCTTCTGTCCAATTACTGGAACCATCATTAAGCACGCATAAATTTCTCCCCTTTTACCATTTGCTTTTTACCCTTTTATGGTTAGGGAGCCCAGAAGTTCCTTAACATGAGAAATCCACGGCTGTGTTTTCTCTAATTGTCTTGTCAAGTATTTGTAATATAGCAAATTTTTCACACACTCTCAGGTTGTTCTATCAGAGTAGTTTTATGTCTAAATAGTAGTATTCATCTGAATTTTGAAGTATATACTAAGTACTACTGTATATATCAAAGAATATATGCCTTTTACAGAAAAGTGTCATTACTTTGGTTCAAGAATTTTTCACGGCCTATGTTGCTCGCTCTCTCCAAAAATGCTACAGCAGTCAGATCTTCCAAAAATAGATCACGACATGTATCCATCAACATTTTTGAAGAGTCCGAACAACATAGGTTACAACTATGGCTAGGTAATGTAGAAATCAAAATAAGTTTGACCACTTTTCTCTGCTTCTAAAAGCCTGCCTTCTGCGCACAGGTCTGCAGGGGTACTGCAGTAATGCTTGTGGCTCCAATTGATGGTACAGACGAGATATCCAATCCTTTTGTCCAGCCAGACGGGGCATAGAGGAATCAGCCATGTCATTTCGAAATTTAGCTCCATTGTAATGCTGTAAACAGTCTGCGCTTTTGCCGTTTGTTTGCAAATGTTGCCTGTTTCCTATTAGAAAATGCTTCTTCTAGTGAACATTTGAGATAAGTACTATATGGTATCAAAGTTGTTACCGCTGCATTTTCCTGTTGATGTAAAGGCATTTTAGTTCCGGTTTCACCTGTGTCAATGTCGGATATGTATCAAACATCGACTTCTGGCTTTTCTATTTCCCGATTTGTGCGTGTCATTCTTGATGGCCATGCATGCCTATCGTCTCTTATTACCTGAACCGCGCTTTTGTTGTTGTACAGGTGTCATGTCCTCCTTCACCCTCACACCCTTTGAGAAAACTAACCTCACATATACTAGTACATGGATATTATAACTTGTATGGTTTGAATCTAAGTCGTTCGTTCGCTCTGATATTATGTTGAAGTTTATAATTATATTGCATAATAAAAAAGGGGTGTATGTATATATATAAACTTTTGAATTGTTTAACATATGTAAACACACTTCCAATGTACACTTACGATCGAATTTTTCGAATTCCCTTGAACTAAAATTGATATATTTTGCAATAGAAGTCTAATGAATCACACCCAATAATATTAAAGCTCTCTGAATGTATAAAAATAAAATATAATCTCTGAATAATTGAAATATTTAGCACACAACTACAACAAATACTATTAAATGTTCCAATATTAAGAACTAATTTATCCTTTTCCCTTCCAATACATATTTTTGTACACCAGGAATATGGGTCTTTCCAATATAATTTCTCCAATTAATTTTTGTCACATCAATTTCAAAGCTTCTCTTTTCTTCTTCAGACATGTCTTCCATTAATTTTTGTACATTGCCATTGTCAAACCTAACAACAAAAAAGAGGAGTGTTATTTATTAGATAGTCGGATTGCAGTACGAATAATGAAAAGTGAGAAAGAAATTTTTTTTAAAAAATAGTCTTTTTAGCAATTACATATTTATTATTAATGATATTTTAGTAATTACATATTTTTGCTATTTCAATTTATGTAACGTGTTTTGACTGAATTTTACAAATATTTTTTACTCCTAATAAAGAATCAAAGGACAAATTGATCAATTACATATACTATGTACTAAAGTTTTAGCAACAATATATTCTCTTCGTCTTAATTTATGGGAATAGATTTTAGAAAATTAAAATTTAAAATTTGTTGTCTAAAGTCCTATATAGTTATGTTTTCACTAAAAATAAATGAAAGCTTAATTTTAACTTATTTTATGAGTATAAAATGTATTATCATGAAAAGATGTAGTGCAAAGATGTGGTGCAGTGGATGGGAGGTGCTTCTCCTTTAATTAGAGCTCGATTTTAAGCTCTGAGTATGAAAAAAATCTTGTTAGGGAGTGCTTTCCCCGAATGATGCCTTATGCGACATGAATTTGGAATACTCGAGCTCCAAATGGGAGTACCAGATATCAAATAAAAAATTTTAAAAAAATATAAAAATATATTATTCTTCTCGAGACAATGGAAAAAGCAATATCACACGTACCAGCCTTTGTAGAACAAGTAGGGTTCATAGAGCTTGCTAAAATTCTTCAAATATTCCACCTTTTTTTTAATTATACGCATTTGGATCCTTGTAAGATCTTTTTCATCTTGTACTTCATGTTGTTTGAGTAGCTCCTCCCAAATATAATTTTCAAAATCTGATATTTTATTAAAAAATTTCATTTTTTTAATCTCGAATTTATCTCCTTTTGTATTAACAAAAGGAGATAATTGGAAAAAATCATAGGAATAGTCAAAAATTTGAGAAAATGTGACAGGATTTAGAGGTGATGATGACACATGATAGACATTTAGTTGTGGATTTTGCAAATATCCATGTTTTGCCATAGCAGCCATTGTTGTATTTACAACCATATCAACAGGAACCTATATCAAGTCCACAAATAAGAAATATGAAAATATTAGATACGATGATTAGACACGAAGTTTAAAAAATAAATTAAAATAATTATTCAATAAAAAAAATGTATCGTTTCTAATAACTTAAACTTTTAAATGAGATAATGACACACTTCAACATGATATATCAGAATAAATAATACTAGTCTAGGATTTGACTATCAGTCTATCACCATCATTTATCACTAAACAAAATATTTTTATGTGTTTGGCCCATGAAGAAGAATCAATTCAGGACGTGAGGGGGTGTATGTATGATAACAAAGATATAATTAAATAAAATGATGACACACTTTAACATTGTATCAAAGTAGGAAGTATTGATCTTGAGTTTGAGTATAGTCGCCACTGATTGTTTGCATGTGTTTGGCTCGTAAGAAAGAATTAAGTCAAGACGTGAGGACGTGTTGAAGATATCATTCAACAAATAAAAAATATGTTCTTCATAATATCTTAAATTTTTAACAAGAATTTCAGTCACTTCAACATTGTATTAGAGTATGTAATACTGGTCTAAGGTTCAAGCCAAACCATCATCCTAATTATCAAAAAGGATTTTTATGTGTTTGGGCCATAAAAAAAGAAATTCAATCAAGAGGTAAGGAGAGATGTGTCGTGTATCGAAGATATAAATTCAATAAGTCCAAATATGTTTCTCTCTGACTTAAATTTTTAAATGAGATACTCACATACTTCAATATTATATCATAATAAGCAATAGTAATCCTGAGTTCGAATCTCGCCTAAGAGAAAATTAGATTCGATGAGAAGACATATGCATTGAAGATATAATTAAAAAAATAAAAACTTATTTTTTTCTAATATCTTAAGAATTATTGAAGCGAGATAGTCACACACTTTAACAACCATCGATATAATTATAAATGTTAAAATCTATTGTTAAATATACTTACCAAATCAACAAGACAAGCAGGATCAGCAAGAAGACAAGGGAGGTCACCCTTTCGATAGAAAAAGATTAATGGATCGATTATCCTAATTATGACAAAGAGATAATTTGAAAAAAAAAAACATTAGTATTCTTGGTAATCTATAAATAATCAAAATACATTTATAATATCTCAAATTTCAGCAAATTTCATTTAGATATTTGATTTACGATCTATTTTAATTGAATACATGATAAAATATTTGACTCAAAATTTGTGACAGAAGTTTTTGTGTGCCTTTTGAGCAAGCGCTATGTCAACTCATTTTATTATATATGCATAGCCTAAGTTGTAAAACTTCAAGCATGTTTCGATTAAAAAGAAGTTATGTTTTATATAATTAACTTATCAACTTGCATAATAGGCATTAGGCACTTGTGAATATGCGAAGAAACTTTTTAAAAAATATGAGTACGTCAGAAATGCCGACTAATTAACAAAATACTTCATCATATGTTTAGATCGCAATTGACACAGACTATCAATTCATCTGAATATTTAAATGAAAGTTATTAACAAATTTAAGAGATTATCAATGTATCGAAAAGAAAAAAAAATGAATAAACAATATACAATACCTGAATCCTTGTATCCATCCTGGAAATGGTTCTTTATAGCTACTTGTTATTCCAGAGGGTCTAAGAATAAGTGTTGGAATTTCATCTCTCATACTATTTATCAACATTTCACCAATTGCCTTTGTAAATGAATATGTATCTTGCCATCCATATAATTTTGCTCTATTAATATCAACAACAAAACATCAATTATGTTTTTAAAAGTTAAACACTTTTCTTTTATAATTCACTATTAGAAATACATGAATATTTTATGAATTTTTTAGAGAAGTCCATCAGAAATTGGCCGTCAAAAGCTTTTCGATGGATATTTTGTTCGAAATCCTGTATTTCTGATGAATTTTTATAGAGAGATCCCTTGAAAATTGGCCGATGAGTCTCATATTTCTTATGAATCTCTTTATTAAATTTTCGTCAGAATTTTACTAATTTCTATAATATAATTGCATAAAGAGAAAAAAAAAATACCTTTCAAGTCCAAAATTCTTCATTATTTGCTCCAAGTCAATATTGTTTGTGATATTGTTCTTCAATTTTGAAACTAAATCCATTTCATTGTCAACATCCAATGATGGAAAATTAGTATAGGGAGAAATTGAAGTGATTTTTTCCTTTGTTATGCTTTCTCCCATAGTAAATGGCTTCTCCAATATTAGTCCTTCTCTTTCTCCATTGGCATATGCTTCAAAAGAAATAAATAAGATATATTAATATTGTAATTTAAATTCATATATAAAATCTAGAAAAAAATAGAGTTTATATTCTCGCTATTAAAAAAATATTATTTTCTCAGTAAAAAATATATAATGACTATTTTTTATTAATATTTTTATTAAATTGATGAAAAAAACATAGAAATATTTTTATCTGAACAACTAAGAAGTTTTTCAATATTTCAACGAGAAGCTATTTTCCGGTGAGTTGGTTTAAATGATTAATACATAAATAGTGCACATACCAGTAGAATAATGCATAAGAAGTTTAAGTTTCTTGCATTTTTTTGCAAACATCATGAGTTGATATGGACCATTCACATTAGCATCAAGAGCTAAATCATACCTAAAAAACATTATAATAAAATTATTAATTGAATTATGTATCCTCGTATATATAATACTAATTTACTTATTTATTTATTAAAGAGAAAAAAACTAACCTCTCATCAAATGTAGTGATGGCTGCAGAGTCAACAATCAAATCAATTTCTTGAGCAATTTTTTGAGAAGTAATAATATCCATACCAAGATTTGGCTCATATATATTTCCAACCAAAGGAATCAATTTATTTTGTATAAACAATTTGTAGGATTCACCATGCATTTCTTCTAGGCATTTGAATAATTTTGACTCCATCATCTGAATTATAAAGCAAATTAAGGTGTAAATAATTTGTTCACATTATTCGTCAGTTAGTGCCGAAGTCAAAATTTTGTTGCATCTATATATATTCAATTAATTGTACTTTTCTTGTAAATATATTAAAAAATATGAATATATTGATGGGAATCAAATATTTAAAAAAAATTTAATTATAGAAAAAAGAATTCTTAAACATACTTCATTTTTTAATCTGTGAAATGCAGCTTCCTTATCATTTGCCCTAATGAGCAAATATATCTTGTTTACCTTTGGTGTTGTTCTCAATATTTTTTCAACCAAAGCTGCAAAATAATTAAGGAAAAATTATTATACAATCATATCACTTATAAAATATTAATTACATGTGAACTCTTGATAAATAATTGAAAATCTATTGAAAACAGGTTAAAATTGACATGTAACAAAATATATTTACATTGTGAACGTACATAGCTTAAATTCCAACTCCAAAGCAGGAGAGTAGTTGAAGAGACGCAACGGGCTTAATTTGAATTCCCTTCATTGCAAAATTAAAATCTGTATCGTAGATTTTGACTTGCTCCGGAAATAGTCGCGCTATATTTGTTTAAACATAGGGGTTAGGTTGCGGACATTCGACCCCCCTTACCCAGCAATGGGCGGGAGCCTTTCAGGCATTGGGGTAATGTTGTTGTTGTTGTAGATTTTGACTTGCCTTTACACTTCTTCATATATTTATTTACTTAAAAGGGTAATGGTGCACTAAAGCTATCACTATGTGCAGGTTCTAAGGAACGGTCCGATCACAAGGGTCTATTTTACTCAGTCTTACCTTGCATTTCTATCAGTGCCTATTTTCAAGGCTTGAACCCGTGACCTTCTGGTCAAATGGCAGCAACTTTACCAGTTACTCTAATTTTGAATTTCGTTAATGAAAATCAGTACGTACCTTTTGCAAGAAACCCAGTAGCACCCGTGACGAGAATAGTTTTTCCTTCAAAAAAGGCAACAATTCCTATACCATTGTTGCTTTTTTGAGCTTTAATTATTTCTTTTTCATCCTCAATAGTTAAAGCTTCAACATTAGTGATTGCTTTGAGTTGAGGATATTTTTGAGGGTGTCCAATATTATTAGACTTCATGCAACATAAATTTTTTCTTGATTTTTTGGGGTTCTCTAAGGATGAAAAATTGTTACTATAATTAAACATAGAAGAAACATGATTTTGAAAAAATAAATTATAAGTATGTTCCCTTGTATTAAAGGGAAAAATATTTTTGAGAAGAACCATATTGGCAATTGGTAAAAAGATTAAAGATAAAGTGGTGGGATAGAAACTAAAATGATATTCCTCTATTTATAGAGCTTGGTGTACCGCATGATGAGTGTCACTAGTAATATAGGACCATATGGTTTAATTTGTCTAAGAGTTTCACTACTTGAAAAAAAAAAATACCTAGTCAAAAATTATTATAATTTGATTCGCTGATATCATTTTCGATTGATTATTTCATCAGAAACTTTTATTATTTTAGTAGTGTTTTTACATCAATATATTCAAAAACAAGGGTGGAGCTAAAGGAAGATGCAAGGAGGTTGATCTGAATTCTGCTCGTCTAAAAATTATATTATATATAAAATGTTAGAATTATTTTATATATGTCAAAGATGTTGTGTTTATCTCATTAATTGCTATATTATATATATAAAATGTTAGAATTATTCATGATTTTTTTCCTTTTTAATCTCTTTTGAGTAATTAAGAGGAAAAGTATTTTTGAAAGGAAGCATATTTGGCAATTGGAAAAAAAGGGCAGTTTTTAATTAAGTATATGATCTAAAATGATTTTTTCCATTTATAGAGCTACCTAGGGAGTGTAAATACACTAATGAAATCTGTTTGATGGTGACAGTTTGATGTTTTTTACAATAAAAGCTACAACAACTACCGCATTATGAGTATCAATAATATTGTTGACCAGATCTTTTAATATGTCAAGAGATTTTTTTAATTTAATTTTTTTTGGGAGAAATGATTGACGTATGTGATAATTTCGTCTAAAAGTTTAAAATGTTAAAAAAAATTAAAATTAATTAATAATGTCTTTATAATGGACAAACTAATATATAGGTGATGGTGAGACTCGGCAACTAAGAAAATGAAATTATTTGTGAACTTTGTTGCTACTACGTTGCCAAATAGCTCATAGCTAATTGATTTTTTTTTTGGAAAAATTGTTGCAATGTTAGATAGGATAAGTGAGGAATTTCATTGTTTACTTACAAATTTTATCTATTTCTGATTCATTTTCTTTTACTAATGAACGTAGGGGTCGTTTGATTAACAACTTGTTATTCTGGAATAATTTATCCCAGGATAAGTAATTCCAAGGATAAGTTATTCCACCCTATATATATGGAATCATTTATTTTATCACTAAGATACATTGGTGGAGTAAATAATCAAAAACTATCTAAACCTCCAATCAAAGATGTGATAAATAATCCTACAATATTTTATCTTGAGATTATTATACTTTATATTTGATACCAAATGATCCCTTAGGATACCATGTGAAAGAGTCTCACTCCGACCATTTAAGTAATGAGTGATTTGTTTGACATGACTTGAAATTCAAACTCTTAGCTACTTTTTGGATCTAAGTTAGGCCTATAAATATCGTCAGACTCATCCCAATTTAAAACTTATCGATATTGGTATTACAATCCAAAAAGAAGTGTGATAGCACATTCCTAACCCATCAAGATAAGTCAGTCTAAACCTGCTCAATTCAATACACAATAGTAAAAATAGAAGGAGTAAAGTCTAACAAGCTAGGGTAAGCACAGGGTAATCAAGTCTACAAATTATTCCATGATTGATATCATATGTACAAGCCTCTAGGCAATAACACTCGAAAGAAAATAGAAATTTCAATGTCTAGTCCTCAAATAGAACATAACATAATATAGAATCCTCGAGGGTCTACTGCAGAGATAAGCAACTACCTCTTAGCAATCCAGAAGCTCAATCTGACAGTTAAGAACCTGGCTTACAACCTTTTACATATTCACTGATATATATAATCAGTCCAGAATCTATAAGGGACATATTTGTTCATGTACCTGCATCGGCTCGTGAGACTTGTTCCCTGTATAATCAATGTTACATTCCATGACTTGTGTGGCTCGTCCCCTATTCTGAATCAATATCACATGCCATGGATTGTGTGGCCCGTCCCCTATTTTATATCAATGTCACATGCCACAACTTATGTGGCCCATCTCCTATTTTATATCAATTTCACATGCCATGGCTCGTGTGGCCCGTATCCTATTTTATATCAATGTCACATGTCACGACTTATGTGGTTTGTTCCCTATTTTATATCAATCTAACATGTCATGGCTCGTATAGCCCGTCCCTTATTTTTTATCAATGTCACATGTCACGTCTCATATGACTCGTCCCGTATTTTATATCAATGTCATATGCCACAGATCGTGTGGCCCGTTCCCTATTTGTAGTTTTTTCCTCAAGATAATATAATATTTTATTTTTCTATTAATATATAATATAATAATATATCTGTGTACACACTCTTCTATAACCAACTAGAAAATAAATGAGAAACATTAATTATATTAAAAGCATAGCAACTTCAAACCTTTATTCCCCATAATTATATCTACACCTAATTTTTCATTATTTCAATATTATCATGCTGTTTTCATTTGATTATAGAAGAGAATGAATGATCTCAACCATATAGTTTTCATCATTTTAATAAGCCCAACAAAAACTTTAATTTTATGAGATTTTATTCTTAAATTGACATGTGTACTTGTCTTGAAATTTTATTTTTCAAGACATGTACTAGCAATTAAAGTGTAATACATAGGCTCGTAAGGGTGTTTGAATTGGTGCGATAGATAGTATCTTAATTAAATGTCAAAAATTAATTAGTCCAATAAATATTGAGATGAATTGTATTTACATAGAAGTCCGGGAGGAGTTGTCGAAGTATTTATATTTATGTAAAGAATAATCCAACTCATTAATTTTGTAGATGTTCGCTTAACTTTTATTTTATTGTATCATAATTGCTAAATTACTTATTGTAATGATGATAATGCCACTGCAATGTATTTAATTGTCACGAATGTCATTAAATTGCATCTTTGAGTTTTGTAACATATCTGATTTATCATAGAGCGGGTCATTTCTCGAAGTATCATATATACCACCATGTAGAGGATGATCAATTCTTCCTTGTTATTTCGATGAAAGCTAATGAATCACCCAAATTAAACGAGCTTTTCCGACCATATTTGAATCAATATTTTTATGCATATGTAATATAGTGGGTCTTATTTCGATACGACAAAAGAAATTACAATTATATGAATTATATATCTCGAAGGTATATAACGTACATACTTGTTTCACCTTTTTGCCTGGTTGGGCTGATAAATGGGCCAAAATTGGAATTCTGATGGACTAAAAGCCCTTTGGGTGATAACATTGGGCCATGAGAAAAGTTGGCCCATGGATCATTCAGAAATTTTCACCAATTATCCCTTTTTGGAATAACTATTTAGTAAATAACCCTCATTTTATTTTTATTTTTTGTAATTATTAACCTCTTAGATCATATTCTAAAGATTTTCTTTTACTAAATTAAAATTTTATATTAAAAAAAAAGTGCGACCATGGCATAAAATTTTGGAAATTGTTATAAATGTTAGAAAACAATCTAATATTTTATATATAAGGTCGTCACAATAAAAAATATGAATAGGCACAATACATAAATATGATTATCAACTTAACAAATAGACAAATTCGCATACACTGGATCTTACATGGCAATTTTGTTTTCTACATATGACGTTGTATGTGTATTATGTCATGTTAGACACGTGCGTCTACTTGTTCAATTCTATATAAATTTGTGTCGATTTGTATACACCGAAAGTTGGAGACACATATCATAGTTGAATCCAAGTTAAAGAACATACTTATATATTATACCTAATGAATAACACATCTAAATTATCATTTTTCGTAAGTTGTATATTTCAGTTGTTCATTATTTTTTTAATCTATCCAAACTATTTCTATCTATATTAAAATACACCTCAATATTGAATTGACTAAAAACCAAATATGATTGAAATGTTCTCCATTCAAGATTTTTTTTTTTCATTTTGAATAAATAAAGAATTTTACCACGAAACATTATCATTATTCACCATTCTCAACTATCAATATTAATAACAACTAACATCAGTAATTTATCATTATCAATCATCATCGTCACTAATCACCATATTTTTATAACTAACACAATTAATTATATTACCATAATAACATATTATCATTCATATCAAAAATCACTTTTATTATTAACGATCAATATTATCATCGACCACAAGTATCCGTTGTGGCTACTAAAATGACCCCCTAGAATATTAGAACAGGTACGTAAATTCAATATATACAATCAATTTCAAAAGCTGTAATAATTATTCTACGTGCACAACTGGGAAAAGCACTTCTTCTTATGAAATCTTTTTTCATCTCTTTTAGGGTTTTCAAGTATTTGATTAATTATTTGTTAATAATAATATTATATAATATTTTTATCAATTATGAATAGAGCCAAAGATTCACTATTTTTTAACTTTGAGATATGACAAAATAAAGTAAAATGACTCTTTAAACTATCTGCGCTTCTTTCAATTGTGAAGTAACAGTTAGTTAATGCAACTTTCGATGCTCATCATGGGTCATTCGGAAACAGTCGCGCTATGTTTTTAAACATAAAGGTCAGACTGCGTACATCCAATTCCTCCTTACCTCGCAATGAGCGAAAGTCTTTAAGGCATTGGGGTAATGTTATTGTTATAATAATATTATATAATGTATATCTTACCTCTCTTACCTCAATCTTTATCAAATGTAAAGATTATTTTTGACAGATCACAACACAAAAGAAA
>JAOTQJ010000111.1:3422238-3445351 GCA_025642045.1 Solanum sejunctum
TAAGATTTTTAGTTTATGAGTTTTGGGACGGTAGGACGAGGGTTCCCAGGAAACAACCTCTCTACTTTTGTGAGGTAGTGGTAGAATCTGCGTATATTTCACATTCCACTAGGTATGTTGTTGTTGAGTTTTGGGATGGTACTTATTTTTGCTTGCTTAGTTCTCGTTAGACAATTTGTGCATTTAACACAAATACAAGGTTTGGGCAAAATTTACTGAGTTGTGCTGAACCCGTAGCCACCACTGTGGTTCCGCCCCATCCTTTAAACTAGCTCGTTTTGATTTATATGAATCCTTATCATTCCACTACACAATAATATTGACACTGATGAAAAAATTTTGTGAACAGCTCATTAAAATTTGTTCATTCTTATGCTATAGTAGTGACAATAACTCATGAGTATCACTCTATTAAGTGAAATTAGTTTTTAGTTTTACATAATGCTTATCGATTGAATGTTGTCTTGAGTCTGCAGGTTCCTTGGTATTGGTATGCTCTTTTAGGCTTAGCTGATGTTCAGGGAAATTTTCTTGGTAAGGTGGTTCTCCGCTAATGGACATTCTTGGCTTTGTCCATATTAATTCTTGAACCATTACCGTGCTTGCAACATTGAGAATATGTTTCCATAGCCCGTTGGACCTTGAAGTTAAAAGCCATCTATGTGTGCAGTAGATATTTTTAAATTTCCTTTTTGTTTATGAAATTTGAGGCAGGAACTTAGTTTTCGAGTGTCATATTCAGGATACGAAGTTTAACTTCCTCTGAATGTGTTGCAGTAAATAAAGCATATCAATATTCATCAATCACCAGTGTGACCATATTGGATTGCTGGACTATAGCTTGGGTTATAATTTTGACGTGGCTATTTTTGGGCACACGGTATTCTCCATGGCAGTTCGTTGGTGCAGCAGTCTGTTTAGGTGGTCTTGGACTTGTGCTTCTATCAGATGCTAAGGCGAGTGATGGAAGTGGTACTTGTCTGTTTCCTAAATGATTTATTTAGGTTGTAAACAGAAAAATGTTTCTCATCTTTGATGATATTATTATCTTCCAATCTTTCCTCGAGTCCTCGAAAGGACTTCTATCTTGAGAGGAACGGAAAGGGTGGATGGGAGAGAGAAACTAATTGCCACTCCTAGGCGGGAAACGCCTAATTAAGGAAATCGCTTAGTTTGCTTATGCTTTGATCATTTTCAATTGTAGGTGGTTCCAAACCTATTCTTGGTGATATATTTGTCATCATCGGGACATTTTTCTTCTCGATGAGTAATGTTGGCGAGGTTAGTGTAATTTGTCTCTTCATATTTTCAAGGCATAATACATAGACAAGCATTCAAACTTGGCCTCAACTGGCAAGTAAGCACTCTAACTTTGAGAGGCACATCTAGACACCTCAACTTGTCTCTACTGTGTCAGTTGAACACTTTCTAGTACTTGCCAACTGAGGCCAAGTTTGACTAGTTGTTTATGTATTATGCTTATTTTTCAAAGTCTCCCTTCTACCGGATTGTTACTCTATACATAAGCATAAGTGTCGCTTCTTATAATTCACTTTGGTTCAGGAGTTCTGTGTGAAAAAGAAAGATCGTATTGAAGTGATTTCTATGATTGGTCTTTTCGGCTTGCTTGTTACTATAATTGAGATGTATGTATCCTTTCTATCTAAAGCTCTTATTCACATGCATTTCTTACAACCGTGGAACTTTGAACTGTACAATATCTCATTTACAACACAATGAAATTACGACGAGCATTAATGACTTAACTTTCTCTCAGACCAATCTTAGAAAGGAAGAGTCTGGAATCAGTCGAGTGGTCTGCAGAGCTTGTAAGTAACTTAGATTTTTTTTTCTTATTTTCGTTCCTCTGATATCGTATTTGTCTCTCATTCCTTTGTCACGTTTGTAAGTTTCTTCTATACAAGAGTATCTCCATAGGCATTATACAGTTTTCTTATTCCTCCTATACACAGTTATTGCAGTATTTGGTCTGAAATAGTGATTGAAGACACATGTAGACCGAGTTATTCGTTTTCATAATTTTCAATCAACTCCATATAGCTTGATAGACCATTTATATATTTTTAAAAGAAAAATATAGCTATCATGCTTGTAAGTTGTAGCTGATGATGTGGAAGTCACGGTTCCTCCAACTGATATGATTTCTACTGATTGAACGGATGACTGCAGAAGGGAAAGTTTTCGGAAGTGCTTATTTTCATACATTTGGTACTCTTCAATAGCTAGATTACACTTTCTTTAAGCCGAGGGTCTTCAGAAATAGCCTCTCTACCCCATAAAGGCAGGGATAAGGTCTCCATACATCCTTAGGATCAACAGAAGTCGAAGGACGAGAAGATATAATATTTATGTCAATATAAAAAATCATATCAAGTGATATGGCATTCTCTCTTTCTTTTCCTGTTTGTATTTTCTCCAGATATTAGCCTTCTGTGGCTATGCCGTGGCAAGCTTTATGTTCTACACCTTTGTTCCATTTCTTCTCAAGGTAAAACGCTCACTCTTCATAGTTACATCCACTGAATTAATATAGTGAATGTATATCTGTTGTCGGATATTTGGTTCATCGTGCTAAAGTAAGGCGTGAATAACTCAATTGCAGATGAGTGGCTCAACCTTGTTCAATCTATCTCTTCTCACATCCGATGTATGGGCTGTTGTCATTAGAACCTTTTTCTACAAGCAAAAGGTACTTTCTATCCATTCCTTTTCTCCGTATTCAACAAATTTTGATGGTTTCCGACACACTCGCAGCTCTCAGTGTGCTGATCAGTCCTAATTGGAAACTGCAGGTTGAATGGCTGTACTTTGTAGCTTTTGCACTTGTGGTTACTGGGCTGATCATATACTCGAAAACGTATGTTGTGCTCTTTGAATTCATTATCTTTTATTTTGGTTATGAACTCTTACGTTATCATCTAGTTTAAGACCACATGATTCAAAAATTCTCTTTACTTCCTGAAACTCCGCGTCAAGCCAAAACAAAGAGAGTAATTGATTATACTCCAAAAGTTCATGTTTTCATTTGGAACTAGAACATGAAGAAGCCATCATGTACTCCATCAATCATCCAGAAAATCGCACCCAAGGGTGTCACTTAGCAGTCAGTGAAGTGAGTGATAACCTCGAGAGACCAACTTCAAATCCCAATAGAGACAAGAAAACACTAGATACTTTCTTCGTATCCCATTTGCCTAAGCTTTGTGGGACTCACAGTTACTCTGTACTTGTGAAATAGTCGAAGTGTGTGCAATTAGGACTTCATCACATCATCAATCAACTGCTATATAGCTAGTTGAAGGCTGGAAAATTCGCGGAAACGCCTAGTCAGATCATTCTTTTGGCCAATCAAAACCGTCTTTTTCGCAGTAAAAAAGTAATCATTGGATTTCTAATACTAATTTGTTCATCAACAGTGAGAAGGATCTTCTAAGTGCACCAGCTACTGTTGAAGAAGCAAATGCTGCTGATCAAAGATACCAACTTCTTAATGAAGATGTAGAGGCTACCTAAATATTCCCTCGGTTCACTTTTACTTGTCACATTTTGCTTCACGAAAGTTAATTTGACTGCATGCTAAAAGCCACAATTTGACTCTCGAGAAGTGAAATGTGACAAGTGAACAGAGTGACACCTGTTATTGAAACTTCAGAAAGAAGTTCACTTTGTTGTAAAACATTTGGCATTTGGTTCACACTATTGTATGTGTTGGTGTTCGATATGACCAACACAAAACTCAACTTGTTAGATATTACCGGGGTTAAGTGAGCTTTGATCTCTACTATTTTTCTTCGCTTTTATAGAATATGTACACTCCCCATCGTATTTGACGTGAAGTGATTGATTTAGCATGGAGTTTAAGAAGGTAAGGAAGACTAATTTTTATTTCTCGTCTCTTTTATAAAGAATATGTACACCCCCCGTCATATTTGATGTGAAGTGATTGATTCAGCATGGAGTTTAAGAATGTAAGGAAAATTAATTTTAGGATGTAGGTCAAATATATGCAAATTAAGTGCCAAAACTATCACCACCAAAATTACGATGAGATGAAGTTGATCTCCCCATCCTTAATTAAGAAATTTTGGATATAAGTATCGAGTACGACATATAAAAGCAAAAAAATTTGGTAGGAAGTATTTTTTCAATAATGAATCTTAACATAACGTTAATCTGAATTAGTTGGGTCCAAGGAAGTGGCGAAATTATTCTTTTAAATGAGTAGTGATAAGAGTTTCACGTATTTTTTTTATTTTTTTAAAATTATAATTATGATTTATGACTGATTATGTTATGGAGATATTATTGTAATCAAATAAAAATGATTAAGTATAAGCTACGTGTCGCTGGCATCAAACTGCCTTGGGAAGGGGAGGTGGCTCTAGTAATAAGGCGTTTTGCCCTAGTTGCGTATTGGCTTGGCCGAGTTAGGCATGCCGACCCGATTAAGTTTGGGGAGCTTGTCGCTTGTCTTGGATGAAGGAAGCTGAAGCATACGATGGACACAACTGGTTGGGAACTATTGTCGCTTCCCTGATGAGCCCTGGCAGGACAAAACTAGCTGGTGTGCTACACGTTTGGGCCAGTCCGGGGTGGTGTGGGATGCCTCGGGCGTCGGAGGAGCGTTGCGGACGCGCGTCTGACTCCAGGTCCGCTTAACTATATCATGATAAATAAAATTAATTACTAAATAAATAAATAAAGCAAAACTTAAATAATGGGAATATATTTTTATTTCATCTATATATATCATCATTGGGAATCTAAGAAAATTTATATACTACGATGGAGCAGAGTCAACCACCGCCGACAACGACGGCAATGGCGCCGTCACCGTCGACGTCAAATTCACAGCCAACTGAACAACAGGTTCCGACACCATCTCCGGCTCCACCACCACCTCCTTCCTCCGCCGCAACTAGTCAACTTCCTTCTACAACAACCACTACATCAGTAGTATCACAACCAGTTAACCTAAAACCTACCACCACCATCACCACCACCACCTCAGCTACTAAAAACACCACCACCGTCACTAATACCACCACTGCCGCCGCCGCGCAACAGCCGAACCCTTTAGTACCCGCTTCACAAAATGCTCAAGCAAGACAACCCTTTGCTCGGCCATGGCAACAGCCTTCACCTTTTCAACACTTCTCTTTACCTCCTCCACCTCCACCACCACCACCTCACTCATCCTCATCCGCATCCTCATCATCTTCTGCTACGATTTCGTCTTCTTCGGTTCCTATGCAAAACCAAAACCCTAGAGGTGGTATGGCTATGGGAGTACCTGCTCATCACCCTACTAGCTCTTTCTCTTCATTGACGACTCCTCCTTTTGGGCAGCAATTTGGTGGTTTAGGTCGCAATTTGCCTGATTCTTCGCCGCCCATCTCAACTACCTCACAGGTATCCTTGTTCCTATATGTATGCAATTGCAATTATCTGTGAATTCTTGTTTACTAGATTGTTTTTGCAGCCTAATTTATAAACTAATAATTTGCTAAAGGTATACTCTGAAGGTCATTTAATATTTAAAAGAAGAAGCTTAAAGCCAGTAAATATACTGAAAAAAGCCAGTAAAATTACTGAAAAAAGATTAGAGGAGCTCCTGGGGTAGTGATCCAGAGGTAGATAAAGTGGATATAAAGATCATGGTGTTCATTGACTAGGTGAGGCGTGTGCAAAGTAGCTTTAGAAAAATGTAGATGAGTACACCATGCTACAGCTACAATTCAAACAATTTGATTTAACCATGTTAATAGTTCCATAATATTGGGTAATAGAGAATAAAAATTGAGGCTTTAACATGTGTAGAGCGTAAGGGTGGATGTAGCCTATTGGATCAGGGGAATGGATTGTGATTTTACCACGCAAAGTTCAATCTGTGCCATTGCCTACTTTTTATTTCGATACAGAATACAAAGTACCATAAGCTGTAGCAGGATAAAGTCTAACATACCCGTGTTGCAGATAATTGATCATGCCATTGTATTTGGTCAAATACCTCCAATAATTGGTGTTACTTAATGATTTTCTTACTGGATATACCAAAACATTAAACGGCAGACAAAAATGACCTGTGGGAGTACTTAATAGTAAGACAGACATATAATGATTCAGTTTGGTTGATATAGTATTCCAAATCTCTATTGTATCTTACGTAGGGATTAGGATGGAGGAATGCAATTCATGAACTGTAAGGCTATTTTGGATCTTGGTCACTTTGATGTGGTTGGGTCTGTTTTTGTTGAATTGTGAATATGTTTCTTTGAGTTGGGAATTTGAATACTTCGAATTTATGTGTAAATTCATGCCTCTGGTTTCTTGATTTACATTGTGTATTGAAATTACTTCCCATCAATCTTTGATGGAGCCAAAGATTCACTATTTTTTGGCTTTGGGGTATGATGGAATAAAGCAAAATGACTTTTTAAACTGTCTGCGTTTTTTTCAATTGTGAAGTAGCAGTTAGTCAATGTAACTTTCGATGTTCATCATGGGTCATTCGGAAACAGTCGCGCTATGTTTTTAAACGTAGGGGTCAGGCTGCGTACATCCGACTCCCCCTTACCCCGCAAACCCGCCTTTGAGGCATTGGGGTAATGTTGTTGTTGTTGAAATTGAATATTAACTGATTCTTGTTATCTGTAGGTGAGGCAGCCTATACAAGGAATGCATGGGATGGGGATGATGGGATCACTTGGTTCGACTTCACCAATGCGGCCCGCAGGGGTTCCTCCTCAGCAACTGAGACCTGTCCCCTCTACTCATAGACCTCAGATGAGCATCGGTAGTCAATCTGCTGCTACGCAGGTTAGTAGTTCCTTACGGAGATATCAGTTCTTTCTACTTCATTTTTACTATTTGGTTGTTTAGGTTCAGTTAGCTGTAAAATATTGAGGTAATCTGTTTCTTCTTCATTTACCTTTGCAGAATTTTCAAGGCCACAGCATGTTGAGAGTTCAGTCAGTGGGATTTCCTCCATCGCAATCACATACTACTACCTCTCAAAGTCCAAGGACCCAGAATCAGCCATGGTTATCTTCAGGAGCACCGGGGAAGCCCCCTTTGCCGACACCATCATTGAGACCTCAAATTGGTCCTCAGTCTTTGCATCAAAGGTCCCATATTCTTTCGCCACATCAGCATACTGTTAGTACCACATCCTCTGGCCAACAGTCACAGCCTTCAACCTCAAGTCAGTCCCAAGACCATTTGGGGCAACAGATGCCTCCATCCAGGATTCAACAATCATTATCTAATCAACCACTTGCCCGGGGTCAGGGATTAGGAATCCAGAGACCTCCATCTCATGCATTGATGCAACCCACTGCAGTCCAGCCAGGACCTCCTAGTAAGGCTACTACCACTTTGGAGATGGGGGATCCCTGTACTAGGATTCTAAGCAAGAGAAGCATCCAGGAGATTGTGACCCAGGTTAGTGTGGACATGTTAAACTCGGCCCGAGTTCTGAGATTATCTTTTCTTGAAATTATTCCTCTATATATCAATTTTTGGAAAGTATTCCTGTATAGATTGATGGAATTTAAAGGAGAACATATGCTCAGGCTTTACCTGTTGGCATGTAGATCATCTTCCACCATAAATTATGAATTTCCATTTTGCTTGTTTGATTTTCCTATCAGTGTTTGGGACTTGGGAATGGGGCGCAGTTTATCAGTACCTATCTTGAAGGTCCATATGAGATACTTTTGCTTGCATTGATACATATGTTTTTTGTATCCTTTAGATTGAAATTAAGTCTTATTTAATATTTTATCTAGTATTATCTTTATATTTAGAAATATGATTTAGTCTAGTCTTATCATATTAGTTAGATGTAAAATTCTAGCAGTTTCAAATGTTTTTATTTGCTTCGATGTCTTTACTTTATAAATTAGGACCTTCTTGCATTTGTGCAGAATACATGTATAACAGATGTATTGATTTGATATCCCAGTCCTCTTTCTATTTATCCCCTTCCTTCTCTCCCTTTTCCCTTGTTTCCCGCCTCTTTCTCTCTTATTCTTCTCTCTCTGGACTCTTTCTCCCTTTCTGATCTCAGTTTTTGGTGCTATATCACTAGGTTATGTTGATTGGATCTTATATTGTTAGAATTTGGTTGCCCAATGGCGAGGTTGAACATATGATGCCCTCCTATATGGTGATGTTGCTTGTAAAGCTTTATCCTGTTAACTTGGTAGCTGAGATTAGTTAGATGAGGTAATAGGTAGCTTTTCAAGTCTTTCGATCTTTAATTCTCAAATACATGTTAACTTGGTAGCTGAGATTAGTTAGATGAGGTAATAGGTAGCTTTTCAAGTCTTTCGATCTCTAATTCTCAAATACAAGTATCAAATCTCTTCGGAAGATATTTCAGCTTGATAGGGGAGTACAAGGTGGGGAACTGAACCCCCACTAACAAAGGTGAAAGTTTAGGTAGCCAAACCAACTGGGCTACCATGATTTGCATGATAGGGGCTTTAAGTTTAGCAGTATAACATATAATTATGACAGCTACTCAGGAAGTTAATTGCAGTGATGCTGACTCATCTGTGAATGGGTAGGGAATGAGTAGTCACCATTTACCTGAGTGTAAGGCAGCACTACAGCTGTAGATTTTCCAGTGTGCAGTCCATGGTAGGTTTTGATTGCAGTACAAAAAGCTTTCACTAGAAATGGTGGGATTGTTGGAACTTTATGAGTATGTGCTTTTGGTTTTGAATAAACCAAATGAGTGCAACACATTATGCATGGGTTAAGCGCACGTCCTAAATAACGGTGTTTACTCTGTAATATGCTGTCAGACTATTGCTTTTACAGCAATTACTAGCTATGGTTTTTTGGGGTATCTCTCTATCTATAATGGTGATATTTGGATCTTTTTTAGCAGATTGAACAACATTTACAGTAACTTTGAGCTCTTTTATTAAGTCTAAAAATTCTTTCTTCCCCGCCATGCTTTTGGGAGGGGGAAACTGTCAAGAACCAGATGTTCAATTTGCAATCAGAATATGCTAGGTTTGTTTGGAAGGATTCAGCTCTAGTAAGTAAATGTATGCAAACGAGATACAGTAGGATAAAATATTATTGAAAACTTTTGCTGCAGATAAGCTTGGAGGATCCATTGATAATATACTTATTGAATCCATACATCCCATTGTGTAGTACTGATACTTCATCATAGTTGGATGCTGATAAAAAATTTCATAGTTATAAATCTATGTGATGGTGTCTGTGCCAGCTTGAATCCAATGGGCAGACCACAAGTATAAGTACCGGGTAAACATCAAGGTAAGTATATGGCGTCATACTGAGTGCTAGGATTGGGATTTGAACCTTGTAGGGATTCAAACCTGGGATCTTGAGGTTACTCATTTGCCTCAACCACTCCCCCATCCCCTAGGCGAGTTGGTTGATGGTGTTTTTGAATGAAAAAAAAAAAACTTTGTTTTTATCAGTCACTGGGGATGGAGTGCTATCACTAGTTGATATTTTGGCAAGAGTTTTGGCCTTTTTTGGCCAAAGTAACTTCCTAAAGTGCAAAGACAGGTAAGAGGTGGAGGGGCAGTCATGTTGAAACTTGAAACTGAGGTGTATACATATAGTAATAGAAGTCCTGTCTTTCATTGTCAACGTGGAAAATGAACACAATCCTCTGGGCATTTTATCCACCATCTTTCCTGCTATTTGATTTTTGTATCAAGTTTCATTATATTCTCTTTGCGTTTATTATTCAATTGCCTGACCTGCCTCTCTCGTTGACAGATTGATCCATCAGAGAAATTGGATGCTGAAGTTGAAGACATCCTCGTTGATATAGCAGAGGAATTTGTGGAATCTGTAAGTTCATGTTCTAGTTGTTTCACACTGAAACATTCCTTTCAGTTTGAAATCTCTCCTGACAATCTGATAGGTATGTTGTAGACTATTTCTCAGAAGTACTCTAGTGGGGATGAAGTTTGGCCATGCTTTAATAGAATAAAGCTAGCTGGTTCGTTTTCATATATAATGCCATTACTTTTCAGTTGTTCCATTCCATTCGGCTTGATGTGGTAAAGCTCAGGGGTATTTATCCGAAAAACAAAATAGAAAATATGGTGAGCTTAGTGGTACGCGGTTTCATTTGTAGCTTACTTACTGATAAGTACAAGAAAAATTGAAATTGACACCTGATTGAGGTCTCTTTTTGTAATAAACTACGAGTTTCTTTGTAGATGAACAGAATGAATTCTAGGAACCAGGAAATAAGATTTGCCCTAGATCTGACTATATTCTACATTAAGTTTTCTTTGTTGTTGTTAAGGATGCAATGAACACATTTCTTAGTTTTAAGGACTTCCAAATTTGCGCCAATTGCTATTTAAGTTCTTGTTTTATTTATGAGATGGACTCTTTCTATGCAGAACAGATCAGTGTCTTTCCTCTCTTTCAATTGGATATTTTGCTTTTCTCGAAATGGAATTTTATGGAAATGACAAGCGATTTGGAAGCTCATTTAGCTATATTATGTGTGATTCTACAAACCAGAAGAGAGTGCAGAGGGAGATGGACAATTGTGCAATCTCTCTCTTCAAATCAGTCACCCCTTTTCAATTTCTGGGTTAATTAATGCTTGAATGTTTTCTGGAGCATTCATGTGACAGATAATTGATGAAGATCCAGTACTTTATGGTTCTCCAAAAAGGATGTGGTAGGAATAAAAAGGGGGAGGTGGGTTGAGGAGAAGAAAATTAGCGGGACACGGAGTATTTGTAACTTGACAGGGTGAATGCAGCTAATGGATGTAAACCAATCTTTGGCAATGCAGCAATATTAGCTCCAGTAGGATGTGTGTATTCATACTTGCATTGTAGGGAGAGCCTTCGTAAAGTTGTCTCCACGTGACCTAGGTTCGAGCCGTGGAAACAGTCACTAATGCAAAGCGTTAGGGTAGATAGTCTACGTTACACTCCTTAGGGTGCAGCCCTTCCCTGACCGTACTAATGTGGTATGCTTTGTGCTCTGGACTGCCTCTTTTGAGTCGGGCTGGTCTTGGATAGGAGTAAAGGGAAGACCGATTATTCCTCACACTTCTAGAAAGTAGGAGCTCTTCAATGACCACCTCATTCATTCTCCATCACGGAATGTAAACATCAGAGTTCTGAATATTTTTTGGGTGGTCTAATTTTAATTTCACAGTCCCTTTGGACCTGTATATTCTCCAGTCAAATGACAATACTATGTTAACAGCCTGTTCCATTTTTTGCACTGGTCCTCAACTAATTTTTGTTTGACCAGATTACCACATTCGGCTGTTCATTGGCCAAGCATCGAAAATCCAGTACATTGGAAGCAAAGGACATCCTTCTGCATCTTGGTAAGTTACCTTCTATTCCTGACTGGTCCAACCATATGCAGTACCTAACAAATTAAAGCGTATTTGATACAGAAAGGAACTGGAATATGACACTTCCAGGTTTTGGCGGGGATGACATCAGAGCCTACAAGAAGCAGGTGAGTTCAATGCATATTTTAGACTTTGTTGTGATGTAATCTTTATTCCATCTCTTCTGGTTATCTGATCGTTTCTTTTCTGGTTTCTCAGTTTACAAGTGACATCCACAAGGAGAGAATTGCAGCTGTAAGTTGATTTTTACCTTGCCCTGTTGCTTATGATTGGTTTCGTCTTTACGTATCTATTTCAAAATGAGAAGATAATGTGACGTTTAACTGAGATGTATCCAAAATTTGAACGTCTTAACGCATATAGATGGTTTGAGCCAAAGCTACTGGTTTTGCTGAACCCTTAATCTAAAGGCTACTATATCAGTCATTACCTGCTGATCAGTCATCGTTCGTTTGGCAGATTAAGAAATCAGCTCTCGCGACCGAAATGGCGAATGCAAAGGGCTCAACACAAGCTGGTGGGAATATGAAAAGCCATTTGGCAAAGAGTGCAGCTAATATTTTGGGTTCCCCTAATGCCAAGATATGAAAGCTTGTGCATTATGATGAAACAAAAAAGCAGGAAGATTTGGTCTAGTGAATCTTTTTTCTGCCATGTTAAATTAAATTTCCTGACTAGAAAAAAAAATTTAATAGGCGAAAAAATTGGAAATGTACTAATTTTTATTTTGTTAGTTCAAATGGGGAAAATGTAGGAGGTGAATTATCACTTTAAAGATTTTCCAGATTGGTGTGTCTTGTGGTGATATTTCTCACATGTAAATATTTTTTAAACAGACAATAGACACATCTTTCTATTTAATTTTTGCTATATATATGCTTAATCTCTTGTATTTTAAAAATAGAATTTCTATTATTCAATTTTGTTTGGCGTTGAAAAGTCAGCTGTATCAATCCATGTGCATGAGAAATTATTGAATGGATTATTAAAGGTAGTTATATTTATTTTCCAGGTCAAATACATGTGCTATAACGTGTGATAATTTATGCCCAATAACTTTTAATAGTAAAATAACCAAATTGGAGTAATATTTTTAATGCTTATTGTTAAGTTTTGACCTAATATTTGGTTATGGAATTTTTTTTGTTGGAAGTATTGGTCTAGGAAAATAGACCTATAGTACGTGATTGAATTTAATATGGTTCTAATGTGGATATCAAAAGTACAGTGAATTTGTATTTAATTTGGTTTTAATGCAGATATTGGATGTCGGGAGAAAATTACGACATAAAAAATCAATGTAATACTTAATGCTCATAATTTTTTGTCATTTGTTATTGTAGGAGTTATTATAATGTCATTACTAGTGGTAACTATTGAAATGTTATAGAATGATATAGCTTATTCAACTTGAAGTCAGTCAGGTTATATAATCTTCACTTGCGAGTCGCACACTATTCAAGTGATGTTGATTCTTTTCTTATAGTCATTTTGCTACAATCAACTTTACATTTAGTCAGTCAGTCAGAAAGAATCATGATGTATCTGACGTCTATATAATTATATCATATATTACTATTTAAATTTTTATTTTCAACTCCATTTCACTATAACGTAATGCAATTTTTTTTATTCTCTCCCCTTGTCTTTCTTGTTTCACTAGGAGGTAATTTGAGAATATCCTTTTAGTTGGTAGCAAAATTGTAATTTAGAAATTATAATTTTTAAAGTGGATAAACTTAAAATAATACTTGCTTATCCTAGATGGTTATTCTTTGTTTTTCTTAGTTTAACAAGAAGTGAATTATTGTCTCTTAGAGTCACAGAGTAATATAACACGACGTAAATTATTATTAAATAATTATTTTTTTATAAAATTTGTGTGAAAATAAATAAGTCTCATAGAAATTTATTTCAAGACTTAACCTTATTCATCCTTTAAAAGCATTTTAGCGATAAATTCTATAGAAATTGAATGATCTTATTGGATCCAAAATTATATTTTTACTCTACACATTTTTCAAAGAAAATCAAATAAAATCATAATCAAATCCAATTGTGTATATTAAAATAAATGTAGAGACTAATTAATCCATATCTTAAAAATAATTTAGTCCATAATTGTCAAAAAAAAAGATTAAAAAAGAATGAAATTTCACACTAGGTATTGATATTATCTAAACGACTTAACCAAAGAAAATATGCTATAGCATAAAAATTTGAATTCTCTTGAAAATTCAAGTACTCCTACATTGATTTAACACATATTCTGCATATACTTTATAATATCAACACAATGTCTTGAATTTGCGCCTTAAATAAATTATTTTTAATGATCAAATATTAAATATTAAGTGAAAAATTCAAAAAGAATACAATGCGAATCAAACTAAAAAATCAACTCATTCAATTATTATTGTATATTAACATGAGATTCTTCGCTCCATAAACTTTAAATAACTAATCTAATTCTATCAATAACATCAACATAAAATTTTATATGCGAGTTTTGAAAATAAAAAATAAAAAATAAAAAATATCAGATGAAAAATTCAAAGAGAACACAATATCACTCAAATTAGGATACCAAATTTACCCCTTTGGATATGGAAAATATTCTTTCCCAAACTCATATATATTTGACACAACTCTTTATAAACACACAGAAATTGACTCAAACCAAAAAAAAAAAAAAGAGAAAAAGGAGAAGAGTTTTTTAAGAAAATTCAGCTCATCATCATCAGAGCTGACTCTTACAAACTCTTATCCTTTTTCACTTTATAATAATCCCCACATCTCTTTTTCGATTTGATTTTTGTTATTATATTTGCACTTTCATTGTCTTTCAGAGATTCCCCAATTCATTTTTTCTTCAAAAAAGATTTAAAAAAAAAAACTTTTTTTGAATCAAGAATGTCGATTTGTGATGGTGATTTGGTGACTTCCAACAATTCTTTTGCTAAGCAACGTGAAAAGATCATCATTGACACTGATCCTGGCATTGGTAAAAAAATTTAATCCTAAAAGAATAATTTTTGTTGAAAAGTTGGAAACTTTAGCAAATTTCAGCATTTTTTGTTTCAGTTTCTTGAATTTGGGTGTTGATTTATTTTATTTGGTGAATATTTCAGTTAATTGTTTAGTTGGTGTAATTGGGTTTTTATTTTCTTAGATAATAGATGATCCATTTGTTTAAAGTTGGGAACTTTAGCTAATTTCAGCATTTTTTTTTCAGTTTCTTGATTTGGGTGTTGTTTGTTTTTCATGAATGAGTTTGATGCAGTGCGTATTAGTAATTAGATGGATTGTTTATATGATGTAACAAAACAAAAATAATAGTGTAATTTTATAAGTGGGGTCTAGGAGATCGAAGGGTGGGGTATACATAGACCAGGCGTAGAAAGATTATTTCGGATGAACTATTGGTGAATTGCTTATTTCATTTTGTTTAATGTAGGGAACTTTAGCAAATTTCAGTACTTTTTTTTTCAGTTTCTTGAATTTGGGTATTCTTTTTTCATGGCTGAATTTGAAGTTGAGATTTTTAGTGATTTTTTCAGCTGAAATTGTTTGTTCGATTAGGATCGAATTTTGAGTTTCTTCAACAAGTAGATGACAGAAATTTTGTATGGTTTTGGGAATCCTTATGGAGATGTGATATCTTTTCTGGGGTTCAGTTTTATATACTTGAAGATTCTTCTCTTTTGTTGTTAAAAGTGCAAATGGAAGGGCAGATTCTATATAGAAAAAGGGGTCCAAGTTACTTTATTGTGTATATTTTGATTACATTAATCAAATAGAATATATTCTCTTTCTTTCAAGAATTTGTGAATTTTTGGATTGTTTTAGTTTGTTTTGAAGAGAATCTTGGAGATAAAAGCAGCTTTTAGTCATCCTATATTAGCTATACTTTTAATATATGAAAGTAGGCAATTAACTTTATTCTGGAAATAACCTCTCTGTCTTGATGAGGTAGTAGTAAGATCTGCGTACATTCTACCCTCTCCAAACCCCACTTGTGGGATTCCACTGAATATGTTGTTGTTGTTGTTGTTAGGCAATTAACTTTATCTATGATCTTTTCTAATATTGAGACTTATTTTAGGCAAGGAATGTTTTGTTACTTTCGTAAAGAAATAGGGAGATAGTACTAACACATAAGCACCCAACAAACTATATTACCATTTCCAACAAATTTCACAAGGCGGCTGCGATGATGTTCTTGATTCTTTGGTTACATCTATATAGAATTTAGTTAGCAACCTTTGTAACATTATTCTGGACAGGAAACTTTGAACTTCAATGATATTGAGGAAGCTAAAGTAGCAAAGATGGTTGGCTATTATATAATAAAAGGACAAGATGAAATATCAATTGGAGTATGTTGTGAGTTCTATACTAGAGAGAGTAAGACAAGAAGTATCAAACAAATGCAACCTGTGAAACCAAACTTAAAATCCAACTCAAGGGGAGTCGTTCTTTAATCAGAGAAAGATGTATTCGAAAAGGGAAAACACAATGTAATAGCAGGATGTTGCTCTTGAATTTATGGTTTCCTTATCACAAAAGAGCAGATTTGATGAGGTTTCCCAGTGTGTCTGTTTTCTTTCATGTTGATCCAAATCTGTAATGTTGGCCAGTCATCACCAAATCGAGAAGTTTGAAGGAAACTTAGCGCTTATCTTAGCTTGGAACAATTTGCCCTTTCTGTTCTGTAATCTCTTTTCTAGAAAAACTATTTTCTTCGTGAAAGAGGAAATTTTCCAAGAGCATATCTTGCGGTGACTCTTGGCATAGAAGTTCTGTTTCATCCAAGTAGAAACTGATGTGCTCTTAGTAATATCAAACTTATTGACTCATCAGCAAAGAAAGGGATAAAAGTATAATACTTAATGATGCTTGAAAAAGTTTCAAGAAATTCTTTCATTTCTATCGCCTCAAATGTGCGGGTAAATATTGGCGGTGAATGAAAAAGAAAGTTTTGTATCTCTCTCATAGTAGATATTCAACAGGCTGAGTTGCCTTTATGTATGTTTCCCGATGAGCTTCATGTTCGATGTGATTCCCATTAGTCGCGTTGGAGCTAATTTTGTTTTCATTGATATCAGATGACAGCATGACAATACTAATGGCATTTCAGACACCAGAAGTTGAGATCCTAGGCTTGACTACAACATTTGGCAATGTTACTACAAAAGATGCTACACGTAACACATTACTTTTGGTGTGTTTTTTAGTTTTATTTATCTAGTACCTAGTGATGAGTATAAATTCCTTTCCTTTAATCATTTTTACAGTTTCCATCTACTAGATGTTTGTGGGTTGAGTTCTTGATCAATTACTTTAACTTAATTTGCAAAATGCAGTGTGAAGCTGCAGGATATCCGGATGTTCCCGTGGCAGAGGGTAGCCCAGAACCTCTGAAGGTAATTTTGTTTTTATTTTTACCTTACAGTGTAAAACGATGATTGCTTTTACACAAAATTCTTTTTAGTTTATGCTTGATTTACACCGGTGCCTATCTTTTATTTCTTGCTATAGAGAGGGGAACCACGGGTTGCAGATTTTGTTCATGGTTCAGATGGATTAGGCAACTTATTCTTACCTTCTCCAAATTCAAAGAAAATCGACAAATCTGCATCTGAATTGTTGGTGGAAAAAGTTTCTGAATATCCCGGTGAAGTGTCTATACTCGCACTGGGACCATTGACAAATTTGGCTTTGGTATGTCGTATCTTAAAACTTTTGATTTTTATGTTTCCAATTTTGCTTCCGATAAATAGAAGTTTCATTGTTATCTGTTGGTAGGCTGTCAAGAGGGACTCAACCTTTGCAAGCAAGGTGAAGAGAATAGTTGTACTCGGTGGTTCCTTCTTCGCTTTAGGAAATGTTAATCCTGCTGCCGAAGCAAATGTGGGTGATTCTTTTTCCAATATAATATTCACTAAGTTTTAAATTCCTTTTCCAAACTTGCTTTGATATGCTTCTCTTGATCCGATGGTCTATCGGAAGCAACCTCTCTACCTCACAAAGGTAAGGTAAGATAAGGTCTACGTATACATCACCCTCCCCAGAACCCACTTAGTATGAGTCCTTTTTGGCATTATGTTAGCAGAAATACTGCGAATTCTTGTTATTATATATCATTTCATATTGTCATTAAAGTCTATAAGCTCAACGTCTTTTGCATGTTCATGTATTCATTATCGGAAGCTGAAGAAGCATTCTTTGTTGTATTCAATCATCCAATCCTTTACTGTCTTCTCATTTGCATAGTTTTCTGACAGAACAGATATATGGGGATCCTGAGGCTGCTGATGTTGTGTTTACATCGGGGGCAAATATTGATATTGTAGGCATCAACATTACAACACAAGTAAAAATGACAGGTGAGTGCTCACTGCTTTAATATGTCGGACGCTTCTACTTTTTGCACCTTTAAATGTATAATTTTGTTCACATCTCGAATAAGAGTGTGCGTTTCCCTGCTTGTAGATGCTGATCTTGCAGAACTAAAGCAATCCAAAGGAAAACACGCTAAATTTGTGTGCGACATGTGCAAATTTTACCGTGATTGGCATGTGAAATCAGACGGTGTCCATGGTAACTTCTGTGTTCTTATAATGTTTTTGGATGATTGGCATTACTTAAACCACCTCCTTGCATTTCTCTCGTAATCATCTCTTCTCAATTTGGCGCTTAAACCCTTCAAAAATATTGCGTTGGATCCTCCAAAAATGCACCACTTTTTGAGGATCCAACATGCATCTGACGAAATTTTTGAAGAGTCCGAGCAACATAAGAGTTAATCACCACCGATAATAATTATACACCCATCCTATTTGCAGGAATTTTCCTACACGATCCTGTTAGTTTTGTAGCACTAGTTCGGCCTGAACTCTTCACCTTCAAGAAGGGCGTCGTGAGGGTTGAGACACAAGGCATCTGCGTCGGGCACACCTTGTTGGATCAAGGACTTAAGAAGTAAGTATTTGCTCAGAACTCCCCAAAAATGTTGCCACGCTTGTCACTCTACTTCTGGAGGATCCGACATCCATCTTTCAACATTTTTGAAGAGTCTGAGCAACATAGAGTATTTGAACTTCTTTTGTTTTTTGCATATTAGTTAGAACTAATAAATCGTTATATTAGGTGGAATACAAGCAACCCCTGGACAGATTTTTCCCCGGTTTCAGTTGCGTGGACAGTTGACGTGGATGAAGTTCTCGATTATATAAAGAAAACATTGATGAAACCGTGATCACCATTGCATCTATCGGTCTCTGCCATGTGTGAATCCTGCTCCAGAGATCGAGGAACGTCGTGTTTTCTAACAACACAATTGTTTTTAGTCTTCTATTTTTCCTCCATTCCTTGCAACTAAATAAACCTCAGTTAGTTCTCAGAAAATATGTAAAGGGCTTATAAAATGGAGGTCATTTTCATGATTCTTTACATGTGTCATATAGTAAATCTTGAACCAAGCTTGGTTGGCCTAATGGTTAGCTCATTAGGTTACTTAAGCAAGTGTCGAGGGTTCGATTCCTGACTTGTGCATGCAGCGACCAATTGGCCAACAGCGAACCCTTAAATGGAGTTTAGATCTGCAGAGGATTAGTTCTTGGCCTGTCGGGCCGGGAATACCTTGAAAAATAAATAAAAAAAAGTAATTCTTGATTTCATATTTTCGCCTTCTTGTTATTGGTGCCATGTGTTGGAATTTTTTCGTCATCCTTAACCAGAAGTTTCAAGATTGAGCTTTAGAAACATCGAAATTCTTGGGCGGAAACACTAGTCATTTCTTAAATATAAAAATTTAAGTAAAAATATAGAACTTTCATTTAATTGGAAGTACAATATTAAAACAAAAGAGGAGGCTCATTTGATTTATACAAGTTACCTTTATTTTATTTTTTATTTTCCATGTTCATCTCCATTATAATTGGGATTATTTACGTGTAAACTTTGATTTTCTTTTTTCATTTAACAAGCAAAGTTTACCAATTTTTCTCAGTAACTAAAACTTTCAAGCAACCCTCAATTATCTAATTCAACTTATTTACGGTATAAAAGAGAGTAATTTTATATTGAAGGAAGGTGCTTCTTAGATGAAGTATTGGACTCTTCAAATGAGCTAGAGTCGTTTGAGTTACATGACGTTATTGGGTTGTTGTATCCTGGAGGGGACAAGTCAAGAATTATATTACTGGATCGATGGTAATTATATTGCAATGGTCTCTAATCTCCTTGAGATTGAGATATCCATGCCTGAATATTTGTTTATTCATTTTTATCATTTTATTTTTCAACTATAATATAATAAAATATAATTTATATATATCCACCAATATCTCTAATGAGGGGGAGTTTTGGAGTAATTGATAAAGTTACTGCTACATCACCAGGTGGTCGGGCCCTTTTCCGAAACCTATGCAGGAGGTTTAGTGCAGGAGGCTTGCCCTCACCGATATCTTTAGTTTATTTGATTTGATAGACTTAGAAATTTTTGTAGCTTATATTGAAAAAAGATTTTGAGCAAACTTTCCCTCTCATCTAACTAATACATTTTCAATACCTTCCTTCGATAGTTACCTATCAACTCCCCTTCTTTTAACATAGGCACTCCAACTACAACTAAAGCAAATTTAATCAATTAATCTCCACTAATGATCCTCTTACAAAATTCCTACAAATACCCTAAAACAATCTCCAAAAAATAGAAAAACAAACAACATTAATCTTGTAGCCATGTTTCGTTTTGATTCATCGATAGTGTTAGCCGAGAAGATTTCATCGTATTGTGCTTTGTTCTTGTCAATAATGCTGGTTTTGAGCTTGTTTGAATCAAATGAGAGTGATTTGTTCATAGTTCAAATGCAGAACAATAAGATGGCTATAAGTGCAAAGGGGCAATGTGATGAAATTTATGTGGTTAGAGAAGGAGAAACTTTGCAAACAATTAGTGAAAACTGTGGAGATCCTTTTATTGTTGAAGAGAATCCTCATATTCATGATCCTGATGATGTTTTCCCTGGTCTAGTTATCAAGATTACTCCTTTCAAGAATTGGTAGAAAGTTGTGTTGTTATAACCGATCTGGTATTCAAAATCTGCTCGTCTGGTTAATTCATATTGGTGTAGTATATCAAAGGAAAAGGAAAAGCTCTCACTATAGAGGATTTCGTCATTACCAGAACTTGAAACCGAAATCTCTCTCATGCTATCTAGATTACTCCTTTCAAGAATTAATAGAAGTTGTGTGATTGTGTTGTCATAACTGTTTCGATATTCAGAATTTACTATTATGTTGTTGTAACTGTTTCAATATTCAGAATCTACTATTGTGTCGCTATAACTGTTTCGATATTCAAAATTTACTGATTCGACTAATTCAAATTCATATCATATAAGATACATCAAAGATAAAAAAAAAACCTCTAAATAATCAGAATTCGAAATCGAGACCTCTCTCTTACTATGAAGGTTACTCCTTTCAAGAATAGGTAGAAAGTTGTGAAATTTCGTTGCTATGTATTGAAGTTTACTTTGAATAAATGAGCTTTTGCAGAGTTATGATTGTTTTAAGAAATTTTACTCATATGGTTCAGTTTATAAGAACCATAAATATAGATCAAGTCTCTAAAGTTTTTCTTTCATAATTTTATCTTAAAATTCAACTAGAATTCAATATATCATTCAAGATCTGAATAATTCGTTTTGATTGATCATTAGTTTACACGTGAAATGATATGTAGAGTTTAATTCAAGTATTCAGCCCCTGAAAAGACGAACAAATTTGGATAATAAATTACATGTCTATGTTAGAAATGATAGAAATAGACACTCCATGCAATCGAACTATAGCATTTGATTGCAATCATTTTTTTTAAAAAAAAAATAAAATTGCAATGTTAATAAAATAAGAAAATTATGAAAGGTCACAAACTCATTTGGGCCTGAAGCACTTTTAGCCTACTTCCATAACAGCCATTGGGCCAATTAATTCTAGCCCATCTTGGCCCAATCATTAGTGACAATACAATAATCATTAATGCAATCTAATCTGTTATTAACAAATTCATTTATCATTTGTTATACGTTATTAATTCATGTTATTCAAAAGATTTACCAGTAATTACTTTTGAGTAATATGATTGTATAAATACGTTATGTTTAGATCCTTGTGAAAAAAAAAGATACATAATATCTTTAAATGATTTGAATAATTAAATCAATTTACCTATAGGCAAACTTCTTTATTATAATCATCTTTTTTAATAATATTTTACTTTGATCGACATATTTTTTAATGAACTTCATTTTTCATTTTATATAAATCATATTATATATTCAATTATAACAACATCAGATATCAAAACAAACTATATTATTATAAAAATATTTAACTATAATTTAAAAAATGACTTTTAGTTCTTGAAGTCATACAAACAATTAAAAATATTTTTGCAGAAAAGAATAAATCCCCATCTTTTGCAATATGTTTTAATATATATTTTTTAAATCCCCACCAATGTAAATATGGAATTAAAAAAAGAACTTAATAAACCTTTTCCATGGACTTTTGTGGCACTGACCTTAATTAAATTGGTAAAGATCCAATAATTGTTATATTTTCTAAAAAAAAAAACAAATTATACTCTACCAGTCAATGTCCCACTTCTAATATTTTTTAAAAAAAAATTATTTTTGATATATCTATAAATAGCTTTATAATTCACAAACAGAATCTCACTTTTTTCTTTTCCCCATTTTCTCCATTCCATTCAAACAAAATCTCCATGAAGCTCTCTAACTTCTTCTTCTTCGTCTTCATCTCAGGTATTCTTAAGTTATATATTTATCAATATAGTATTTTTCTTACACTATTTATAGTACGAAATCAGAAATTTTATTCTATGATAATATAAATACTTTTTTAATATTATGAGTAGTGGTAAAATAAAAAATTTATCAAAAAAATATATGATTTTACTTTATTTTATGAAAGTATTCAATCGATCACTCTTTTATTTATGTAGCTCTGCTATTGATTATCAATGTAATTTAACATTTGGTTAGGTATAATTACATCATTCATAATTTCGATAATTATACCAATTTTTATGTATATAATTTTTTTTTAAATTATTTTCAATATAACTTCTTCGTTACTGCATTTCTGTTCAAACGCACTTGTATTATAGGAATAAGGATAAGCCCTCCATACCTATACACCACGCCCTTCATTAGCATAACTAAAATTTTTCTTTACGAAGGATCAAAATATGAAGCAAACACAAAAAATTTGAAGGAGGTTCAATATCTACGACATACATATAAATTATATTTTTTTTATAATTAAATATTATATTTTTTTATCGAATAAACAAAATCCTTTCAATCCTACTTGACTCCATTCCTGCTTCATTTATTTAGGAGTTTCATGGAGTGTTCCAGTTGAAGGTTTACGTCGTCATCATCACCACCACCATTATTGGCATAGCCAAAATAATCCAAAAATTTACAAAAATGGGCAAAAAAAGCATGAAATTTATGGTTTTAAACCAACAAAATTATTTGTATTTGGAGATTCGTATGCTGATACAGGTAATAACAGAAAATCATTGGCTAATTCTTGGAAACAACCTTATGGTGTCACTTTTCCCGGCAAGCCCTCCGGCAGGTTTTCCGATGGACG
>JAOTQJ010000111.1:3474755-3487642 GCA_025642045.1 Solanum sejunctum
TTGATCACTTTTGTCTCAATGTAACAAGATTTTTTAATTAATATTTGATGTTTGATTTTATTGTCAATTCAAACAATATAAGCTTCACGATTCAAATTCCATTGGTACCAACTGTTACGATCCGACTTCACAGGTCATGATGGTGCCTACCTTACCTTCGATAGGCAAGCCTAACTCTATTTTGAAACAACTAATAACTGGCATAACAGAATAGTCTAACCAAAGCTTACATAAGCATATAAGCTATACCAGGCATACACCAACATAACAACACAATATTCCCTCCCAAGACCTGGAAGTCATATCTACACGACTACTGTAGACAAGATACGACATACTAACCATAATGCATCTCTCTATATACATATACAAGATCAAAATAATACACAGGGCAGATCTCGAATCACAAAAAAATAGCTATAATTACAAAAGGAGACTGAAACGATCGATAGATGTCTAATGCTCATCACTAGCCTTCGCATGTAGCTATCACAGGAAGAATCACCCCTACATTTCTGCATCTATTTTTTTATTGCAGATTTTGCAATAATAAAGGGATCAGCATTTCAATATGACATGGATGCAGACTGCAATCCAAGTTGTTCAAGAATAGTGGCGTTGAGTTTCTCGACCCTTGGATGATATTTATTTATAAATTATTTGAAGTTGTTTCGTATTTTAGTTTGATTTATTTTAATAAAAAGAAAAGATACAAGAAAATTTCCTTCATTTAATTATCGATATTAATAGTTTATCGGTCCATAGTCCACTAGAACTAAAGTGAATTTGAGACGACCGTCCATTAAAAGGGAATTAAAGTGTGTTTTGTCGAGAGTTATTTGAACCTGAAATCTCTAATATAAAATGTTTTTATGTTTATAAATTTTCTAATTTAATTAATGCTAAAGAATAAATCATTTTATTTTGCAAATATCATAATTATAGCCACATGTGAGTTTTGAGGTCAACATTTATTTATAAAATTCGAAACATAGTCGATACATCAATAATAATAACAACTTATTCCACATTAAATATATAATATATAAATATAAATATCGAGCACGAATAAATTTTTATTTCGACATCATGAATTGATCTTGGGTTTCACACCACCATCCACTTCAAACAATGGGGCATTAAGGCAAATGCATTGATGCTTAATGCAAAGGGCTGGCAACCTACATATTTTGAAGCATTCTGAAGCTTTGTTACAATGTTTCAATCCAGCACTCACCTTCATGGGAGTATTTGCAACTGCACAAATTAAAATATTTAATTAATTATTTTTTTAAAAAAAAACATCATTTCATATATATATTATATGATGATTAATTGATATATTCTTCAAATTAATATTATAGGTTGGTAAGTAAATTCACGGTCAAATATATAGATATTTAATGAATTTTTTACTCTCTCTATTTAAAACAGAATAACCTGGTTTAACTTAACACGAAGTTTAAGAAAATAAAAAAGATTTTTCAATCTTGTGATCGTAAATCAAAGTTATGTCAAATGTATCAAAATGTCCACATGAAAATTAAAGTTGAAGATAAAATATTGCTAAAACAAAAACGAAATGAATCATTCTTTTCTGAACAGAGTAGAATCGAAAGGAGGTCATTCTTTTTTAAACAGAGGGAGTGATATATATTAAGTTAATGTGACGTCATGAACTCATAGCCGACACTGTATATCTGCCCATGTTGGAATTAGCGTCCTTCTAAAGGATTCATGAACATCTATCCTAACATAAGCATTAGAGTTGGTCTCATGGCTCAGATTAATTCATGACCAGACGAAAACAACTTTATCGTTATTTCAAGACTCTCATCTTCACATTACAATGAAAAACAAAAGTTTAAATAAAATGGAAAATGAAGGGTTAACAAAAATTGAGTAACAAACCCATGATGATCAGCAACAAAGCAACAAACAAGGAAGGCTTCATCACAATTTTGGCCATATTTTTTTCACTTTTTAAAAGAAAGAAAATATTATAAACTTTTTAATGATTTAATTTGGAGAAAATTAAGTCTTGTTTAGCATTATATATATAGTGGCAGAGCAATAGAAGCAGTTGGTAAGCAATATCTCTTTTTTGGGTTACTGATTTGAATACATTTTGCTAATAAAATTAAGTGGTTAATGACACTAATCAATCAATTTTCTCATGTAAAAACAATGGAATATGGGTCAACCCACTTATAGTGAATAGTGTGACACTCTAGATACATCTCACATCGATAAATATAATTTTTTTTCTTTTATATATATGACAAAATAAACTTCAAAAATAATAACGTATTTTAAATTCACGTGAACCTTGATCTAAAACAAATAATAATATTATTAGTGGGTTGGCCATGGGGCATTGGGCTATTATATATGATACCAGAAGTCCACAACCATTTCGCGTGCAACCTTGGATAATGATAGGGCAAATCTCAATATTTAAATTGGATTTAGGCAAATTTCATATTTTCTAGATGATGATAAGTATATCTCAACGATAATATTGAGTTGTCTTAAACAAATCGCACATCGATAATACATGATAGAGATATTAAATATACGAAAAAAATAATCTTTAATTTTAATAATATGTTGCGAACCTTCACTTACAACGAAAAGTATTACTACTAAGAATTGGTTGTCATAATACGAAAATAAGAAAATAAGAATCGTGAATCGCATATTTATGACAACATATACTATTAGTCAAGATAAAGACCTTTGAAGTCCACATTTACTTAGAAAATCGAAACATACATGACAACATATGATACATAGATGATAAAAAGAATTTCCGCACTTGATACATATGAATATAAAATATCGAGCATGAATAATTTTTTATTCCAACATTAATCATCGAATGGAACATCTGAAACTGAAAATATTTTAAAATACATTAAACTAAATTATTATTTCACATGTATAGCAAAAAAAAGGTTGTAACTAATTTTATTTAGCAAAGAATCGACAAAAAAATTATTTAGCTATTCAGTTTGGTTATATATAGGACTTGCTCTTTCTCTTTAACAACTTTAGTTATATATATATATATATATTTAGTAAAAAGAATTGTGTGACTTTTAAATTTTTTGATACTCATATTATGAAGTATATGTATAATGCATGTGTTCAGAAGCTAGTTATAATATAAAAATAAGGTTTTATTTATGATATTAATTATAATGAGAAGGATCAACTATATCTTCCCATTACATTTTGAAAAGTGCTTTGATGTTTGTCAATTTTGCTCAAAAGTACTCTTCAATTGATACTAATTGTATGTATAATTTAAAATCAAGACAAAACGAGAATGTTTATCTTATAACGCAATACTATATTAGAATAAATTATTTCAGGTACTGCAAAGTCATCGATAAATATAAATTTTATAATTTTGATGATGAGCGAAAACAATTAATTAATACTATAAAGTATCATTCATTTAACAAATTGCAAAACTATAACAATATATATTACACAATACATTAAATTCGAAGTTCATATTCATTATTATAGAAATTAAATCAAAACATACCACACACATGATGAAAATCAATAGAAAAATTTAACCTCACTTGATTCATATAACTCTAAAATATTGAGTGCGAATAAATTTATATCTCGATGTCAATTCTCGGGTTTAACGCCATCCTTGGGAACTGGAGTCACGTCAAACTTTGACTTTAAGCAAAAACATCTATGAAAAATACAAATTGGAATAAAACAATAAGTGCAATCTTTTACAGTATGACATTTTTGCACTTGTGCCTCTACCACTTTACTGGATGGAACATCTGAAACTGAAAATATTTAAAATAGATTAAATTATTATTTCACATACATCGAAAAAAAAAATCATCACGACTTTTATTTAGCGAAGAATTAATAAATATTAAATTAATTAAATAATGAATTAGTTAGCAATAAACTAACCAATGATGATTAGTAACAACGAGAATTGCTTTAAAAAAACTGAAAATTAATCAAAAATAAATTTTGTAACGAAACAGTAAATTGTTGAATTTTTTTTATAAAATAACAAATTATTTCGCGATTAATTAGAGATATAAAGAGATAATTACCTAGGATGATTAGCAACAGAACAACAAGAGTTGATGAAAACTTCATAAGAGACTTTTCCATAATTTTTTTTTAAAATTTTGCACTGCAATTTTTACTAATTATCTATAACTTTTAATTGATTTTGATGAGGAGCACAATATTATATAGGGGTAAAGGCAAATCACCACTAGTGATTAATGTAATTAATTATGGTTGGACAGGTAAGAGGGTCAAAACCAATTAATTTTAATTTATTTAGGAAAATAATTTAAAATTATAGAATCAAATTTTCCATTAATATTATAGCATATTAGGATATATCTATCTATATAGATAATAAATAAATCGAGTACCTAGCCATCTTAATTAGGAGTTTCATGTGAAAATACCAATTATTAAATAAAATCACAAATATTCTTTTATAATTATTCTAAAAGTATTTTTTCTTGGTGTGATTTGATTAATAGTCCGTTTGGATTTACTTTTTACTTATGATTTATATGCCAAAAGTCGTAAGTTAGAATTTGTAACTTATGAATTTTTGCTTATTTTTGTTATTATGCATTAAAAATCACTTTTTAATTTTACCCAAGCAATTTTATAATTACTTAACAGATATTTTGGCTTAAAACTCCTAACAAGCCTATCCAAACAGTGTAAGAATCATAAAATTAGTAGGTAAAAATATAACCCGTTCAAGTTTGACCAGTTAGGGACTATATCCATTCATATTTAATCCTCTTTTGATCTATGTATGTAATTAAAATTGACCCATAAAAAATCAGGAAAAAAATAATTCTAGTATTTTAAAAAAAGGTATTCACATTATTGTCTAGATTCATTCTTTACTAAATATTTCCGGTCTAAACAATTTACTCGTTTACTTCATTTTTTTCTTTCTTATTTCGCATATGGCGCTAGCATCATGCCAACATCACTAGAGGTGTCATATAAGACTGACATTAATCCTTTATTATATGCCACTAGTATATTGATACTCTATCACATTAGGATTGAACTCTTTTCTTAAGAAATAAATAAGAAACAATTAAGCAAAAATTATTAAAATCACAATCTGATTTATTAAAGTCATAATCTTATTTATTAAAGTCTAAACTCTGATGATATCAACTAGTTTCTTCCTCTTGAATATTATCAGCGTGTGTATATATATATATATATATATATATATATATATATTGGTGATACCAAGCGGTTTCACTTTTTATTTAATTAATTGAATTTGGCATTTGTTTTGGCTTTTACAACCTTGCAAAAAATATATATTATAAAGTTCACAAAGGTCTAATTTTTTGAAAAAAACTAAATTAAAATCATTATATAGCAAAAAGATTTCATTAATTCTATGCAGTGACAAAGAATCAAAACATTTTATCAAATAACTAATTATTTAACAATGAATCATGGCCAGAGAGAGTAAAGAAGAGGGAAAAAAACAATTATGGTTAGTCAAATGGATTGTTTTTTAAAGAGTAGAAATTAATGATGAATAAATTTCATAACAAAATAAAGAAATTCAGTTACTAATCTATATAGCGACGAATTATTAAAAATAATTTATCAAACAAAAATTATTTACCCACAACTAGGGGTGTATATGGACTGAATTTGGGAATGGTGCACCAGAGCCCCTTGCGGCGCCAGAATTCGTGGGCTAATACCATTAAAAAATTACTGAAATCATTTGTTTCTTGTTTCTTGGCCTATAAAATCCTAACAAGCCTTCACCAACGCCGCCGGGCCACTTGTGCCTCTTGTCGGGCATATTATGGACCCACAATATAATTTTTTGGGAATGTTGCCCCGAAGCCCCATACAGCGCTAGAATTCATGGATTAACACCCACAGAAAACTGTCAAAATTGCCTGTTTCCTGTTTCTTTGCCATAAAATTCTACTAGGCCTCCGCCAGCGCCACCCAGCTACCTGGGCCTCTTGTCGGGCTCATTGCGGATCCACTTGTATAATTTTACGGAAATGTTGCACCCGAGCCCCATGCAACGCAGAATTGGTGGGCTAACACCCGAAGAAAAATCTGCCGAAATCGCCTATTTTCAGTTCCTTGGCCCTTAAAATCCTATAGGGCTACAACCAACGCCATCGGGCCACCTGGGTCTCTTGTTGGGCTTGTTACGGATCCACTCGTATGATTTTTTGGGAATGCTACGCGCGAAGCCCCATGCAGCGCTAGAATCCATGGGATAACACCCACAGAAAACTGTCAAAATTGTCTTTTTTCTGTTCCTTGATAATTAAAATCCTACCGGGTCTCCGCTAATGACACTGGGCCACTTGGGCCTCTTGTTAGGTTTGTTGCGCATCCACTCATATATTTTTCGGGAATGTTGCACGGGATTCCCATGCAAGGGCTAACACCCACAAAAAACTGTCAAAATAGTCTGTTTCCTGTTCTTTGGCCTATAAAATCCTAATAGGCCTCCGCCAACGCTACCGGGCCACCTGAGCCTTTTGCAGGGCTAATTGCAGAGCCAATCATATGATATTTTTGTAAATATTATGCTACAGCCCCATGTAGCACCAGAATTCGTGAGTTAACACCTACAGAAAATAGGCAAAATTGCCTGTTTCCTATTCCTTCACCCATAAAATCGTACCGGGCCTCCGGCAACATCGTCGGTCCAATTGGGACTCTTGCTGAGCTCGTTGCAGACCCACTCATATGATATTTTGTGAATGTTGCGCCGGAGCCCCATGCAGCGCCAGAATCCGTAGCCTAACAAACACAAAAACTGCTGAAATCACCTGTTTTCTATTCCTGTTCCTGGGCTTGGGCCCATAAAATTCTACCGAGCTTCCGCCAATGTCGTTGGGCCACCTAGGCCTCTTTATGAGCTCGTTCCGAGCTCACTAGTATGATTTTTTGGGAATATTCTACCGGAGCCCATGCAGCACTAGAATCCGTGGGCTAACACTCACAAAAAACTATCGAAATTGCCTATTTCATGTTCCTTGGCCTATAAAATCCTGCCCGGCCTCCGTCAATGTTGCCGGGCTATTTAGGCCTCTTGCTGAGTTCGTTACAGATCCACTCATATAATTTTTTGAGAATATTGTGCCAGAGATCCATGCAGTGCCAGAATTTGTGGGCTAACACACACAGAAAATTGTCAAAATCGCTTGTTTCATGTTCCATAGCACATTAAATCCTATCGGGCCTCCGCCAATGACGTCGGGCCACCTGGGCCTCTTGCCAAGCTCATTGTAGAACCACTCGTATGATTTTTTGGAAATATTGCCCTAGAGCCCCATGCAGCCAGAATTCGTGCGTTACGCCCATAGATAACTACCGAAATCTCCTATTTTCTATTTTTGGCCCATAAAATCCTGCCGGGCCTCCACCAATGCTGTCGGGCCACCTGGGCATCTTGCTAGGCTCGTTGCGGATAGTCTCGTTTTAATTTTTAAGAATATTGCGTTGAAGCCCCATGCAGCGCCAGAATCTGTGGGTTAACATCCACAGAAAACTGCTGAAATCGTCTGTTTCCTGTTTCTTGGCCCATAAAATCCTACTGAGCCTCTGCCAACACTGTCGGGCCACCTGCGCCTCTTGTCGGGCTCATTGCGGACCCATTCGTATGATTTTTTGGGAATATTGCATCGTAGCCCATGCAACGCTAGAATCCGTGGGCTAATACCCATAGAAAACTGGTGAAATCGTGTGTTTCCTTTTCCTATGCCCATAAAATACTACTGGGCCTCCGCCAACGTCGCTAGGTTACCTGAGCCTCTTGCCAGGCTCATTGCGAACCACTCGTATGATTTTTCGAGAATGTTGCGCAGGAGCCCCATGCAGCGCCAGAATACATTGGCTAACACCCACAGAAAACTATTGAAATTGCTTGTTTCCTATTTCTTAGCCCATAAAATCCTACCGAACCTCTGCCAACGCCGCCGTGCCACCTGGGCCACAGCAGGGTTCGTTGCGAACCCATATGAATGATTTTTTGAGAATATTGCATTGGAGCCCCATGTAGCGCCAGAATCTATGGGCTAACATCCACGTAAAATTGCAGAAATCGCCTATTTCCTGTTCCTTGACCCATAAATACTATCAGGCATCATTTGCCACCATCGGGCCTACTAGAAATCATGGAGGGATTGTTACAGACAGGTTGATATAATCTTTTGAGAAAATTGGGTCTGAGCCCTCGGCAGCGCCAGAATCCATAGGTTAACACCCACGAAAAATTGTTGAAATCACTTGTTTCCTATACTTTGACCCATAAAATTCTACCAGATGTCGTTAAGCCTCCTGGGACTCTTGGCGGGCTTATTACAAATGGATTGGTGTAATTTTTTGAGAAATTTGGGCTCCAGCTCACGGCAGTTCCAGAATTTATAGGCTAACACCCATGAAAAACTATTAAATTCGTCTGATTCCTATTCTGGAGCTCATAAAATGCTACGAGGCGTCGTTCGGCAGCTCCAGGTCTACTAGGACTCTTGGTGGGATCATTACGGATAAGTTTGTATAATTTTTCGAGAAAAATAGGCTTAGAACTCCTGCAGTCTAGAATTCGTGGGCTAACACCTACGAAAACTCACCTTAGTTCGGCACCGTCGAGCCTATTGGGACTCTTGGTGAACTCGTTATGGATGGGTTTGTATAATGTTTTGGGAAAAATGGGCTCGTAGCCCTGACAGCCCCAAAATCTATGGGCTAACACCCACAAAAAATTCCCAAAATCACCCAATTCCTATTCGGGAGCTCATAAAATGTTCCCAGATGTCGCTCGTTGCCACCGAGCCTTCTGGAACTCTTGGCAGGCTTGTTATGGATAGGTTTGTAGATTTTTTCAGGAAAAATAGCCCAAAACCGCGGCAGCTTCAAAATCTGGGGGCTAACACTCATGAAAAACTATCAAAATAGCCAAATTCTTATTTTGGAGACCTTAAAATGCTCTTAGGCATCGTATGGCTCCATCGGGCTTACTGAGAATCTTGGGGACTTATTACGGACGAGTTCGTGAAATTTTCAGTGAAAAATCGGCCCGTAGCCTCGGCAACCCCAGAATTTATGGGCTAACACCCATAAAAACTGTCAAAATGGTTCCTATTCTGGAACCTATAAAATGCTCCCAGACTTCGTCCGATGCCATCAGACTTACTGAGACTCTTAACGAGTTTGTTACAGACAAATTCATATAATTTTCCAGAAAAATGGGTTGAAGCTCCGATAGCCGTTGAACCCGTGGCTAATACCTACGAATTTTATTAGATATATTTATTTAGATGATGCCATGTGCTTTGATATCAATTTGCAATCTAACTTTTGTAAAATTATTTGCTCGAATTTTGTTTTTCCTTCAAAGCCATCAGTGGTGGAAGGTTGAGGCTCAACCCTGACCTATTTATTTATTACCAAAGTAAAAATACATAGAGGATATCCAGCTGAAAAATATAGCTTATACTCAAACAAAGATATAAATAATAAATTACAAGATAAATAATAATTAAATATATGCATTTTAAGCAAAAGATAATTCCCTTTAAAATAAAAATCTTGAAGTCCACATTTATTTAAGATATCGAAACATTATATATGACGAAAGTCAATATATTAATAGTAAAAAAATTTATTCACGTTTAGTTTATGTAACATAAAATATCAAGTGCGAATAAATTTTTATCCCCGTATTATGAATTTTTAGGGATTGAAGCCACTCCAATCTTTGACCTAACAAAGCAAGTGCACTTGCCAAAAAAACAAAAACCATATAAACCATTAATCTCACAATATAAAGAACAATCCTTATTCTCTTCACAAGGCAGCCCTACCCACAAGCTGGATGAAAAATCTGCAACTAAAATATTTAAAGAAATCAAATCATCATATAGAAAAAAAAATTGTCAACAATTTTATTTAGCAATAAATAATCAAAATATTATTATATTAAATAAATCAAGAGGGATAATTACCCATGATGGTTAGCAACAGAAAAGTAACAACAAATGTTGAAAACCTCATAAGAGCCTTCCCAATATTTTTATTTTATTTTGCTCTACAATTTCTTCTAATTGATCTTGATTTAGAGCTAAGTATTATACAACATTTATGTAGAGGTAAAATAATCTCATGTAGGGGTAATAAAAGGTGAATTAATAAATGATTTGTCCATCAGTTATTTCTACTTATATTATTTTCTATATTTGTTCTTTTATAATTTTAAGTACTTAATAAAATTTGCCATAATAGATAATTATGTCCTTTAATTTTGAAGCTTCAACTTATATTTATATCCTTTAATTTTAATGTACATCAAAAAATATTTAAATGAAGCTTCAACTAATTTTTATACTTTTGTCATTTTAATTTATTGTCCAATATTGTTTGGCACAATCTTTTTTTTAAATGAAACTTAATATTAATGTATAATAATTTAGAAATAAATTCTCCATTACTTCTCATTATTATTGGACTATCAAATCAAAATTAATATTGAGTGGTCTAAAAATGCAAATTATTTACTATTTTATAAGATAAATTAATATAATTTTTACTTAAATAGAGATATACAAAATAAAACGTGAGATAAATAATAACTAAATATATGTGCTTTAAGCGAAAGATAAATTATTCTAATATAAAACTTTTGAAGTTCACATATGTTTAGGATAATTGAAACATCATACATGATAAAAGTCGATACATCGATAATAAAAATTCATCCATACTTAATTTATGTAAACATAAAATATGAAATGCTAATAAATTTTTATCAATTGTTGGGTGCTAAAGCCACTTCAAACTTTGACATAACATAGCAAAGGCATCGGTTAAAAAGACAAGCAGCACCAAACAGACCTTCAAATTCACAAAATTCAAAACAATCCTCATGCTCATTACAAAATAGCCCTTCCACCTTGCTGGATGAAAAATCTGCAACTAAAATATTTAAAAAAAATCAAATTAGTATATAGAAAAAATCTATCACTAATTGTATTTAGTGATGAATAATTAAAAAAGATTTTTTTGGGGCTGATTTATTTGAGTTGAGAATCGTCCGAAAACAGATTCTTTATCTTTATGAAGTAGTGGTAAGGTCTATGTACATTTTATCCTCCTCAAATCCCACTTATCAAATTTCATTTTTGTTACTGGTCAATTATTTAACAATATATTATGACTAAAGAAAGTTAGAAAGAGAGGATAAAACAATGATTATTAGCAAGAGGGCAAATTATCAAAAAAAAAATTGAAATTGATAATGGACAAATTTTATAACCAAACACCAAAATCTATTACTAATTTATTTAGCAATGAATTATTAAAAAAATTATATTAGATGATAATAAAAAGGGATAATTACCCATGGTGATTAGCAATAGAGCAACAACAATTGTTGAAAACTTGATAAGAGACTTCCCCATTTTTTAATTTTATTTTCTCTTCAATTTCTACTATTTGATTTTGATTTGGAGCAAAGTATTCTACAACATTATATAAGGCTAAAATCAAATCCCACTAGTAATTAATATATAATCTCATATATATGGGGTGTTACAAGGTGAGTTAATAAGTATTCTACTTAATTAATAAGTATTTTAAATTATAGGATCTAATATGGGAAGTTCTCAATAAAGCAAATATATTCCCATAAACTTTATAACATCTTAGGAGAAAAACTTATAAAGCTTTGTAAATATAAGTACCTAAATGATTTTATCAATATAAAAATAATTAATCTACCAAATATCTAATAAGATCACAAATATTCTTTTATAATGTTAATAAACTTACATAAAAAATCTATAGTAAAATATGAAATTATTGAAAATAAAAATTAAATATCAAGACAAAAAGATAAAATAAATATATGATTTGTTCAACTGTTGAAGTTTGACCAGATTAATGATCTATTCATTTATTAATTTATTCAATATTAATTTGTCTAAATTAGCTCATTTCATTGATTATTTACTCTACTTATTTGCCATTCTAATATACTAGTGGTCTTCGAGAATAACTATTATGGCAAATAAGAAAAAAAAATTCATTTGTTCTTGACTTTTTTGATATGATAAATAACTCGAGATAACTATGTAGAAATCACAATTTATAATTTGAAACATAAAGAATATTACTCAATTTAAGAGTTTTCAAGTCCCCATGTATTAAATAAAGCGAAACATATACACCAATAAGAGTCGATATACTGACAATAATAACTTTGTGATATATATAAATATTGAATGCGAATAAATTTTTATTGCGACATCATCAATTCTTCAGTCTTCAAACTCTGACTTGGGAATGCAAAGGCATTTATGAAAAATACAAACAGGAATTGGAAGATTTGGAGACTCAAAACAATTACAATCTTTTTTGAAATTACAAAAGGTAGCTGCCACCTTGCTGGATGGAAAATCTTCAACTGAAAATATTTATAAAAATTATTTTGTCAGTTTTTTTGTAAAAAATGAAAAATAAAAAAATTAAGCATAAACTAAAATATAATGATGGATAATTACCCATGATGATTAGCAACATGACAACAACAAATGTTGCAAAGTTCTTAAGAGCCTTCCCCATTTTTTTCACAAAAGACACTAATTATTATAATGTTTACTTTGATTTAATTAGGAGAAAGGTATTTTAAAGCATTACATAGGGGTAAAAGAAAATCCTATTTCATTAATGTAATCTCATGAATTGACAATTAAAATATAAAAGCAAATTCATATTATTATTGTTGAATTTTTGGTCCAAGTTGGCAACTCCCACTTATTCAAAATTGGTAGGCAAATGGTTGGTGGAAGGTT
>JAOTQJ010000111.1:3508385-3520823 GCA_025642045.1 Solanum sejunctum
TATCCTCTAAATCAGAGTTAAATGCTCATTAAGTAACTTGATTAGACAAAAGAGTTGATTTGTCTTCAAGAAAATTTGTTGAGACGAAAAAATCCCGTTGGCAGCTAAAATTAAGTCTACGATCTGCACCAGATCTGCAGAAATTAAAATGAAGAAGAAGAAGAAATCTTGAAGAAGTAGAGAGAAGTGAGATTTTCTCTATCTAAAAATGGGAAGAGAATTTTTTTAACATGGTAACACCCAAATTACTTGGGCAACCTCCACGGGTGTAATATATATATACACGCTCCACAGCCTAACATACATTGCACTAGACAGACTATTCTAACCTGAGACTTCTCCATAAGAGAGAATGCCCTCAATTCCACAACAATGTTAGTGATACAACTTTAACTGCTGCATCGAACAATTAAACAACAGAAATGGTAGTCTAACTTCCACAACAAGAAATCAATTATTCACAACTGTAAGTTCAGATAGGTTGCCTCAAGAAGGCATTCTTGTCAGTTGTGTATAGTTCAAGAGCCAAGCTGCACAAGGATATATGCTTTATTTGTTATCTAAATTCTGCTCTATATTTTTAACCATAGAGTGAACTCATTTATCAAGAATCCAATAAACAAAACAGTATTAAAATCATAAAAAGTAAACCCCTCGCGAAGTTACAGCACACTTTCGGGGTTTATTCCATAGAATGAGCAAGGAAGAACCAGGCAATGCCAGAACATACAGCAGAACTTCTCAGCTGCTGGAATAGAAGGAGAGGCAATAAGAGTCGGAAGAAGTGGTGGAGAACAGTTTCAGCCTGCATATGGTGGCCTGTTTGGAGAGGGGAAACGGGAGGATCTTTGAAGATAGATTTAATTCCTTTCAAAAGATCAAATGGAATTGTATTGTATCTTCATGTTTTTGGCGTGAAGAAAGTAGTATAGATGATGAAGAACAGATAATTGATTTCCTAGGATAACTGAAATTACTTTATTTCATTCAATTGTAGCCAAAAGTTTTTGGAGGTGGCGAACATACCCTTAATGTTGAGGAACACAAAGTTATCAGTTACCCCCGACCCCCAAAAAACAAGGGAAGAAGAAGAAGAAAGATCTTGATTAATACATACATGTAGTGTCTGAGTTGGAACTTCATGATTCATCATCTCTTTGGAAGATGTTTCCGCCTCCTAAAAAGAGACAATAATAGGATTATCTTTAATCTCCATTATCCCCCAGCCACATTTTCAATACTGTACTCAGGAACTAACAGTTTTCTGAAGTATGAGTACTAACAATTTTCTGAAGTAAATACATGCAAACTGAAGAGTCGTCTATTGAATAGATAATATGAGAATGGGCTCACACCCAGCTATAGTAAAAAGATACTACATAGTCATGATCCATCTAATTTTATGAATTAATTTATAGAATTCTGCCCCTGTGCATGAAATAATGGTAGATAGAGACATACACTGAATATGCCAGAGTGCATGAAATTATAATATACTCCCTCCTTCCATTTTATATGAGTTAATTTGACTTGGAAATGGAGTTTAAGAAAGAAAGACCGACTTTTGAAATGTGTGGTCTAAACTAAGTAATAGAAGTTTGTATGGCTGTAAATCATTTCATCAAGAATAAAATGGATATTTTAAACATAAAATGTTACTAAATGTAGAAATATGTCATTCTTTTGGGGACTGACTAAACAGGAAAGTGAGCCATATAAAGTGGGACAGAGGGAGCACTAGTTTTAGGATAGGCGCTTTGCGTGCGTACCTATATCAATGAGTATGTAATTAGAGAAAGTAAAAGATATTAAATAACATGCTTGAGTTATAAGATAAAAATTAAAGAAATAGTGTAAGTTCTGAAAATGATTAATGTTAATCATATTTAGATACAATAACAAAGAAAGAAGTGCTCTCCTGGTAATTGATTATATCAAAAGTAATAAAAATGTCTAGCAGTTCTTTTGGCTTGACCACTTTCTCTCCGACTTCTCATTACATGCGATTTATTTGGACCACCAGCGGTCCATAACCCCATCTTCCTTGACCCACTAGATCCACCACCACAATTAACCAATGAGAAACGGACAGCTAAACTGCCAACCACGATGGCTACTATCTCCTCCTACACCACTCCATGGGTAAAGTTCGGACCACATCACTCCCACAGTCAATTTCCTTCCAATAAAATTCCTCTCCTCCTCATGCAGCTGAAAGTGAGATCCATTTCGGCGAGGTCCAAAACCAAGCTAATGATCCAAAAGACCATCACAGAGCGATTCCTTCTCACTAAAAGTCCTATCCAATTTCAATCCTTCTTCATGCATTAATCGAACTCCAATGGCATGCAAAAGTTCCAGCCTACCCAGCAAGCCACAGAGCAGAAGAGAGGACCTAACAATCCAACACCAATACATATACTATCCCAAAAATCCCTGAGACCAGCTAGCTTTTTTTTTATTTAAAACCACCATGGTGTCCAGGCAATCATTCCAGGCAATCATTCCACAGAATACCTCCCACCAACAGCAGGTATTAGTTAACTCTGTCCGCGAATAACTAGGACAGATGAAGAGAAATCATCTAGTACTTTTGGCTCAACTGGGACGGGAATGAACCTGAGACCTCATGGTTCTCAACCCACTTCATTGACCGTTAGGCCTCACCCTTAGGTGCCCAGCTAACTCTTTTTCCAAACTATCTTATGCATCTACTACTTCAGTCACCCTTTCTAACAGTTCTAAGGACAAATCACAAGTAAAGATAAAACATGGAACTCATACAGGCAAACCCATTTAGCTAGAATTCATTAAAAGAAAACAGTATCAGAACCGTTAAAAGTAATGAGCTTGCATTGTTGTCCTTGAAAACCCCCTACCTGGTGAAATTCTTAGGGGAAACTTACATCTTCTTCTAACAGCTTTCCACTAAAATGACTTGCTGAAAAGATGATAAACAAGAGGAGTTTAATATAGAACTCTTTGAAATTCACAAGGTTTGACTGTAGCAAACAAAATCAAGAAAACTATTTATTTTTTCCAAGACTAAGTGAAGATACCATGTGATCCAAAGTGCTGCATCCATCTTTGTACAATGGGTTCAACTTAACCTAGTATTTTCGACAGGAACCAGACATATATACCGCAAACGATAAACAAAAGCATTAAGTACTCAACATTTCATTAAAACAGAAGAGATCACTCCTACCTCACCCCGAATTGTAACCAAGATTGCTAGCAGTGTCTTAGAGAGCTACATTTCCAGTCACGGAAGTTATAGTGTACTGATAACCATTGAGTTGATTTCTCAGATAGCCACTTAACTAATCAGAAAGGTAATTCCCTCATTGAAGGAAATCAGAATCAAGACAAAAAGTGATTCCTGAGATTTTGGGCATTTGGCAATGAATTTCTTTTTCTTTTTCCGGATTTCAAGTTGAATTCTGAGATTTGAAGAACACCAAAAAGTTATTTTCGCTTCAAATAGCTCACAGAAGTTCAAAAAACAACTCCAATCTGTATTCATGCCCAAACACAACTTCAAGTTGATTTTCAAATATCATTTTTCAATTTCACCATGAAAACAAAAACTATCTTTTCCAAATACTCACAATTTTCTCGGCCATACGCCCCTAACTATCAGCTGAATGATGATCTGAGAAATCAACGCAATAATCATCATACAAATAGTAAAATTTGCATAAGACCAATGCCTGCATACACACACACATACCACCATCATACACTTACCCATTTCAACCCAATATTCACTACACAACACTCCAAAAATCAAAATTTCAAAACAAACACACACACAATACACACAATATACTACAAAATCAAAAACTAGTTGGAATCAACTAACAAAACTCGAAATAAAAAGGCAAAAAATATTTTTCAAAACAAAAACTACTACCTCAGAGAGACCAGATGATCCTGGATGAGCTAAACAAGCCAATGCTTGTGCTGCTTCCAACTCACAATCTACCAGTTCATCTTTTCCATCTCCACCAGAAGATTTCCCTTTCTCCGCCTTGTAAGGCGGCGTAAAATCGTCTTTCATTTTGAAAAAGAACAGAAAAAACTGCTGAACAAAAATTTAAAATGAGAAGAAGCGAGCAGAACTAAAAAGGGAAAAAAAATTAAAAAAGAGGGAGAAAAGGGATAGTGAATGACTGCCACGTGTCATGTCAAATCAGAAAATATGCACACCCACCATTGTACTAAAGAAGCTGTATCATCAAAGACCACGTGTGTGACCATCTCACTTAATTTAGTACGGTTACACGCGAAGTTAGAAATTTAGATACGAATTTATGATCAGAAAGAAATATTAAATGATTAAAAAAACAAACTTGATATATTAAAGCTCTTATTATATGAAGAATCTGAAAAAGAATTCAACCACTAGTACAACTGAACATAATTTTACCTTGCATTTATTAAATATATAAAAGTATTAAATTTAAAAATTGATTTTGCCTTTAAAACGATTACTTCAAAAGCACTCATATATAAATTGATTATTAATATAAATAACATGAAGTAATATAGTAATAAGATATCAACTCAACTTGAAAAGATAACCGATTCATGTACTTTAGCATTTCTAAGATAGTTGGGGATGAATTCTTGAAAATTCAATCCGCCCCGCCCTATTCATTGTCACTTTGATATCCCTTGGCATTATGGCTTTTAAAGAGGAATTTAGAGTTCTTAATCACTTACTAAATGAATAGAAGAAAATGTCTCCTTTTCTTTTAAATATTTTACGCGTAAAAATGAAAATCAATTGTTAAAAACATCACAAAATTTTTTTAAAAAAATACTGAAATAGCCTTAAAAACCAGTTCTCTCATCATGTATAATTGTTAAAAGAATCCAATTTTAAGATATTATATGAGTTATCTTTATATATATAATTTATTTATTAACAATATATATTTCAAGAGATTTTCAAAATTTAAATTATTTGTAGCATGTTGTTTAGTTTTTTTTAAATTTTTAAAAAAAGGTGAGAAAACGTAGGATATTGTGGTGAAGGGATGTGGCCCGTTGAGATGTTCACACTTGGAGAAGAAAAGGAGCTAATCTCGTCATTCTTTACGGCCTCTTTTTTGTTGTGTTTACATGGCACCAACGCGGCTAAAACATTCACCAATTACTTTATGCAAACATATTAAGAAAAAAGAAAAATTGAAATTAATCCAAATATGACCAAATTGTTATAAAATAATATATTGAAATCATAATTTATATGAGTTAATTTGACTTGATATAAAATTAAAAAAAAATTGAAAATTATGATCTAAAATGAGTCATAGATATTTGTATGACTTAATATGATTAAAGAAGTTGTGAAAAGAGATTTTTTTGGGGGGCGTGGGGGAGGAGGGGGATTGATATATAAAATAAATTTAAATTAGTTTTCTATTTATGGAACTTGTAAATTATTTTAGAAAGCTGCTTACAAAGCTATTTTTTACCTACAAGCTGCTTGTTGGTATTTTCTGCAAGTTGCTTCATAAACTATTTGGCAAATATTTTCAATAAGTTGTTTTGTAAGCTACTTGTCAGATATTTGAGCAGATATTTTCAATAAGTTGTTTTGTAAGCTACTTGTCAGATATTTGAGCAAATTGCTTCATAAGCTACTTGTCAGCTATTTCAACAAGCTGCTTACACAACCAACAAAGGCGTAGTGGAGTGATAAGTACTCCTTTATCTTTAATCAGAGATCTCGAATTCGAGTCCCCTTAGTACAAAGTTGCCTTTGTTAGGAAGTCCTTTACCCCCCAATGTAGGATTTCCCAGCACGAATCCGAATTTAGTCGGGCTCTAATGTGGACCCCAAATGAAAAACCAAAAAAACAAATTGCTTACAGAGACGAAGTCAAGATTTTCACTAAAAGAATTCAAAATCAAAAGAATAAGCACGTAAACTAGTCACAAAAAATTTAACATCTATTATGTATAGATAAAAATTATTTTGACTATATATAAATAGTACAGTATAACTTTTTATCAAAGGAAGTCAGGAAGAACGCTCTAGTAATAGGATGGGATAGCTTTGCCCTAATTGCTTGTAAAGCTACTTATAAGCTATTTTCTCTATTGACTAATACTTGTCGATTTAGAAATTTATTCGTCCCTTAAAAAATAATCCTCTAATAAATGTAAATTTTTACCACAACGGCCCTATTAAATTGATATATATTCTTAGGTTTTAAGAAATAATTTGAGGAAGAAGTAATTAATATTAAGGCATAAATTTTTTTAAAAAAGAATTAACTTTTTCTATTAAAAGCCACAAGTAAACATAATTTTTTTTTTAAATAATGAACAAATAAAAATAAAAAAAAAATATTTATAAATTGCTTGTAAGCTTCTTCAAGAATATGTGAAAACAATAAATGAATCTACGATTCATCGATTTCATATCATAACCTAAATTAAATTTTTAGAACCTTTTAAGGAGTTTCCAATTAGAGAATTAAATTGATAATTAGCAAATTTTCGTTTGTCATCACGTATCTCAAAAAAAATATCAAATAAAGCGAGTGAATGAATCAAAATAGGTTGAAATAATAACAATAAATAAGTTATTAATCCCACTAAAAGTTTTTTTGGACTCTTTAACTTTTAATTCTTATCAAACTTTTAATGCTCATCATTTTAACTTATGAGGTAAACATGTTTGCTTTCAATTACGTTATGCCAATTGGAATTTATCATAAAAATGGTGAACTATGTAGGCAATTATGTGGCCCATTCTATAATGACACGTGGCAAGAGAAAAGGGGCAATTTCGTAATTCCAGTGAACTTTAAGGCTTGATTCTATCTTTGCCGCCTTATTGTAGTTTTATTGTTTGCCGTCTTATGACAATTTACATAGCAACGACGTGTTTAAATTATTTGCCTCTTACTTTCCGCAAATTATATTTATTCTTCAACAACAAACTAGTTAAAATCGACTATAAAAACTAGCATAAAAGGTTCATGTTCATATAAATTCAATAATTTTTATCTTTCTATATATTGACGAGAAGAATAAACTAACCTCGTAGCTAGGGCAGATGTAAACTCCATAATTTTTGTACATAGCCTATAGAATAAAAATTTTATTAGATATATATAAAAATATTTGATTGTCAATTGAGTATTACTTTTAGATTATTGTAAAAATTTGTAACCTCCTCTGTATCCGATTAGCTGATAGCGACGAGATGAATCAAACAAGCCAAACGCAGGTTGTTTTTCCTATCCATATTCTCACAATCCACCAATTCATCTTCGCCGTCTCCACCGGAAAACCTCCATTGCTCCGGCTTCCACAGCGGCGGTGGATCTGCGACCTGTTTGGGGATCATAGGGATAAGAGAAGGAAGAAAAAAAAGTGAACGGAGAAGAGAGCAGCAGATGAAAAGGGGGAAAACAGAGATGGAGAAAAAGGAAGCGGTGAATGAGTACAACGTGTCATTGCCAGATCATAAATATAGGTACAAAGAAGCGATGTATCTATAAATATCACGTGTATGACACGTGACCTAGCTAATTTCGGTATTTGGTAGTAGTTTCTAGCATAACACCAATACCCTTTTATTTTTTTTTTATAAGGATTATTATGACAGGTAGAAAAAATCATCTATATTTTTTGAAATAATTTATTAACAGAAAAAAAATATTTAATTAAGACAATTGTTACATCTTAAATTTCATATATGAGATATTAGATGTTGTTAAATTTTGTCAATTTTTGAACAATGTCAGAGATTTAAAAGTAGCTATTCTTTATGATCTAATGAGGAGATGGTTTTATTATAAAAACAGAAGCTTAAAAAAGTTGGATGTAGAAAGTGAGTTGAAAATTTAGGTTAGAGTTGTTTTTCACATTTCAAAAATCAACATCTAAAGTGAATTTGCGAAAAATAGACAATTTCATAAGCAAATATTAATTTAAATTTTCAACTTCTCAACAACAACTTGAATTCCATCAGTGCAGTCGAGATCGAGAGGACAAAATATATGCAGATCTTACCACTACCTCATAGAGGTAGAGAAGCTATTTCCAAGGAATCCTCCAACTTTTCAACTTCTTATATTACTATATTATGCCAATTGGAAGAAAATAAATGATAGACCATGTAATTGCCTAATCATCCTGATTTCAGAAAAGCCAAAAGCAGCAGATTCAGTACAGAGTCCTTTGTGTCCTTTGCAGTAAAACTTGAATTCTAAGGACAAAAACACATAACCAAAACCAAAATGTAAGATACAGTAGCTGCAGAACAAGACGTTTACACTTGCTACAGCATATTGTATGGGGTTCACGAAGACTTCACGAGTACATTGTTAGAAACGGGTGAAGAAGAAGTAGGCGAACAAAGAGCCTCGAAAGGCCTAGGAGTTGATGATGGAGAAGGTTTAGGTGAAACATTAGTAAGTTCCAGGGCTTGCCATCTTAGTTCAGCAGGGTAATCAGCAATGCAGCCAATTCTTGGACCCGCGCCTGTTGACCATACCCGGGATAGTTGATGGCCAAGTTGATATGATTTTGAAGATTTCTTGGAGTTGATCCTTTCTAGTATAGCAGTCTTCGGTACTTCTGTTCTTGGGCTGTGAAGGCCTCCTGAGAGCGTTCTCTGGTAGCAGCTTGTTGCATTCTTTTCAGCTTGTAGTGATTCTGTGTAACTGTCTTTCTCCTCTTTCTTCACTGCCTTTGGAAGAGAGTCTGATAGGGCTGAAAGTTCAGAAGGACGTTTTTCAACAGATTTTACATCTCCTGAGCAGTCATAGTCATCATTTGCCTTTTTTATCTGAAAGATCACAAAAATGCAGATTATTTATATTAGAACTTGGTGAGTAATCAACGCAACCACAAGTGCAATCTGATCCAAAGCAGAAAGTATGGGATAGGACTAGGGACCCAGTAAGCATTGTTCCATTCACATCATCATCAAATCTCACCACCAGCCTTAACCCTGAGGCAAAATAGAAAAGCGAGAGAGGGCAAACAGAGTCTCTCTACCTTCAGAACAGGGATAAGGTTTGCATAAAATCTACCATCCTTTAGATCCCATTTTGTGGGATTATACTGGGTATGTGGTGGTGGTTGTTATAGAGGAGATGAACAGAGGAAGCAAGGGAAAGAAATAAGACAGGAACACGAAAAGGAATATAGTTGCTTAGGTGTTATAAATATAAAATAGTATTATAGTAACTGGAGCATCATAGTAAAGGTAGATCATTTGAGGGAGTTGAGCAATTCTAACCACAAAATAAGTTATTATTTCTTTATCCTGAACTGTGGCCCGAGGAGCAGATTATTCCCCACTGTACTTATAATCGGACTCTGCAAAAATGTTAACCAAATCATGTTGGATCCTCTAAAAAATGTGCTACTTTGAAGGACCTGATGACATATTTGATGAGTATGAGCAACAAGCTTATAATAGGCTCTGAGGTGATGGAGGACTTGGGTCTTACTTAGCTTTTCTCTCTTTGTTTTTCACAGTTTTGGTGCCATTTCTAATATAATAAACTCTAAATATTCAAAAGTAAATAATGAGATAAAAGGGTCTCTAGTCTCGTGTTTCAGGACATTAAAAGAGAAATAAATAAACTCTAAATATTCAAAAGTAAATAATGAGATAAAGGGGTCTCTAGTCTCGTGTTTCAGGACATTAAAAGAGAAATATGGACGCAAGACTAGACACATGAAAATCACTCACCTCAACTTCATCCACCTTGACTCCATGTTCCTTGAGAATCGATAGAAAAGTTTCAAGGCTATCATCCGATGGCCGATAATGTCCACTGTAAGGTGAAATAGACTGAAGAAAAAGAATGTCAGAGTATAGCAGAATTCAAGCAAAACATGTCAACAGCAAGGCAAAAGAGTCGGTTAAACAAGCCTATATGCAATTATATGGTGTAGAGTACTAGAGCTGCAACAGAAATTGCAGAACTATCAGAGACTGTTATACTAATGATGGAGCCACAAGTGTTCAATTAAGATGTCTCACAAACATCATATCTGACAAAAGTAAAGACAATCCACATAATCTATTTGATTTTTAACAGCGCCTGATTAAACTAATACAAAATGTTGTTCATATAGAGATCACAAAACTTAAATCAATCACCTTAACTGTCCCATCCTGTACCAGTAGTCTTCCAGCAGCTAAAGCAGCCCCACCAGCCAGAAAGCTGGAATGGTGAAACATTCCTTTCTTTTTCTGAAAGACATATAGAAAGGAACTTCTTTGAGAATTAGGATAATCATAAATTTCAAGAATAATTATGATAAAAATATTAATAGAGGAAATCAAAAAGGAGAACTTTATGCAGCAACACTATACCGCTCACCTCACCAGCATAGAGTCTTTTCGAGGTGCTCATCACAAAGATCCATTTTGTCCCTGTCGGACCTTTAGTTGTGTCAAGAAGATCTCTGGTTAGCTTATGCAGTATTTGTCCTTCAGCAATTATGTACTCATAATGCTGTCTCTCTTGCTAATTACAGAAAGAATAAGAAGGAACAGTTAGGAGTTGTGTGTTAATATCAAGTAATGAGATGGGGCAAACAAGGAATCAAGTTAGATCGTGTATGACAGCTAATCAAAAGCTAAAAAGTTGGTGCAAGTAGTTTAGTGGACACATGTCTGTTGCAGTGAGTGATTGATGCTAAACTATGTGATAGGTAGAGCATAGATAACAAAAGATACAGCACATACAGGTCCAAGATACTTGATGCATTGTTTCTGAAGCTTAGCTCTTGGACATTCTTTGAGGTCAACCTTTCTGCCATCTCCAAGATCCAACCTGCACATGCCTAGTCATTCTAAGCTACCCAGCTTATAACTTTTAATATATAACCATATCATAGCAAAGATAATCTTAATATGCTGCTTTATCTTATAGCGATGGATGCAATGCAGATAAACATACAATATTCACAATCAACTATTTCAATCATTACAATCCTCAATTTTAACAAAAATTGCATTAGTAGCCAAATGATAATAAAGAAATAGTTAATCCAACCAGGAAAAGATGCAGAGTTTATGCAATTAGCGTAAAGCTGCTATTACATCCACTTTTCTGCAATCACACAATTGCAACTTTGACCTATGTTGCTCTGACTCTCTTGAAAATGTTGTTACACTAGTGTCAGGTACTCCAAAAATGCACTACTTTTTGAGGATTCGATACATACCCCATGACATTTTTGAAAAGTCTCAGCAATATAGATTTTTTATGACCTGAAGATTTACATTTGAGATGGTGCATGTGATACATATTTCAGCATTCAGCTCCTTACCAAAAGAAGAAGGGCTGGCCAGCGTCAGTTTTACACCATTCTTCATAATAGATATGCAAGTTATGTCCATATCGATGGCGTGGATCAATCTACAGTTACCACAACACATAGATTAAATATCATATCTCATTAATAATGAAATTAAATTTGGAGGAGGAGCATATATTAAAATAAATCAAGAGCGGACAGAGTAAAGAGGGCAAACTCACAGCCTCAATCCAGTGTTGAAAAGCTAATACTTGAGCTTCAGCATCCTTGGACAGACCTTTACCAACCTGGCCAGAATGTATGTACGGTTAATGCTTATTTGGTTTTTCAAGATGCGAAAAAATAATCCTGGTACAAAATTTTGCACTACTACTACAATGTTAATTTCCGGCATAAAATTTTCAATTGCTATGACATATCCGGTGTAATCCCACAAGTTGTATTTGTAACATAAAATTCAATATAATTATATCTGCAAAACTTATGGGGGACCTATGGAGTACTACACAAAATGAAGAGTGGAATACGAAAGATCACCTAACATGACGAAAGAAGCTTTAAATTAAGGGGCCTTGTGCTTGTTCTAGTAAATTAAAAGAAAGGCAAACTATATTACAAAAAACAATGAAATATGTATAAAAAGATCTTTTTTAATAATTTTCTATCCATATGAACTAGAACTTGTACAACTATACCAATAGTAAAACTCATTTGTGAGTGTAATATCGAGATGTCTACGTAATTTAGCCTATTGTTTATTACATCAATCATGTACAAAGCAAAATGTAAACAATACTCTCTCTGTCTCAAACTATCTATAGTAATTTCTAAAAATAGTTATCTCAATAGAAGTTTAAGACCAGATAACCCTATTTAACCTATGGTAGTCATTAATAAAAGGTTAAATGATTAAAAATATCTTTCAATATTTTCCACGAAATATGTCAAAGAAAATCACAATAGATAATTTAAGACAGAAAACAAAGTACCTTAGAAGCATTTAAGCCAACACGATTCCATCGTGAAACCGCCGTCTCCGGCTTCGAGTAATCGAAGAATGAAATTGTACTGTGATTCAACCGAGCATAATCTATTGCTTGCCACCTTTATACAAATAACTAATCG
>JAOTQJ010000111.1:3529816-3555498 GCA_025642045.1 Solanum sejunctum
GTATCATAATGAGCTTTGATTAATTCAGATTTGCACAAAATAAAGCCCATTTAAAAGATAAACGTTCTCTTAAGAAAAATCTCTTTATATCAAAAATTTAAACTCGAGACTATAGTAAAAGATGTACATATCTTACCATAATCCTTTTCAACATGTATTATTGCGTCATCATCCACAACTTACCATTTTCGAAATATCTGTACAGTAAAAAGTGTGTACATTTCATGTTGGCCCAAAATCAAATTTTAGCCCAACTTATTCTCAACATACTATGGAGAGGAAAGGGCCCAATAAAACTTCATAAAATATTTAGTGTAATTATGTATTAGTAAATTGGATTTGTTGTCAACACTTAATATTTATATTATATTTTAAGAAAAAAGAAAATAATTTAGGGTTTAAAAAGCCCAAATTCTTGTGCCTTCCATTATTTGGTAGGTCAGGTCAGAATCAGGTAGAAGGCAATGATGCAGAGTGAAGATTGGTTTCATATCCGGAAGCTGGAGATTTCCGACAAAGAGAAGGGTTTTATTGAATTGTTGAGGCAATTGACTGTGTGTGATTCCGTCTCAGATGAGAAATTCAAGGAAAGATTCGAAGAAATCGGCAAGTATGGCGATGATCATTGTATTTGTGTGATTGAAGATCTCCGATCAGGGAAGATTGTCGCGACTGGAAGTGTGTTTATCGAGAAGAAGTTTTTGAGGAATTGTGGTAAAGCTGGGCATATTGAGGATGTAGTGGTTGATTCCAGTGCTCGTGGGATGCAATTAGGTAAGAAAATTGTGGAGTATCTTGCTCATCACGCTCATTCAATGGGTTGTTATAAGGTAATTCTTGATTGCAATGAAGAGAATAGACCTTTTTATGAGAAATGTGGGTTTAACAAGAAAGATATTCAGATGGTTAAGTATTTTGTTTGATCACTGACACTTTTGGCATTAATTTTGTAAAATTGTTGTTCCTTGTACTGAGAACAAAATTTGGATCTGGTTTGCGTGTATGCCCTGTGGCTATACTGGTACCAATTTCTCTGCAATGAGCATCAAGTCATATTATTATTCTTATAGATTCTTGTTCCTCGATTCTGTGCAGTATGTTTTGTCATGTTTTCTATAGTACAAAAAGAAAGAAATGCAAGATGGAAGTAACATTGTCTTCCAAAGCAGAAGCATTACTCTTCAAGGCGAAAAATAACTGGATAGTATAGATCATAATTTCTCATAAAAGAAATCGTTTTCTAATATAGTTGCTCGGACTCTAGCCGCACCTGTAGGAGTCCGAACAACATAGCATACATACAGTAGGATTAGTATTAGCCATGTGGCAGCGGAAAATACATGTGCGTTTCTTTTTCTACTGCTACTGAGAAATCCATCTGGAGCCGGGGATGTAACATTTCTCCATCTAAATACTAGGTTCAGTTTGCTCAGGAAAAAAAAAGTGTGTTTTCAAGGTCATTTTGCTTTTTGCTCTCAAAAGTTGAGTTATTTCTCACCAAACGAGCCCAGGATTTAGTAGAATTGCTTCCCATGAACAATATCTCATGCGAATTGTGGACCTAAAAAATGGACCAGATCAACGAATCGTCAAATATAACTCATGTAAGATCAAGTGTTGCCCAAGCTGGAGATGATCAATTTTTTCTCCATGATAACGTATAACATATAAAGAAACCATGAAGATAACCATTTATGAGGACGGAGAATCTAATTGTAGAAATTTATCCAATTGATTCATACCATATATCGTTCTGTCACACAATATTTTGCTTCCACATACCTTGGAGCAACAGTAAAGTTGTCTCCGTAGGCTATGGAATCTGCCACTGATGCTTGCACCAATCACACCCCTTTGGGCCGCGACCCTTCTCCTGACCCTGTATGAGTGCGAGGTGGGCTGTCCCTTTTTTACAGCATCGCTCCTCTTATCGACTAGATAGTAATATCTCTGGACAGATAGATGTTAGGCCTATTTCTTCTGCTTAAGAGTATGGCACCAATTGGCATCTATTCTCCATATCATATTACCAACTTTCAAGTCTTACCAGTAATCTCCACATGAACATGATCCTTCAAGGAAACAATGGAAACGATTATTATCCCGCAAGATAACTTCTCTCACCGTTATCTTTGAGACAAGCTTGAAGAACGTATGACAATCACCACATATACGGAGGTTTTTCTTTATTCTGATAACGTCACTCGGTTTAGTACTTAGTATGCCAAATGCAAGCGCGAGCTTCTCACTGTGACAGCCCACAAAATGCTCCTTCTCCTCTTCCTCGATGTCAAATAGAACGTATTCTGTTTTTGGAACATAACCTGCCTCTCGTAACTCCTTGCTCAGTTCGCTGAGCTTAGCGTATATGTTATCTGAGATAGGATGATATGTATCTCCAACGAGAAACTCATGAACAACTCCATCCATCTCTATCCAACTATATGCAGGTATCTTCTGCATTCTTTTTACATTCATAGAAGACCGAACTCTTTCTGAATTGTCCCATTTATCGTTAGACGCATAGATGTTTGATAAAAGAACATAATTTCCTGAGTTCCATGGTTCCAATTCAATCAACTGCTTTAGCACATGTTCAGCCAACTTGGTATCACGATGTAACCGGCAGCCACTTAACAGAGCTCCCCAAATGACGGCATTAGCCTTCATTGGCATACTTACGATCAACGAGTGAGCTTCATCCAGCAAACCAGCTCGGCCTAGAAGATCAACCATGCATCCATAATGCTCAATTGCTGGTTCCAAAGAGTACAACTGGGTCATGCTCTGAAAATACTTGCGACCATCCTCAACAAGGCCAGCATGAGTGCAAGCACAAAGGAGACCGATGAATGTGTTACCGTCAGGTTTTACACCAAGTTTCTCTACTTGACTGAAACAACAAAACGCAGATTTCACATGCCCGTGCATAGCAAGACCCGATATAACAGCATTCCAGACTACTCTATCCTTAACCGACATCTGTCTGAATACCTCCCAAGCTGATACCATCCGCCCACACTTAGCATACATATCGATAAGTGCTGTACCTAAAACTGCGTTACAGAAAAACTCATTCATGTCCATCAACTTACTAGCCCGTTCACCAACTTCTAACGATCCTAACCTTGCACACGCGGAAAGTACACCAACCATTGAATAACAATCTGGCTTAACATTCTCCCGTTGCATCCTGTAAAACAGCTCCAACGCCTCTTTAGGAAGCCCATTTGCTGCGTAACCTTGAATCATAGAACTCCAAGACACAACATCCTTCTCTATCATCTCATCAAAAACTTCACGAGCTTTCGCCATGTTTCCACATTTAGCATACATATCAACCAAACCGGTATTAACAAACACATCCCTCCCCATACCCATCTCCACCACGTACCCATGAATCCACTCACCAGCACCAACATCCCCTACACGACTACACGCAGACAACACCCTAACAATAGTGAAACTATCTGGACTCAAACCCATCTCCAACGACCTCCAAAACAACCCAATGGCCTCCTTAAACTTCCCGAAATCAATATACCCCGTCATAATCGCGGTCCAAGACACAACATTTTTCTCAGGAATATCATCAAACACTTGGTGTGCATCATCAAGAAATCCACACCTAGCATAAAAACTAACCAACCCAGTCTTCACAAACACATCATAATCAAATCCTCCTTTCACAACAAGCCCATGAGCTTTGACACCCAATTCAAAATCGGACAACCTCGAACAAGATTTCAACAAAAATGGGAAAGTAAAATTGTTGGGCAAGAAGCCTTCATCCCTCATCTCATGGAAAAAATCAATTGACTGGTGAAAACAATCATTCGAAACCAACCCACGAATCATAGTATTGTAAAGAAAAATGTTGGGTTCTTGGGTTTGATTGAAAACAAGTTTAGCGTAACTTGGGTTGTTGAAATTGTTCAAAGTAGATTTTAATATTAAGTTTAAAAGATAATTGTTTTGATCAAAACCTGTACGAATAAGACGTGCATGGATGTGTTTAAGCTGATTGAATGATTGGAAGCCATGAACGAGAGCTGCTTTTAGCTCCATTAGAGCTTTGGGAGCAGCTGAGGATGTTGGATTCATAGCTCAAACGACCAGTTTTGAAAACTGAATTGACTGTATATATAACTTAAAACACATTCATTAATAAAAGGTTGATTATGAATTTTTTAGCTCTTTATGAATTTATATAGAGCAAATTCCAATTTAGTTAAATAAATTAACTACAAAAAAATGTGAAAATTGCAAAATAATGTATTTACTTACACTTTGGAGTTAGTTTCTTTTTGAACATTTTTTTCTAGCTTAATACTAAACAAGTTAAATATATTTTCTTGATTTGAAACTAATGCATCAATTTGTCAAGTAAATTTCTTGATTTCCTTCTCATTTTCCTTGTACACAAATGGAAAATTTTATTGGGATTAAATGGTTCTTCTTACCTGAACAAGTTCGTTCGTCAACTGAACATGTCTGATCAGAGACATATTCAAGAATTGAATTTTAGTAATCTCAAGTTAGTATATAATGTAAATAATAATTAGTGGATTCTTAATATAATAATTAGTGGATTCAAACCGTGACATATAAAATGAGACGGAGGGAATATATAAGACCTTAGGCAAAAGCTACAGAATTTCTGGAAATCCCAAACTTGCACAAACATCCACTTCTGTGTCTGATCACAAAGTACTATACAAAGATCAGCACTAGGAGATGCCGACAACAACTGTGCCTCAGTTCCAAACATGTACTAGGAGAACAAGAAGACCAAAACAAATAAATAACTAGATCCAACAATCTACCTTCATAAATATGTATTATATGTTCATTACAACAGGTGTGTACTCGAGGGGTTTGCAAAGAAATGTTCCCTTGAAACTAACTTCGGCTTCTTGAAATGGCTACCAAGAAGACTACTCAGAATTGCTGGTGCTCCGCTTGGAGCTGTCTGAGGAATCTTACGCACAAAGATATCGTTGTCCAGGACCATCATGTTTAACAAACTTCTGCAACTCTAAAAGACATAACAAGAATGTTTTAGCAGATGAGGAAAGGTAAAAGTGTCTTGTCTAATCACATACCCACAAAAATATTACTACTACCAACAACATAACCAACATAATTCCATGGGTGGGGTCTGCTGTGGGTAGAGTATACACATACCTTACCCGGTTACCCCTATCTCGTTGAGGTAATGGCCCAAAATGCATTACAAGCAAAAAGGATTTGAATAATGCTTGAAACTTTAAGATCTCCATTACTAGCAAAACTTTCATTTTCTTTGTTATCTACAAGACCTAAAAATTAGAATAAATTATGTTCCCCTTGTAGCAAATTTTGGACAAATGAACTAATGGATGCTAGATGTGCCAGCAATTCTCTACCTTGACAGATGCAGAGCCAGGATTTCAACTTTATGGGTTTTGGATTTTCGAATGATATCTTCCAAGTGTTAATAACTCGATTCTAAATTTAATTATACATATTTAATAAATTTCTCTACAATTACATTGTTAGAGGAAAAGCTATGGGTTTGACCTGTAGCTGGGCTTCTAACTACGTCCTTGGCCTAGGATGCACACGATCTCACTAACTAGAAAAGATGTCGGCATGTAGAACCTACAAGTACGGTAAAGAGATGAACTTTATGTTTAAAAGGCACATTGGGACTTCCAAATGTGCACTTGGAGGCCATCAATCCTTGGCCTAGGATGCACACGATCTCACTAACTAGAAAAGATGTCGGCATGTAGAACCTACAAGTACGGTAAAGAGATGAACTTTATGTTTAAAAGGCACATTGGGACTTCCAAATGTGCACTTGGAGGCCATCAATCTGGCTAGAGGAATTCCCATATTGATATAATGGGAAACATGAAAATTTTGGACAGCTCATAATTTATGGAAAGAGAGCCTTGGAGAAGAGATTATTGGATTTTTTATAATTTATTTCTTTTTTAAAAAAACCTAAAAAGATCCTCCCTAAAAAAATGATACAGGTTTCAGCCACATGAAAGGAAACCAAATGAAGCACGAACTCCAGTGTGACATTTCTGTGGTAAGTGGCTACCAGCTTCATGTTACATTTTATATGATTATCAACGGACTGAAAAAACAAGTCAGAGGAAACAGAAATAAATATCATACCTGAGGATTCAGAACATGCATGTGACAGATAATATCACCCTGTAATTAAGTTGTCAGTATGAAACTAATAATATAAACCAGAAGTATCTGTATATATATGTTGCTACGAGGACCGATTATACATAAAAACAGTCAAGCTGATAATGGATGTTTAAATTGGTAATGCAGTGTTCATCAATGATCAAGATAAAGAAAAAGAATGACTATGATTCAATGATTGAGTCCCAGTATTAATAGGGAAATTAATCCATAGGACATGTGACATAACAAATCGAAATAAAGTGGTATTCGCAAGTGCAGAGTACAAAATCTATTCAAGAACATTGAAAAAGACAGAGAAGCAAATGAACCTGACACTAAAGACTTAGAGTCAAAAAAAGATACTGTATTAACAAGACAACTAGACAAAAATTAAGAAGAAATTCACTAATTTATTCTACTATCAACAAAGATCAATTGTCTCAAATATTTGGAAGCAATTCATTATGCACAAAGTTAGAAAGTGATACTTCTAAATTGCATATATTCACTGGTCATGATCAGGTATTCATGTTTTTATTAAAGTAAAAGGGCTTACCTCTTTTATTCCCGGATTTTGCATCACTATGCCAAGAACACGGCGTACAAGTCCTTTGTAGACACGTTCATTTGTGGTACCATCACCATTTAGCCAAGGCAATATTGGCTTACACAAATGCAAACCAGTAGAGCGGAGCTCATATGGTTCTTCTGGGTGATTTCTTGTGGGTGAACTAGCTTCATTAGGCCGACAACCTTTGGCCTCATTGATGGTTTGCTTTTCACTAGAAGGTTCAGCATCCGCTTTAGGAAGATTAAGAATTGTGACTTTGTGTATCTTATCAGAATTCCCACACATTTCCTTCTGCAACTCCACATCTTTAGGATTTTCTACATTATGTGTAGCAGACTCCTCATCTATTTTAACCTCAGAATCTTCACAAGGAGATAATGTAGCATCTTTATGAATAGCAGCCACTGGAGTCAAAAAGTACTTGGAACGATATAAAGAATCAACCACCCGAATAGAGTCATAAGCATTGACCTGTATTTTGTGGTCCCACTAAATGATTAGTTAAATAGACCATGCCTTCTATTGCACTCTGTTTCATTCTCTTTAAATTATATCACTAGCTGTAGTGCCATCTTTACTTGATCAATCTACATGTAAAACAAACAACTACGAAACTAAAAACAAACAACTACAACAAGCTTAGTACATAATGTCATGGGTTTTATTTTGAGTTATAGTGGCTACCTCCATAAAATATTGACGAAGCTGGTCAGTAACAAATTAAGCATGTCAGTCAATTTTATTCATAGAACACATGACTCAGTGATATATTAATCTACAACACGCTAACACTTAACTGAGAAGAATGCGAACACACCAAACTTAAACTGATGAGCGATCTACTAGTAACTAGTAATACAGAATTTTGAAGTACATGTTTATCACAACCATGCCAAGTTCGGTGCCTAGTCACATGATTCCTTTTCTAACTACCAAAATTTTCCATATCACTAAACCAACTCGAGACATCAGGGGAACTCATCAAAGCATTTTGGCCCCCTCTATTCATAGCTTCTTCTCTTTCCATCCTGTCTATATTGTATGGTGTTAAAATAGGAATAGGAATATATAGTCTTATTTAGAAATGGAATTGGAATAGTATGTTGTTTCCTAATTGGACTTGTATTAGATTGTACCATCTATAAATAGGGTCTCTATGTAGTAATGTAAATACACAAATTCCTATTCTAACATACAGCATACTTTAAAAAAAATTCAGGTGATACATGGTAGATTCTTTAAATAAACAACAATTTTCTTAATATCACTTGGCACTTAAAACCGGCATATTCATGTTAAACCATACCAAAGTATGACATTATCCTAAATACAATAAATTTTGGGGGCTACAGGGAATTTCAAAGTAATATCCATATGTTTTCAGCAGTGATCAGTCAGTTTCATATGAAGTAAATTCTCAAGATTCAATGCATAAGTGACAAGACAAACAACTACACAGAAAAGTCAAACACAAATAAAGAGACCTAGCAGAGCTTCTGGCAAAACTAGTTTACACTCAGCAGAGGTGAATCCACATTGACCATACCATTACAAGTATTCATTTAAATAAGCAAATGAACCAATCCACATTGACCATACCATTACAAGTATTCATTTAAATAAGCAAATGAACCAACAGCTTCTATTTTTTCTACAAGAAAGACTCTTTCTAATACAATCCATTTACTTATATTTCCTATTCAGTAAATGAGTTGAAGTGTTATTTCACAAAAATAACATAAGATAAATTATAACCAAGGATTTCATCAGAATTCTTTCATTAGTAACTCTAAGGAGGTGCATGAAACTTCATCAGATGGTGCAAAAAACAAGGATAGATAGCTAACTGTAAATTCAGTCGCACCTTCAAAACTCGTCCAAATGCTTCTAGCACCTCAACGACAGCTTCAGAAAACTTTTTCTCTGGGAAAAATAAATAGATGCAATGACTATCTAAATGGAAGGGTTAAAAGGACCTTGTAGATTTGTGGTTACATACCTTGCATCTTTAGAGTCCTCGAGATATCTTTCATGCACAAACCTTGATCACCAGCCTTTTGGATTGCTGAATAAACGGATCTAAACATTTCTGGATACACCAGAGAGTTCTGTTCCGGACAAGAACCAAAAAAACAAACACTTTCAGCATAGGTAGTCATGGCTTGCCATGGTGACTCGGTCGGAGAAACTGCAGTATATGGGACCCCGCTATTGTGAAGTTCATTTAGTAGGTCATCTGAGTCGAATGAGACACTGCCAATATCAGTGGCTTGATGCTCTTTAACAGATAGTGTGCGACTATCGTTTTCAATGTCTTTGAGTAAATCCATAGTTTTCATTCTTGAAAATGTAGCATGCCACAAGCATAACCTAATTCCTGGAAAACCTTTTGCACGGCGTGAGCAAATCTCACTATCACCAGCCATTGAAATTTTCAGCTTTTTATACCTGTCGCTGTCAGAAAATTCACTGTCATCATATTTGCGCTTAGATATCCGGGAGTCCTCAACCTCTCCGACACCTTCATCGGGTAGGCATGGTGCAATTGATAGTTCTCCTGAAGAAAGCAAAGCAAGAAGGTGGTAAACATCTCCACAATGCAAATCCATTGGAAGATCCAACCCCTCAGCAATCAACTCCTTCTCTCTTTCACAAAGCCAGCTAGCAAACTTAACAGCTCTTTTTCCTGTATCACTTGGGAATGGAGAAGATTCTATACTATTCAAGAAGGTTTGAGAAAGGACAAAAGGACAATTGGAATGGCCCCCAATCTGCAAGGAGAAAAATTTAAAGCTTAGGAAATATTTGCAGGAGAAAACAAAAGATGAAGACAAATCTTTTTCTAATTATAGGTCAAAACACAGGATGGGTCTTTGTAGCGACAGTTACACCTACTAAAGAAAAACAGTGAATTTCATTTATTTTATGTTTATAGCTATAGGATATAGGTGAAGACAGATTCCTTGTAAAAGACAAGCTGTGAATTTATATTCCTGTTTTTCTACATGGCATTTGACTAGCAAAAAATTTAAGAAGTTGACTTATAAACTAAACTAACGGCAGTGGAAGAAAATATTACAGTGATGAATGAAAGATAGTCCTACATCACATCAAAGTACAAAAGAATTTTGATAGTTCGATGAATTTGAATTTTTGAAAATTATGAAAACTGTAGACCTATGCTTAATGGAATCATATAAAAAATTTTCGAACATGTCTGAACAGAAACATCATCACATAAATTGACATGGAGAGATAATTCAAAAATGTACCAAGGCCAGCATATTAATACATAGTAATACAAAACAAGATTTACCAAAACTTTTTTGTCCCTAAGGTAGTTGAAAGCAGCAAAGAGATCATGCTCCGAATAGCGCCTTAAAGTTTCAGCAAGCAAGGTTGGCACAAGTGGAGATTTTGAGCTACAGAGAAAGATGAGCTTAAATAGCTCTGCAGCATTAGCAACTGCTGCTGATTCATATAATCGTTTACTGACGGGGATTCCACCAATTGTGAGATTCACATACTTCTGAGGGATCCTATTTGAGCTTATTGGTGTACCAGAATCTTCAGTCTTGTCATGAAGATTTTCAACACATTGGCCACAAGAAATTGGTAAAACTGATTGAGGACCACAAGAACCCTGAAAGAGAGGGGGAACATCAATCAAATTAAATAATAATTCAAATAACAATCTGGTAAAGGGAAAAATGTGAGTTAGTTATAGTTTCTTCTGGAAAAACAAAGAACAAGATAAGCTGCACTTCTGCAAACAACCTACAGCAAGTGCTGGCACCTCAAGTTGCTGATATTTTTGTTGAAATGCTAAGCCTAAATCTAAGTAATCATACAACTAATTTATGCCACGAAAGTTCATGAAATAATTGACTAGAAAGCCTGAGTCTCACCTGTACTTCATCACAATTAACATCTGAGCAGTTATCAAAGAAAGGTTGAACATCTTGCAGGGTCTCCAATTTGGATATCTTTTTGTATCGCAGAGCATCTTCCAGGGCCAATTTTATATTGGCATCATCAAAGTTATCCCATGGATCTTGAGAAAGGGAGTTCGAGGTATTTTTACGACAACAACACTGTGTTGCTTGATGACCCTCATGGTTCAATTTTTTATCTTTGGAATTCTCAAGGTAATCCACATAACGCTGACTAAGCACATTACACAGTCTCATAACAGATTTTCTGAACTGTCTATTTGTTCTCAATGATGCCATTCTCCTTTTGCAGGCATCTGGCGGTGCTGGAAGATTTTGAAGCTTTGCCCAGTCTACACGATTGAATTTTGCTCCAAGAGAAGCTCGGTGTCTTGCATATTCGATCACCAGTTTCCTGTACATAAAGTTTCTCATGTAATACAAGTAATAAGCTTAAACATACAAATAGATCCAGGCAAAAGGATAGCATGGCTAAAGCATTAAGGAAGTAGCAGTAAATCAATAATTTAACGACAAGAATTTATGCTCAAATATCTTATCATCATCAGGAACTTTGAAAAAGATCTGTTCATACAACCAGCCATTTGGTTATTGACCTTATGCGATAGGAATAATTCATAAGATTTACCTATCTACATCATCTGTCCACCAGAACCTTCCCTTGCGTGTAGGCTTCGCTCTTGACAAGGCATATTTATCAAGAAAAGCACGTCCTAACCCATCATCTTCAGGCAATTCCAACTCTTCAGAAGCTACCACGTCATCTCGAAGGTGACATCCCTCCAAGCTGCATGTCTCTGTGCATGAAGTAGACGGGAAAGAGCTTTGTTCCTCATTGACTATCTGGCTCAATGGCTGGGGCTGTCCAAACTCGGTACCAGCATCCGCATGTTTTGAAGATTTCCTTCTTACAGGTCTTTTCCTTTTCTTTGGAGATAATGTAGGTGTACCTTGATGCGTCTGAATTCCATACTTCCCAACATCTGAAGCTTGATCAAATCTGGTAAGTCGTCGTTGTCGTTTATCATGATAGACACGAAGGACCTGCAAGTGAACAGTCACCTGACTGAAAAAATGTAGGACTTGCACTCTAATGATTAAATGAGACATCAGTAGTGGAAAAAGCCTCTATTTTACAAGCAACAGGTAAGAATGAGCCTTCCCCACGAATGCAACTGTCCAAAATAAGAATCTCTCAAGATCTAGAAGAATTTCTGCGGTCATTAAATGAGATGGTACCAATAAGTCGATTTATAATGGAAAACTACTTTTAGCTCTTCATGCATGCAAAAATGATCATTAGGTGTTGTTTGATGCATTCAGCGGTTCATCATCATTTAAATTTGCTCCCTAATTAAACAGATAAAGTTTCAAATTCATCAAGTTGAGAGACAAGAAAGTGAGAGTTAACTGTTTCATGCAAATAGAAGCTGATTCCCACCATACTGCTTGTTTGTGACAGATTTATTAATGATCTGATGTTGGAAAATTTGGAGGCAACACAGCTTTCCCTGGCCCCTCATAAGCAATTGTTTGGTCCTTTAACATAATGATTTTCTATGTATCTTCTTTTATTTGTACGACAATGATGTGGCATCCCTAAAACATGCATGTCCGAGTCATGGGCACAAATCATATTTAAAAGTAGTACTATCGGTTATGGCTCCCTTAACAGAGATATGTACTAGTCAGGAGCATAGATTATTAAGTACAATATTGACCTTTTATTTTACTAATTTTGGGGACGTACTTAGCACATTTATCCCAAAAAATTTCATGTAAAATGTATTGTCGAGGATATATCTTATCCTCTTCAAATCTATTGGTATTTACTAAAAAAATCCATCAATTTTACGATAGAAAGTACATATATCTTCTTAATAAAAATAGTACCTCCTTAATTATAAAATTGACTAAAAGTGCATAAAATAAAAATAACTATGTACAAATACAATTTTTTGGTCCTTTAACATGATGATTTTTCATGTATCTTCTTTTAGTTGTATGACAATGATGTGGCTTCCCTAAATCATGCTCATGTCCGAGTCATGAGCACAAATCATAATTAAAAGCAGTACTATCAGCTATCGCTCCCTTAACAGAGGTATGTACTAGTCAGGAGCTTAGATTATTAAGTACAATATTGGCCTTTTATTTTATCAGAGAACGCTGGCCTTATGTGTCTAACTAGAAGTCCTTTACAAAGTCAATGTCAACCGCCACTCATCTCTCTCTCTCTCTCTCTCTCTCTCTCTCTCTCTTGGCTTTGTTGTTTTGGACTCATCTTTTTCTTTTTTCTCTCTTTTCACAAAATCAGCAGCAACTCATCTATATCCTTTTTCAGATCAACACCGGTAAGGTTCCTTCTGTCCTTAGCTTAGTAGCTTGGTTGTCTCTTCAACTTTATTGTGTTTTCTATTGTTTACCCTCTTTAACCTTCCAATACCAAATTAATTCAGCTTTGCTCATCTAGCAGCACGCAGAAAATGGCAACTATCCCATTTTATGGTAGAACTGCAATTAAACACTGACATTCCAACAAGTCATCAATCTGATAAACCTGGTTTCCAACAATAAATTGTTAACCTAGAATCAGCTAGTTTTCCAGCAACATATTTCCCGATGCACAGGTGCCTCAGCAACTCCGCTTTATAGGCTTACAAGTGGATCCAGATTCTATGACTGCTGGAAGAAGATGGCCAACAAAATAAGTAATCTAAGGAGGTATTTGGATTGACCTTTTTAAAATAGCCTATAAGCTAAAAGCTAAAAGTCATAAGCTGAAAATACTCACCTTTTGGCTTTTAGCTTTTCTTTGTACTTTTCAAACTACACGAAAGTGTTTAAAAGCATTTTGTCTTTCCCAAACACCACCAAAAATAAAAGAACTTAAAAGCCAAAAGATACTAAAAATAAGTCAATCCAAATACTCAATAAAGAGGAAACACATGGCGCATGAAGTTTCTTTCAGCGTGATAGCAGCATCACAACACAATACACATACAATGCAAAGCCAAAAAAATGCCGAGTAAGATTTAACATGATTTCATGTTGAAAACGAACAAAATCCAAGATGTCCACTTTTGTGTAAGTGAATTCTCCAAATGCCAAGAACATAACTACATTCCTGGCATCCCATTAAAGAAACAACATGATGAAACTTGAAAGGCAAACAGTTACTAAATGACCTCATCATATCTAACGATCAGATAAGTTAGATAAGATACCAGATTGGTACTTTTTTAACAGATTCAACTTCCAGATGTCCTATAAGATCATCAAATAATTTTCCTATTGCAACTCAGAGAGCGGGCAAAGAGAACACAGAAGAACCTGCTCAAAAGTCAAATTCAGATCTTTAGCAATTTCCTCACATTCCTTGAATGAAAGTTTCCTCTGTGGGCCATCGTTAATAACACGCTTAAGGAGTTCAGCCCGCTGATCAGCTGTCATAACTCTAACTGAGGCCCATGATCGGAAAAGAAATACCTGACCAACATTTTACTTGACTCTCAGTACAAACAGAAACTGAGACTACATAATCAAGAGGGACAAATAGCCTAAATACAATGCAACAGAAGATGAAACAAAAATAATATTTCTCCCAATTAATACTCATTCAGCAGCAAGTTCTTAAGCACAAAGATGCATAAACATGCAAAAGAGCACAAGACTAACCAAGTAAAGCAAACCATCTTATTATATAAACAAATGACAGTTCTATAAGACAATCTTCCTTTCTGATAAGAAGTACTCTTGCATGGCAATCCACTTTATTCCTCCAAATTAACAAATCAAAGAAAAATACTCTTCCTTCCTTACTTTCTATTTTGGTCGAAAGGCCACTTCCATTTCTATACAAATTTCATAACTTTCAATAATTCAAATCACTACTATTCAAATTTCAAAGTTTGACTTGATGTTTTCCTATCAAAGGTAACTCTTCAACCGAAACCTCAATATTTTTCTTCAATTATTAGCAAATACAATAATCAAATCATAGTAAAATTTTGAACTCCTATTCCAGCGATGCCATGTATAACAGAACAAAGCAAGTAATTAATTAATAATAAATAACAAATTATAGAGAAGTATAACAAGAAATTTCCCCATGTTCACCAATTCACGGATGCAATCAAGCTCTACAGAAATTAGACATGTTATTAAGTGTACACCTTCATCATAAGTTGGCTAATTAAGGCCCCTTGGCTTTATGAATTTTGTTGCATGAAGTCTTGTCAACTCTTGGCTATTTCTCAAGTAGTTATGTCCTTTAAAAGCTGAAGATACCACTTAAGGTAGATCAAATACTCAATTTCACAAAAGATTATAACAGCTTCTTCAAGAAATGCAAGGTAAGGCTGCATCCAATAGAGACCTACTGCAGTCAGGCACTTCCTCATGAACATACACTATTGCTCAAAGAATGGAATTCAGAGAAGTCTTTGAAAGACAAAGAAAATAGAAAGAAATAAACCTCATTAACACGGCAGCCGGGGAATGCATGCAAAGCAGCTTTACGATCACTAGCAGAATAGCAATACTCTAAAGTGTTCCAGTATTCCTCAACAGCTTTTTTACTTGAAAGAACAAAATCATGTCTGATTTGAGGGCGAAGATCTGGACAATGAATAGAATGAGATGAACCCACTGAGCAAACAGGTTCCTCAATGTAAGGTTTAAGCTCCAATACGTGAGTTAGAGTAGTATGAGGGAGATCTGCAGTGTTTTCTGGATGCCTACCACATACAAGTCTAATCAACTGCCATAAGCAAATACAAGACCAATTAACTATTGCATCAATAAACAATTACCATAACTTTTAAGACACAAGAGTAAGAAGAAGTTCAATATATTGAATCCCATATGTCAGTTTTGATTCCTTATATGATGCTTTTCCTCTTTCAGAGAGTGAATTACCAGTTTTCTATGTTTCTCAGTCTCTTCAAAATGTTGCAGCCCCTTTTGTCAGATCCTCCAACAATGCACTAATTTTGGAAGATTCAACATGCACCCGCCGAGAGTTTTTAAGTGTCTGAGCAACATAGCCAGCCTTTGCACTAGTTATTGAAACTTACGGATTTTGTTTACTTACAGGAATGAACAGTAAGAATGTATTTCATAGCAAGAGATGTGTTGTCAGGCACTTACCACCAATTATAGTTTCCAAACTCTTTCTCTAGTGTTCTTTTCTTTATTGGAGAGAGGGGTTATTCCACATAACACCAAACCGAAAGCATTATAAGGAATATTAATCCTGAAACTCAATACCTATTACACATCCCCACAAATGTCACAAACAGCTTTCAACTACAAAAACTGCTATTTCTTTGAGTACCCCGCAGACTCTAAATATTCTGGGAGCTAACAAATTCTCTTTTTATTGGAAAAGAGTAACTTTATACATTAGAAATACCAGCAAAAAGAAGTTTGTTGGGAAAGTTACAAAGAAAACAGTTTTCACTCTCATCAAGTTCTTCCATAAATAATTTTTGAATTAGTCAAGAGCTATATCGGTGACTGATTGCATGTTTCAGGTTCTCTCAACCACCCTAAACTACAATATGCTCTCTTTTATTGAAAAGCATCTAGCATACATCTAGTGGATAATGGAGATTGAAAGTGAACTCCAGTGGAACAGCTGGATAACATTTTAGCATCCTCTGGAAATAAGGCATGTATATAGAAGAAACTTTGTCTTTTGGGAAACCAATGAGCTCCTCTTTCCAATAGCACATTCCTCTCTTAATAGTTCCTACTCACTCTAAGAATCCTAACATTTTAGGGTAAGCCTTGCCCAGCAACCACACGGTTCCAAGCATCAACAATCTAAGTTCTCAACAGCAAAGTTCATTGTACCTTCAGACGTCGCAAAATGTCAATCAAAGATGATAGTCTTCCAGTCGCTCGGATATCCATCAGATGCTTGTACTCCAACAGAGGAAGATCAGAAAGGCGAAACCCATTTTTACATTTCTCCATTAAATCCTCAAACTTTTGAGTAGAGCCAACAACTTGTAAGAACAGTTCAAGCGGCATGACCTTAATAGCTGCATTTAAATCAATTAATTTACATGTACTATGAGGATTTGTTAGGTCATGACCATCTTTAAAAGATGACAAAACATCTTCACAACCAGGCAAACTGTTCACATATTCCCATAGATAGATGTGAAAAATCTTTGTACGAACCATCTTGGCCAGTACAAATCCATTTGTACGCATAGCTTCAGCTCGCGCAGCTTGGTCCAATTTTAGGCTTTGATGTGTCCTGGTGAGATCATTCAGTTGAGAGAATGGCTCTCCTGTTTTCAATTGCGAAGAGGATTGAGTGCGGATTTGTGTTTCAAAAGACCTGAATCTCTCGTGAATCTGTTCAGCAGATACAGGTGGAGCTGAAGGGTGCATAACCACTTGTATCCTACGACTGTGGTTACAATTTGTCAGAACGGGGACATAAGCAACGATAACTTTACAATGTCCTCCTTGTAAGAGCTTATTCAGACAACGATCTAAGGTCTTTCTGTCTGTCGTTGTCGTCTTCTCCTTCTCAAGATCCTGAAGCCGTTTGTATAGCTCTGATTTGATCAGGAACTTCTCCTCCTGATTAAAGAAAAAATATTTGTAAAATTCTTTATCTGTAGCAACATCCTAACAGACGGAAGAGATTAAAAAGAATGGGCAAATAACAACACCTGTAGAAGGTTCAGTATCCACTGCTCCCTCTTTGCACTGGTTGCTTCCAATGTGAGACAGGGATACCTTGGATAAGGTCGGCGTCTTGGTGGTGTTGGCACAGCAAGAGCCAGTGCATCTGCTGGCACAACATCTGATGCAGTTGCGCTCACTATCTGCAGCTGTGCATCAGAAGTGGTACTGCTTACCTTGATGGTTGAGTCAAGTGAACTGCTCAGACAAACTGGGACAGATTCATCCTTTTCATCCAGCACCACGCCATCAGAAACTTTTGGTAAAGTTCCTGTGCTTTCATTTTGGCTATTAGCTACACCATTACCTTCAGGAACTGAAGCACCTGCATCTTGACTGGATAATGCTGGGTTCTCTTGAAATTCTCTATGTGTTCCAAGTGGAGTGCAGCCAGAAATTTCGGAAGGGTCTACTACTGGTTTATTCAGAGTGATATTTGAAGCTCCAGGATTATGGTTTCCAGGAGTCCAGAGTCGGTAACCTTTGGCTTTGTTCATGAGTTCTGGCTCCATATGTATTCTGAATCTATTAACAATATCAAACAGCCGATTGTAGTGTTGTTTATTGCTTAATCCCAGCCTTTTGCATACCTGCAAAAACATTATAATGGCAAGGAAAGTTTTGGTATCACATATGTACATCTGAAGGAACCCTCACATAAGAGACATATTTGAAAAGTCAAATGCGCACACAAATACACGAGTCCAAACAATAAATGAGCTTCATACCTTAAAACTGAAAGGCAAAATCAAACCCTTCAACCCATTTAAGTTTGGGCGGATTATTGACTGCCCATTTATTAGCTTAACCTATTGAAGATTGAGTTGATATGTCCAAATTGACTCTAGAGAAATCTTGTAAAAATATTTTTATTTTTTTTTAATTTGATATGTTATATATAGTCATAATAAAGAAAAAATAATTTTATTAGGTACTAAATATTGCAAAAGAACAAAGAAAATAAGTAAAACTTAATAAAAATTGGACCTAAAAATGATCATAAAGACAAAAAGGAGGCTTTGGGTGAAATTGCACCTAAAAATGATTGTAACGACATAATCAACTTACGTTCAAAGTTGACTACAAAAAGAATCAGAAAATATGATCCAGGAACAAATTACGGATTGGTTGAAACATAAAATACTATCAGCACCATTAAAATGATATATACATAAGTTCCGACATTCATTAAGAAGATATTCAATACCTGATTGAAGGGCAACCCTCTATCTCCCTCAGCATCAGCCATATCGTAAATTTGATGCTCAATAGGAAGCTCTAAAAGCAAGTCTGATATTTGACCTCTCTTGCCCTTTTTCATCATTGTTTCAAAATGTTTTGGTGAAAATGCCTTCAACAGATGTAGACACTTGACTTCCTAAAAAGTGGGCATATGATAAGCAATTTAATTAGCTGGTCAAATTCCTAATTCTTAGGCTGTAGATTGTCCAGCGAGCATTACACAACGAAAATTTTTATTGAAGCACAGTCACCAATCATGTTGTGAGACACAATAATAATGTAAGAGCTTAAGACTTTTTTCACACTTTTGTGATGGGGCACATATGGTCTTTGTTAAATAGGTCATACAGGGAAAAAAGTGGTGGTATGAAATTTGTTAAGTTAGAAAGAAAATGAAGAGAAGAAAAATGGTGAAGCTAAGAATTTATTTCATACAAGAAAATATTGGATGACAGCTGTGGAATAAGGTGAAGGTAAGAAACTTGCACTGGAATCAATAGTTATTAAACTAGCTATCATTCAAGTTTTAGGTATAAGCATACTCCAATATCCCCCTTCCCCTCTCCCAAAGTACAGGAAAAAATAAAGAAAAGGATCAGCTCAACCCAGTGAATCTTTGCCCTACTCTTTGGACACTAATTTCAAAGATGTCCATACAATGTGTTTGAGAATTTACAGAAAAGAATTTAAAGAGTGCCTTAACAGAAGACAAAAGCCTCTACCAATCTAAAAATACAACTCTTATATCTTATTAAGATCCAATGACCACATAAATAAAAGTACAAAACTAAAAAGAAACCAAGAACCACCAAAAGATAAATATTTCCCTTCCACTTAAAAGTCCAAACTTGAGTTTAGGCAAGATGGACCCCTATTTAGCATGGACTTTGTCATAATCCCTTTAGTTTTATGGAATTGCAAACCCTGTGTACGTATGTATTTCAGGCTCCAGTTTCAAATGGAGTATATCACAATTCAAAAGTTTAGGCCAAAAACAACTTCGGAAAAGGCAATATGTCATTTAATTGCATTAATTTGGTTGAAACATCAAATGGTTTTTGTTAAGAAAAAGAATCACTTCTTCCAACGAGTATAAAATTAATCAAAGTATTATGCAAAAATTTAAGGGTCTCTCACTTCATCAATTATCGGAACTGCTTTAAGTTGAAAGTCAAGGATATCTTGCCCTAAAGTACAAGTTGGATTAAACAGCTGCAAAAGATCTAGTCAAAAATTCTCTCTACTGTAAGAGACAAAGTTGGTTGAAACACCTATCAAACAAACAAACAAAAAGACTAGCATAAATAATTAACAAAAACTTCAGAAAGCTGGTGCAATTTGACCAATTTTCAGTGGATTCCTGACAAAGATGTTCATTCCATGGTTCCAATAGGAGAAAATGTTGGGAAAGAATTATAATTACCCTTGGACTTAAGTCCATAAGGGAAAAAGAGAAACAGTAGAAGAAATGGGAGTATATGCAGTGGAGCCATGAGCATTACCAAGGTGACTTAGATACTTGTATGGAAAGCCAAAAATGTAACAGAGAAAGCCCAGAGCAGTTGATACTTATAAGTCGCTACTTTCCACTGACCTTCCCGTCTATAACAACATCGTCATCCTTCACCACTTGAGCCTCCTTCAGCTTTTTGAGAATCTAGGAGAAAATGTTTTGGATTGAAAAAATGATGCATGAGATGGGTTTACGAGTTGCAACATACTAAGAATACAAAATAATAAAAGGAAAGATCATACATATCTCCATCTCCTATGCCCACGAGTCCCTTGGTAACCAAGTTCTGGCTTAATATCAGCCATAGCAAGGACCTCCATAAATGGAAACAAATAAAAGAATCAGCAATAGAGTACACCTAAAAGCCAGATAGATGGAGCATTCAACATTAAAACCAACCTTTCCCTCAGCATTTTCAAGCTTATCACAGACGGCTTCTAGTTCCGGAAGAAAATCTTTTACACACAGATCTACATCAAGAGATTCCTCAGCAACACCAACACTATTTTCATCTTCGCCATCAGTGATCTCACTATCCTCCAAGGGATTAACCCCCTTGGTGATCTCAAGCCTTTGTTGACTACCCAAATTCTTTGCATAGCGGGATAAATAGAGCATATTGGTAGAAACTGGACCTCTATTGAAGTCCCCTTCTCCAGCCACATCTCTAATCCTAAGGATTGTTGGCTGTCTGACAATCAATCCTCGTTTTTCAAGCTTCCTCACTATGTAGAACATGTCGTTGCCTTTAATTTTAAAATCTTTGCCAAGCTCATTTTGTGCGATTCCTTTTCCTCTGAAACTCGGTCAAAGTTAAGAGAATTTGGTAAGCACTTAAGCTACTTTCATTACTAGTTAAGGCGAAACCTAATATTTCATATAGCATGCAACCAAGGGTATGGCCTAGAGATGAATAAAGTGGTTACAAATCTTGGGACCAAGGCTTAAATCATGGCAAACAAATACCACTAGATGATCTTTTTCCCATCTGCCTAAGCCTTGATAGAAGAGTTAGTAGCGGTATGATATAGTAAGTATCCAGTGGAGCAGCTCATGTGCACAAAAGTTGATCGGACACAACAGAAGAACTCCGTGGAATTAGTTATGTGCACAAAAGTCCATGTCCATCAAGGTTTAGACAAATGGGAAGAAATTGCCTAGGAGTTTTTTTTCCACCCCATCCCATCAAGAGGACCAATAGTGTTCAACCTTCAACCTACCGGTTGACAGTGGAGGTGATCAACTACTTGAAACATCACCTAGGTGTTGTTTATAACCACAAGTTTCAAGAAGTCTTATAGTACACGAATGTTATGGTATGTTTATGACCACAAGTTTCAAAAGTTTTGTCTTTCTTAAACTTCCCCATCTTACGTAGATATAAAGTTTTTAACCACAAAAATGTTACAGTATGTTTGAGATTACATGTTACGAAAGTCTTTTTTCCTCTTTTAAACTTCCAAATTTTTCCTTGGATACAAGAGCTTGTATGGCCAAACTGATATTATGGCATGCTTAAGACTAGAAAAAAATGACATTTTTTCTGGTTAGTCAGTCCCAAAAAGATTGACATCTTTCTAAGTTTGAAAACAATTTAACAGTAATACTAGACATGTTACAAAAGTTTTACAACCCTCAAAATATAATGCCACTCTACAGAACCGTACATGAGAGCTTCACCTCATACGGCTCCTCGTTCAATTCTTTTGAATTCATTGGATCCTTGTCCGTATTCGAGAATCCCCCCTTCTTTCACTCCGCCCCGAAAAGTAACTAGGACCAATTTAGTCACGTTTTCATGTTCCAATTGAACACTGTCCATTTTTTATTGTTCTCAAAGGATAAGATTATTCTCTTTACCAAACATATGCGGATCCAATCACGATCTTATATATAAGAAGAACAAAAGATCTTTCTTGATCAATCCCTTTGCCCCTCATTCTTGATGGCACATTTATGACCACAAGATTTTGCAAGTCCTACTCCCTGGATCCCAGAATACTTGTCACATCTCGCTTCTGAAGAGTCAATTTGACTAATGTTCAAAACTAAATTGGACTAGATTGATTTAATAGTTCAAAAATTCAAATTTACATATTTCCAGAACTATTCCAGAAAAGTACTACAATTTGCAATTCTTCTCATGTAAATATATTGAAAAATATATTAAATATAGAAACTAAACATGATAAGTATTTTGGGACCTAAGGAGTGATTTTCTTCATAATTTCCATTATACGCTATAATCCAAGGTAAGAAACTCATAAAAACAAGATAGTTTAGATGTTTTCTTCACGATTAGCTAAAAATAGCAATTCATGCATGCTATGAAACTCGAAATCGAGCATAGTTTTTATCAATAAACTCTAAGAACAATTCAAGTAGAGAGAAAAGCACAAATTCAAACCTAACAGTAGCAAGGTAACGAAGAACACGACGTTCATGCTTTGAAAGCTTAGCATCGGAGGCCTCGATATCATAAACTCCAATAAAACCATCACACATATGCTCAGGAGCGATAATTCTCAAATCCAATTGCTCACTCTGCTCGAATGATCGAACGCAACTATCCGTCGAACTGTAAACAACGCCATTGGACTCGAATTTAAGGCCCGGAATGTCAACGAGGTTGAACCAAACAACTCTCTTCACGTTTGAGCAAAGTTTAAGGCCTTGACTGGAAATTGAAGGCTGTAGCTTCGGCCATAGCTTAGAGAGATGGAGACCGGAATCGCCATTGGAGCAGATTTCTTCGAGCGCAAAATTAACGACGGTATCCATCGGACGGAGAAAAACTCATTACTAGGAGAGTTAAATTGAAAAGGGCGTTTATATAAAATTGGGAAAAAAAGGAAAATTGAACCAATAGGACTTTGCTATGAGTTTGATAAGTGAGATTTTACAAAGGATTTACACAACTGTTCTCCGTTCTAAAATAATTGTCAAAATGTAATTTTTGAGCGTAATTTAATTAAAAGCTAGATTATATTATTTTAATTTTAAATAAAGATTTATTAATTTTTATTATTTTTTTATTTATTTTTAATTGTTAAATTTTAATTTGATACATTATTAATATAATAATTTTATTATTTTATTTTTATTAATTGCTAAAATCTCAAACATATTTACTCGTAAAAGATATTAACCAATTAATAATAAATAAAAAGTATTAATACAAAAATAAAAATTTATATTACTTTAATTTATCAAAAATAATAAATAAAAATAAAAATTAAATCAATAAATTTTTAACAGTTAAAGGTGAACAAAGGAAGCATCATTAATCTAGGAAATGAATAGACCTTTAAATTAATATACGCAGCATCACCAAAAAAAAAAAAAAAGAATCGTAATAATAATAAAGGGTTAACGACACTTTGATCCCTCAAGTTTTGGTAAATTATAATTTTATTTCTTATGGATTATGATATCTAACAAAACACATTTAGTCTTCAATTAGTTGAAATATGCATTTTTGATTCTTATGCTTGTAAACATCCTCTCTATTTCTCTGAAGTAGCGATAAGATCTGTATACAATTTTTTCTCTCCATACCCCACTTGTAGATATTACTGGGTATGTTGTTGTTGTTGTTGCTTCTTATGCTTGTAAATATTCACAAATTAATTATAATTATTATCCCATATATTTTAATTTATTTATTTTATTTTATCTTTTATTTTTTATTTTTTTAACTTGATAATAGTAATCATAAGATCACAGATTATTTTGATATGTTATACATATTTTTATTAAAATCTCAAGATTCAATTTTTTTTTTATATTATAACATAACTAATTTAAAACGAAGGAAGAAATTATTTAATCACTTAATTATATATATATATGTTAAGTTTGTATCTTCTTATCTTTATTCCATGAAAATAATTTAAAAATCCAATCAAACATGTTATTACATAAAGAAGTGAAGTAATTTTTATCAAAAAAAAAAACATTTTCCCCCTCTTTTAATGAATTTTATGCATTGGATTTTTGGATTAATCAGATTAAGAAATTCTTGATACCATTAGATAAAAAAGTTAAAGTGAAAATGTAAGAAAAGAGTATTTTCCTTTTCCTTGTAGTTATTATATTTTATGATATTTTAGATTTGGTGATTTTAAATATTTATTTGTAAAGGGGAAAAGGTAAATATACTCTCATTTGTTTAACAAATAATATCTTATTTTAACCTGACATAAAGTTTAAAAGAGTAAATATAATTTTTAAATCTTCATGTCTCAAATTTAAAAATACGACAAATGTAATTAAATATTTTTTTAATTTTGTAATTTTAAAGATAGCACATAAAAAATTAAAATTAAAAATTTTCTCTTTAGAACAAACTAAATATTTTTTAAAAAAATAAAAATAAAAATTAATTTATTTTTTATTATACATTATAAAATACTCAAATCGTTGAAATAGTATAATTTTTAAAAATAATTAGCATAACTGTTTCATTACACCCTTAGCTTACAAGTTACATTTCACTATATATTTACTCCTTCATTCTAAAACAGTTGTCAAGTTTAATTTTCGCGAGTCAATTCAATTAAAAATAAAATAAAATTATATTAATTTAATATTTTAAGATTAGAATCTTCAAATCTAATAAGTATTATTAGCGAGCATACAAGATCACAAACGTAGATTGCTCTTAGCTAGACTAAACATCAATTAAGACGAATTTTGTGAGCAACCGTGGATATTCGTGAATGTTTAATAAAGAATCCTAAATCAAGCAAATTAAGAATCCTAAATTGAATAGGATTAGGCAATTGTTTATCTACTTGTAGTCAAATTACTAGTACTATAACTAGGTGTATTAATAATTGTTATTGCCAGATTATGAAATAAAAAATTATTGCTAGTTGTTGTTAGAGCCAGCCATCATGGATAGAAGCTTCAAAATTACAGGGTTATTTGTGGTCATTCGGGTTGGGTACGATCAGTTGGCGTTTACTGCTTAGCTCTTCATCCTACATTCGTGTATGCAGAGTTTGGGATATAAATAGTAAGACACAAATTTATGCTTTATCTGGACATGAAAGCTCTGTTTTAGCTTCGCGAATGGAGCCTCATGTGGTTGTCACCGACTCAACCGTGAAGCTGTGGGATATGAGATATGGTAAGGCAATGGCAACATTGACTCATCAAAAAAGCTCAACATCCTAAGGGAAGGTACTCGTCTGTTGCTTATGCATCAACGGATGGTAATATAAAAGCATTCAACCTTCTGGAGGGGCAGCTTTTACGTGATATGGTTCCACAGCAGACGAGTATGATCAGTGCAATGGCGGTGAATGGTGAAGGTATAATGGCCATGGGAGGTGACAATGGGAGTTTGTGGTTTTGGGATTGGATAAATGGTCATAATGTTCAACAAGCGAGAGTGATGGTTCAACCAGGATCGTCTATGGATGCTGAGGCTGCTATATATGCTCTTTACTGGTACGCGACTTATTAGTTGTAACACTGATAAGAGTATAAAGATGTG